>CM038463.1:24201844-24434974 GCA_021464415.1 Lonicera japonica
TTGAAATAATAGTCCTCTTCCCTTTCTATGCTAGTGCAGATTACATCCATTTATTTATATATAAATGGTATTTGAATACCAATATTCGACTTTGGTGGAAGGAAATTGCAATTCGCAAAACTCAAATCTCCAATAACTTTTTAAGCAACAAAGTAAAAATATCATTAATTAAGTATTAATTTTCTTGTTTATAAAAGTAATGAGCTAACCTAATTTTACAAGGTTGCGGAATATGGGGCTTCTACTATACGCATAAATCATTTGGTCTGCTACTAGTAATAATGGTCAGCAACTTTATTCATGACGATCAAAACCCAATATCCTTACCAAGATTATGTCAATCAGTTACAAATGCGGATAAATATAACATTACATCAATAATTAATTTTACGAATCAAACATTAAAAGAATATAGCTAGGAATATAGTTCTCTACCTCGTCCATCTAACACCTCACTCCTCCTTTTTGGACCTTTGTGGTTTATGGTGAAAGGAGGCCCCTCATGCTCTCGCCCTTAGATATTTTGTTTATTCTTAGAGGCTTGATTTGGTTCGGTTTTAAATCATTCTTGAAATACTATATTTTATTTAATTTTAAAAGAATTTTAATATTTTATTTCGATATTTAAGTCGAGTTTTTGAGTTAGGAATATATAATTTTTAGAATAGAGTATGTCTTTAAAATTGTCTCTTTTAAATGGATGAGAATAAAAAATTATTCTAGATTTTTTCTATAATATTTTCTCCTGAGATTTCTTCTTAACAGAAAAATATCTTTTTTATTTACCATGCATGACAACTTCTTTTTTTCATTTATATTCTCTTTAAAAGAAAAAAATATATATATTTTTTAAACTCTTCTTTTGGTTATTAATATTAAATGCATACAACAATTTTTGACGAGTCTCAACAATAAAAACATAAATTGTACCTTTGTAAAATTGTTAGGATTTGTATTTTAATTTTATAAAATAAAGAACATTTTGGTAATCCACGCGTACTTCATTCTTAATCTCATTTGAACCAGATATAAAAAGGTAATTTAACATTTCAAAAAAAAAGAATCCATGTCCGAGCAAAATATTGGTGAGGCATCATAAATGTCAGAAAAAAAGCATTTTAAGGGATATAAAATGCCCGATCCCATTCCATACTCAAACCAAACAATGAGCCCCGAAGGTATTTCCCTCCCTTCGTTATCCTAATGATAAATCTTTGAATTTCTTCATAACTCTCGTATCCTCGCACGTTTAGGTCTCCCTGTCGACTTTCAACCCTAGAGTCACTTTTCACAGCTGGACCAAACAACATAAGACCTAACACGATAATAAACACGACATGATAATCCAACACGAATAGACATAAAATAATATAAACTAGAAGATTAATTAAATAGCAAAATTATATAAAAAAAAATTTGAGGCTCAAGTCTAATAAAAAGTATATACAATAAAAACTCTACCAATTAATAAGGTCGAGACCGACCAATTTGGTTAATCAATGAGATTTTAATTTATCAATAAGTTAATAATTTATTAATTTACAAAAAGATTTGTGTTTCCAATATTATTCTCTTGATTTTTATTAGATTTTATTTCTTATAAACTTAATTAAGTAAATTATATTATCCAACCTTGCGATGCGGGCATAATAAATGCATTTAGAATGCATTATCATTGTCCATTTTGCCATTTCATTTTAGAGGGTTATGAGGCGAGGAAGACATATCCAGAGAAAATAAACGTTTTAGACGCAATAAATATTGCAATCTCATCATGGACGACACTATTCAGTCAACAACAATTGCAAATAATTTTTGGCCTGTAAACTTAGATCGTTAGAACACGTGACTTGTCAAACCTCATATGATGAAAGCATTCGAGAATTGGGTTCAAGAATTACACTATCATAATCAAATGGATGTTGACTAGTTATTGAACTATCTAGGTAGGGACGACAACGGGTCAGGTTCGGTTTGGGTTTACAATTTTTATCTGTGCTTCCGCTACCAAAAACTATCCCCATCCTCGATTCGGGATATCTAGTAATTCCCATCCAAACCATCCCGGCCTCTATCCCCGATTCGGGGTATCAGGTAATCTCCATCCCCATCAGGTAACGGGTCCCCGCGGGTATTCTCGACAAATTTTTTTTTTTTTAAATAAGAAGAATGATGTTAGAAATAATATACTGTTACATAATATATATATATATATATATATATACATATAGATGAAATTATATATTTACACAAACAACAATGAACTAATTTAACACATATATAAGCAAAAAAAAAATACAAAATTAAGTATATCATGGCGGGTATTGGGTGGAGACACCCATACCTAACTAAGTTTAAAAATTCCCAACCCGAACCCACCCCCAATTACTTGTCCCCATATCCACCCACATCAGTCGAGGACGTGCAAGTACTCAAACCCATGGATATTTTTACTATCCCTATATCCAGGTGAACATGAAAGAGCACGGGGATTTTAATTGACGAAGAGATTATTAATGGTGTCATCAAAAATAATCAAGAAGACGAAGTTAATGATGCTAGTTTTGCAATGAAGCTTGTTTCTCGGAAAAATAAAAGCATCAAAGCAATAACAACTCTAAATTATTTTCTCTTACAATATGATAAATGCACACTTGGCATGCTTAGGGCATTACATAAAGTTATAAATGAAATTCAAGCAAATACAAATTTCAGTTGTACTCATATTTTGAGAAGGCGTGATAGTAAGTTTAAAAAGGTGAATTATTAATTTATGTAAACGATAGGCTTAAGTGAACCTTATAAATTTAACAAAAATATTAATTTAATTCATGAACCAAAGTCAGTACCAACAAAATTTATTAATTTAATAATATTATTATTTTATCGAGTTTCTAATATAGTATTTTAATTTCTAATCAAGAATTTGTCTCTTTCGAGATACAATAAGATTGCATATTTTATCACTTAACCATTAATTGAATCTTTATACCATTTATATTTTATAAATTTTATTTTTTTACCAATTTATTTGTATAACTTCTCGGGCACAATCATTTATATTGTGAAAGGGTGATGATCACATAAGTAACTTTGTAAGTTAAATAGTATTGCACTCACAAACTCTTTACTTTTATACATCTATCTAGCTACATTATTAATTAAGCACATAGAAGGGTTTTTTTAATATCTTTAATTAGTTATCAAAAAATATTTTTTATATTTTAAAAAAATAAATAAAAATTACGTTGCTAAGGGATCCGAATCTATAACCTTACCATTTGAACATAATAATATATTTTAAAAATATTTATCAAATATAATATTACATACGCTTCGAGTATGATACAAATTCTTGTCTAGAAAACCAAATACACATATAAGAGCAGCCCAAATTGTAACCAGCAGTCGCCCTTGTTAGTGTAGTTTATATTTGTGTACATTAATATTTGGACTATGCTATCCTGAAAGCCCGTGGGTTTTATTAATAGTTATAGACAATGTCAGTCACATGTTTGGTCAACAAGTAAGGTTAAATAATTTTTCAATTTAAGTTTTACAATTGTTCACCCCATCTTTATATTATTAACATTTTAACCCATAAAATAATATATCGTTACCTCACATAAGTATTTCATATTCTTTGGGGTTTTTTTTTTGTTTTTTTTTTAAAAAAAATTAAGGGAGGTCTTAGTCTCTCCCTTAATCCTACCAATAAAGAAAAACCCTCCCCTCCCACCTTACCATTTAAAAAATTTAGATAATTTTCTTATTGTTTCATTTACAAATTATGTTAACTACTTTTAAAAAAAAATAAAGAGAAAATAAGAGAAAACTGATTGAAATAAAATATTTGTGGAGTATTATTTTAAGATGTCCCAAATTAAGAATTTTGTATTTTTTTTTCATGTGCCAAATTAGAAGTATATCAATTTTTCACCACAAATTTGAGGAAGTTGATCACCCCCACTCAAATTAGGGCACTATTTTATCTTTTGTGCAAATTCACCCATCTTATATTTATATAAGTATTAAATTTTTCCATAACCAATTATGAATAGGTAATGCTCACATACTTCTTTTAAAGCTATAAATTTAGTTCCCCTAAAATAAATAAATCAAGCAATATAATTTTTCTTAACTTCTTCTACATTAATTATTTCTTCTTCTACATTAATTATTACTTCTTCAACCTACAAGCTTCAACGAATCAAGCATAAAAAATCTCTGACGACGCACAAAGATGCTAAAATTTCTTTCAATGTGACACGAAGTAAAAATAAAACTTCTTTCAAGAACGTTGAATCTTATTTACTTCTACTCTTCTAAAAAAAATCTAAGTGTGCCCCTCTATAATTTTTTTTTCTTGTACTATATTTGTATAACATATATATTTTTACTTGATTATACTTGCTATTAAGGCGTAAGTAGAAACACTTGCATATCTATTTGTTAAGCAAAAAGAGCATGTCCCCCCACCCCCGGTTTCACTCTCTCAACACACATTTACATATGTACACACTTCATGGCATATTATATATAATTACGTCTCATATAGGAAGGCATTATTTTCATCAATTAGTGTACAAAGAAGATTAGATATAAGCATATACCTATGTAATACATATATTAGTACATTGATTAAAAAAAATTCTTATTTAATCTGATCAATTAAGAATAAAAATTGGGGTTTGGCTTCCTAAAATTTCTATGACTACAATAATTATGCCTATGAATTCTATAATTTATATGCAAAGAAATTGGGGTTTGGTATAATAGTGAAAAGCTCGTACAAATGAAGAAAAAACGATGAGAAACAAGGTGCTATTCTTTGTAATTGCCATGAGGGGTTTAAACAAAACATTGAATCAACTCAAGTAAGACCAAGAAAAAGAATCGAGTGTTTATCAATGATGCGTCTAAATTTAAGAGGATTGAAATGTTGGAAGGAAACCGAGGTTAAGCTTGATCACAATCATGAGATTGCTCCATCAAGTATGCACTTTGTATAGATCACACACGAATATTGGGGCTAGTGTGAAAAGAAGCTTGAATTACATTATGATTCAAGAATTTGAATTAATAAGTCGTACCATTCACTTGTAGTAGAGGCAGAAGGGCACAAGCATTTAACATTTAATGAAAAGGATGTCAGAAATTATGTAACAAAATACAAGCAACTAAAATTAAAGGATGGCGATATATGCACAGGCTTTGCATGATCATTTTTCGGACATGCAAATGAATAGCCCCCGCTTCTTTTATTTAATAGATTTCGATAATTAATTACATTTGAGGAATGTTTTTTAAGTGGATACAAGGTCTAGAGCTGCTTATGAATTTTTTGGGGATGTAGTTACATTTGATACTACATATTTAACAAATCGATACAATATCCCTTTTGCCCTATTTGTTGGAGTTAATCACCATGGATAATCAATTTTATTAGGTTATGGTTTAGTTGCTGATAAGATGACTGGGTCATTTGTTTGTTTGTTTGTTCAAGACATGGCTTATATTATGTCTAATCATGCACCACATGCTATAATAACAGATCAATCTAGAGCTATACAAAGAGCAGTAGCTGAGGTGTTCCCAAAAGCTCGCCATCGCCTTGTTTATGGCATATAATACAAAAGGTGCCACAAAAATTGCAAGGATATCAACATTACACACAAAATAAATTAACCATAAAAGCAATTGTATACGACTCTTTAAGGGAAAGTGAATTTGAAATAAATTGGAAAAATATGGTTCAATTATATGAACTTTATGATAATGAATAGCTTTACACTTTATACGAGGAATGAGGAAGATGGGTTCGAGCATTCATTAAAGGTACGTTTTTGCAGGCATGTCAACAACTCAAAGAAGTGAGAGCATTAATGTTTTTTTTATGGTTATATACATTCACGAACATCATTAATTAATTTTGCTAGTAAATATAGGCTAGCCTTATAGGAAAAACATCAAAAGGAAACTAAAGCAGATTTTGATTCTAGACATTTGGAGCCGATGTTAAAAACCAAATGTTTTTATGAAAAATAACTCTCTAAGATTTACACGAGTTGTATTTTCAATAAGTTTCAACATGAGTGGAAGAGATGATTTCTTATCTTAACACAAATCAAGTGAAAATAGAGGGTATGATTATAAGTTGCATATTTAAAGAGCACATTGCAAGTGAGGGAAAAATGACTCGAGTTGTGGAATATGAAGTCATGTATAACACAAAAGATCCGGTTGAAGTTATTTACATATGTAACATGTTTAACTTTAAAGGTTATCTATGTAGGCATGCTTTAGCGGTTCTTCATTATAATGGTATATATGAAATACCATCACAATATGTTATATCTCGATGGCGAAAAGACTTCAAACGTAAGCATGTCCCAGATAACGTATTCAATGACACTAACTATAATGATTCAACTAAATGGTATGACCAATTATTTGCATGTGATATCCAAGTTGTGAAAGAAATGATCGTATCTAAAAATCATTTTAAGACAGCTTTAAAAGCAATAAAATACTCACTAAAACGGTTACAACTTATTAATGACGAAGTAACTGAAAAACTTATAGTTAAAGAGTCAAGTATGAACATACAAACTAAAGTGCAAGACCCTTTGTTGGCAAAACTACCAGGGATATCAAAGCAAAATCGTTTAAAACCACCATTGCAAACGATTCGTAAAAACAATCAAAAGAAGTTGTATGATTATTTTATTGTTTTTGTTATTTAATAATTATTTTACTGTGGTTGAAGACTTAAATGTTTATCATATTTATGTATTGTGATGTAAAAATTAAATCTTGAAAGAAAACAAAAGTTTAACTCAAGCATTTTTGGAGATTCAGCAAACACACAATATAGTGCATGTTTTATGGTAAACTGCGTACTTGTTCCTCATTTGAATCATGTATGTATGTATGTATGTATGTATTTGTCTTTACATTGTAATTGTCTTTTCGTATTATCCAGAGCTCAAAAGTAAAAGGTCATAACTTTATGGACTATAAACAATATGGTGATCAAGAAGATAGTGTATCACACTGGCTAAGCAAATTTGACTCCAAAATAATCTCTTTTGTTACATGTGTTGGTGATGTTTCTAGCAATGGTCATTGTGGCTACCATTGTGTAGCGCAATTCATGGTTATGAATCCCAAATATGGTTAGTTACAAGTAAGAAAAAACATGTTGAAAGAGGTGAGATCCCATTCTGGCCTTTATAGTCGATTGTGCTTTGGTGTTGAAAGATATAAAGAAATTCAAGCAAAATTAAGTCATTTTGGGCCATATTGGGGGGAAAATGGTTATATGATGTTCCCACAGATATGTCATATAGTTACATCTACATACAATATCATCTTCGTGGGTTTGCATCCAAGACAATGTTTAACTCATTTGCCATTAAGAACTCCACCTTATCCAGATAAACCCGTCAAGATTATCTTAGTTGCATTACTTGGTAACCACTTTGTCAAGTTAATGCTCCATGATAATGCTCCATTACCTCCAGTTGTAAGTTTGTGGCATAAAAACTTCTACCCTTGGGCTCAACCATGGCTTGATAAAGTTAATGTCAGGTGCATTGAATGGCGAAATTGATTCCTAATCCAAACATTGCCACCACCGACATTTTGGATGATTAGTATATGTGTTTTATAGAACTTGTTTGCAAAGTATTGATATATAGTATTAATAGAAAATATTGTATTTGATGGTTGTTTTAATATGGTAGATACACTATACTTTGTTAATTATTCAATCTAGTTTTTATTTATTTATATTTTCAATACTTTTTTCATGGTCATGTGGTCCAATTTGGGAGAATGTGCTTTTGGCTCTCCCACACAAATGCAATTCGATCTTATACAATAGTTTTCGTCACTAAAAGTTCTTGAATCACTAAAATTTTGGGTGACATTAAGGAAATTTATATTTAGTGACAAAACTATAAGTTTTGCAAACAAATTTCAAGAATACATTATGTCCAATCCATTATTTGATAAAAAGTAATTAGTTTAATTGCTAACATAAAATAAAAAAAATTGATTAAAAAAATTTCTAAAGTGGAAGTTAGAATATTTTATACGTGGGCCAAAATTTTACTAATACAAATTTGGGATAAAATAATGTAATTATTGAAATCTTAATTTGCAACTTGATTGACCTAATGTAAATGTGTGGCAAGCATTTTTCAGTGAGTTTTGTGAAAATTGACAGATGGTTTGTTCATCATTTTTCTTTTAGAATATTCAAAAATAAAAATAAAAATCTATAGATATGTTATGTTGTGTTCAATCCATTTTTATATTTAAAAAAAATACGTAATTTAACTACTAAAAGTGAATAGTTACTTAAATACATTTTTTTGGAAATAAACGATGATAAATTTGTTCTGTTCTTTTAGTGGAGGGGAGGAGATGGGGGTTGAACTTTTGGCCTTTTATGTGAAATATCACTTTCTTAACCACTCAGGCATAAGTCCGGATTTACTTAATTAAAGATATTTTTTAAAGTAGAATTTATAATGTCTACATCGGTTAAATTGTCAATAATAAAAGGAAAGAGTAAATTTTGGCAATTATTAAAAAGTTAATTTAAAAAGGCAATTGAGTGGATAAACGTGTGGTTAAAAATGGTCTGTGTGTTTCTTTGAAACTCGCAAACTTTCATTTCATCATTTTCCTTATATTTTAGTGGAAAATGTTTCTCTAAAAATCTGTAAGTTTTATGAAAAACTTATAGACAAATTATGACCACATATTTGGTCAAATATTTTGACCGGGTAAGCTTTCAAATTTTGTAATTATCAACTTTCATCGTATCTTTATATTATTAACATTTTTAACCCTTAAAAGATAGAAGCATTCACATTAAACAATATTTAAGGAACTAATATTAATTATTTCATTTAGGCTCTGTTTGATAATAACATAAAAAATAAAAATATTTGATTTGTGTGAGAAGTTATAAAATAAATTGAAGCATGTGAAGAGATGCTCTCCCTTTCATGGTCATTTTTATAGGTATTTGTCATTTATCCTTCATTTTTTTTTTTTTATTTTGAAATTTTTTCTTCATCAACCACCAAATAAATTTTTTCCATAGAAAAAAAATTAAAAAGTAAGAAGATATCTTACTACATGCCTTAACTTTTTTTTCCAGCCTCTCACATAAATCAAGTGTTTTTATTTTCGCTTTTTATCTTGTAGTCGAACAGAGCTTTAATAGTTAAATTTATTAATCTAAAAATGGATGGGACGTAACATAGTTATGCAGTATTTTTTATGATATCAAAAATTAAGAATTCAATTTTTTTAGATGTCCCAAATTGAGTATCTCAATTTAAACGTTGAATTCACTTAACATCTTTTAATAGTTTTAAAGCGTCTTTTATAAATGTAAAGAAAAATATTATGGTTGTGTTTGGTTGCTCACTATTTTTTTTTCTCCAAAATTTTAAAAACTTAACTCAAAACCAATTTTACTTTCACACTTTCCAAATTTTATTTCACTATACTTTCTCTCTCTAATTTTTTTTTAAAACGCCATAACTTTAAATTCAAAAATCAAAAAATAATAAAAAATATATATTTGAAACCTACTCATCGAGATCTATAAAATAAGATCCATTGTGACTATTTTTTGAAAATTTTTATACGTTTTTTTCATTGGTTGAAAAAAAGTCAAACAAAACCTAATTCACTTTTCAATATAAAAACTCTAACTCAAAACATTCAACCAAACACCAAATTTTTAAAAACTTATCTAGAAAACTTGTCTAGAAACATTAACCAAACACAACCTATATACTTAAGTATATCCTATTTATGATTGGTAATGGAGAAATCCAATTTAACGTTAATACAAATGTTAGACGGCTATTTATAATTGGAAATGGATAAATTCCAATTTAATATTGATGCAAATGCTAGATGGGTAAATTTGTGTAAAAGTCCAACTTTTTTGGACGTCTCAAATTGAGTATCAAAACTTTAGTGTTGAATTCACTTAACATCTTTTAATAGTTTAATAGCTTTAGTTTTAAAGCCTCTCTATAGATATAAAAATATATATATACTAGAGCTTGTCATATTTCTAATTGGTAATTGAGAATTCTAATTTAACTTTAATACAACTGTCAAATGGGTGAATTTGTGTAAACGACAAAATAGAGTCTTAATTTTGTAATTATTAATTTAATGATAGTAGATTTTTATTTCAAAACTAAATGCAAAGTTTGAGTAATAGTGGATATCTTTCTCAAATTTGCAGTTGAAAATTATTTGTAAATTTAAAAACTTACAGCAACTTTCTCCTTAGATCCTATTTTAATATTTATGTTGGTTTGTTTTGTCCTAATATATAAAAAGACATTTTCTTGTTATTTATAATATATATTATTACAATATTTTTGCTTTATATTGGACACGTCTACTCTCATTCTTCTCCTTGTGTTAAAAAAGTTAACGATCTGGGTTCGTTTTCCACGTGCTCTAAATCTATAAAAATGAGTATGGAATTTTGTCTCAAACATTGATTTAATAATTTTTAAAAATACTAATTTTATTTTAATACAAACAATACATTGATACACAAGTGATATTTTTAGGTGATGTAAATCTAACATACCCAAATAAAACAGAATCGGCCCAATCTAGCGGAGTCTATAACCAAATTTAGTAAACGTGACGGGGATGAACAGTGAATTGATAACAATAAGAAATAATTTTTTGTTTGTGAGGTTAGGTTCCTCCCGTGGTTCTTATACCCACTGCGGCAGTACGTCCTCCCTGAGTATGTGATAGTGTTTTTCACTTGGATCTAATGGCCTTTTTATTAGTTAGTACAGTAATGGGGTTCTTCTATTATAGAGAGAATATAGGAGTGATTAAGCCAAAATATTACTTTTTTATACATATTTAGATGGCTTAATATGCATGAAATTGATTCAAATTATCTTAAATTGTTAAGAATTAAGTTTTAATCATGAAATATAATAATATATTTGTTTCTAGTGCATGAACAAGAACGAATCCAAAAGTAATTCCCCCAAAAATAATCATTGCTAATCAAATTTGGAGTTAAATTGAGTTCAAGAGGTGAACCTAAAGCAAATCCCAAGCTCAAGCATGAAGAGAGTGGATGGAAGAGACTAAGAGAAACCAATAGAGCAATCCCAAACAAAGAAGAGTCATTTGAATCAAACCAAGAAATTTTCGACTGAAAAAGAGATTTACCGCGCGCAATGCTGATGTTCTAGCCAATTTTGGTATTTATCCGTATAGAATTTGAAGAAAACTCTAGAAATAGAAGTTGTAAAGCTCTGAGTTAGCTACGTGTAAGCGAAAACCTTGCATCAATTGGAGTCCGAAATGACAGAAATATGATCAGTGCGTCAGTGGATCGGGTTTGAGCGCGAAAGAATACATAAATTCATGATGCAAATATTTACTGAATGAGATCCTTAGCCTAGATGGTAAGTGGCCAGCTCTTTACTCATACTGACCTAAGAATTTGAGCTGGAAAACTTAGTCTCTCAAGCCAATAACTTGTGTTGACCTAGAAGGTCTTAATCTTATTTTGATAATAACAATAAATCAATCATGTGTAATTTAACATGTTCTTGATTTAAGATTATAGATTTCTTATTTGGAAAATCAAAAATAGCATGATTGCTCAAAAGAAGCTTGACAAGGATCATTCAATCAATATCCGATCAAGTCAACGAAGCATTGGACTAGCAAGAAGATCAATCTCATCACAATGCAAATCCATGGAAATAAAGATCAAGGATCATATGCCAAAGCTTCAAGGATAAAGCTTCAAGTGAAGAATCAATTTAAAGAAACAAATCGAAGCACTCGAAGACTCACTTATTCGGTAATTGAGTGTTTGCTTAGGATTAATGTAAAGTTTCTTAATTGATTGATTATATAGCTCAAACATGAACATGCATCTTTCTTAGATTGATCAAAATCAGTTTGAATCAAAATTTCTTTGAAAACATCATTCTTGCAAAAACCGGTTTTCAAATAAATTCATATTAAATTCAAATGATCATATTTTGAGTTTTCCCAAAAATAGGTGTCTTAGAAACTTATTTTTAAAGTCCCCAAAGCATTAGAATTGATTTCGGAGCTTAAATGCAAAAGTGCAAAAATTGGAATTTTTGGCCTTTTGGCTTTATAGGCAGTCTGGTCCATCAGTCGACTGATGGTTTTGCTTAGTCGACTGATGCTTCAGAATATAGCCATTGGATTTCTGATTTTTTACTATTTTTGGTACCAAACCTCTAGAAACGGCTATATCACTTTTGGGACTATATATACACTATCTAAGACACATTTTAAACACTTTGAATCACTCTTATACTCTATTCTTCATCTATCTTCATCATCTAAAGATTCAAGAAATTATTTTTGATCAATCATCTTTTATTTGAGCTATATTATATTGATCATTCAAGATAACTCTAGTGTGAGCTTAAATTGTATTCTACAATCACTTGAGAGTTATTGTAAATTGGTGTGCATCATCAAACTTTTAGTATTCAATTGTGAGAGGTCAATCTCATAGGAAAACAAGAAGGTTAATTCTTGTTTAGAAATTGTGAGAGGTAAATCTCACAAGGTTGGCAAGAGAGAGTCTTGTGTGAATATTGTGGTCAAGCAATATTTGTAAAGAGTGTGGTGAGACAACAACACTTGTAGAGGTTTGATCTTCACCCGAAAGGAGATTGATTTTAGTGGAAATTCTCGGGGAATTAACCGAGCGCGGATTATGGTTTGGTAAACCAAAACCGTGTGGACAAAAAGCCTTGGACTTCAAATCGGTTCAATCTTTCTTACTCAATCTCTTTATTCTTGATTGTTTGATTATTTGCTCTCGGGATTGTTTGTTTAATTGTTTATGTGCTTACATTCCTTGATAAATTTGTTTAGCAAATTTGTTTTATTTAAATGATTTTCGAAAAGTTATTAAATTCCGCATTTAGTTTTGAAAACCCTATTCACCCCCCCCCCCCTCTAGGGTTGAAATCCGACCAACAACTTGAATCCCGCACCTTTCAAGTTTATGTTCCCTTTTTAATTATTATTTTAAGCTGACCCGAGAATTTGAGCTGGAAGACTTAGTCTCTTAAGCCAACAACTTGATAGACGATAAAAGCTATATTTAACTTTTGGATTATTTTCTTTTATTTTCTTTTTTTATTAATAAATTAGTTAGTTTATTTTGAATTTTGAAATGTCGATGGTATTTAGGTTTTTGAGAGAACACGATCGACATATTCAGTTGACGTCTCCATTAGTTTTTTAATTCTCATATTCTTCAAAAAGAGTCTGAGATAGAGTTACTTCATTCTTCCATGTTGAGTTGTATTGAAGAAAGAGACGAAGTTAATTAATACAGTAAAATATTTCTCCTTCAATTTAAGTGCAACCCAATTAGTATCGCAGTTTTTGATATTCTACATAATCATAAGTTTCTTTTAATCTTTTTCTTAATTTCTTTTAATTAATGTTTATTAATGCTTAGTATGTTATTTAATTATGTGTTTGAATGTAAATGTTGATTGAAATCAATGCTTAATTTATAATTTTTGTTGGAATATTTGGTAGAATCCGGCGTAGAATACTAAAAAATTGTGCTTTCGTATTTTTATCATAACTTCTTCGTTTCTTGGCCTTTTTGATGATCCATTTATCAAAACGATTTTCTTAAAATTTTCTAAAAAACCATATTGTTTTGGAGTTCCAAATCCCAAAATTTCCAAGACCAATGGGTGTATTTCATGTCTGGCAGTATGTTTCATTACCGAAATTTGTTTAAATCGTATTTTTTATTTATTAATTGTTCATTAGTTTTAATTGTAGTGAAATTTTGCATTTTATTAGATTTTAGAAATATGTTTGGTCAATTTATTTTTAAATTTATCATATTTTGCTTAGTTTTTGCCAGCATGCTAGTGTAATTTCGTAGTTAGGTGTCCGTAGTGAAGACATGGCAGATTAGTGTGTAATTTCGATTCAATTATAATCGTGGCTTGGATTTCTCATGGGTTATAGGTCAATTAATAAATATGAAAAATATAGTAACCTTTCTGAAAAAGGCTGTTAGGCTAGCTGTAGACACCCCAATCCGTGACCCCCGCAATAACCATAATGACTATCGAGAAATACAGTTTTTGGAGTCCGGGCCCCACCCGAGCACCCGAAACTACACCAAAGGGGTTTGTTGGCCAAACAAACCTGTTTTTAAGGGGGATTATCGCACGACAAACAAGTATGTCGCGCGACAATCTCTATTATATCGCGCAATAAGTTCCCTGAACACAGACCAATCATTTTCTGACAAATCAAATTATCAGAAAGGTCACTTCAACCGTTTGTCGCGCGACATTGTCCCAAATGTCGCGCGACATTTGCTTTTCTAGAGAAATGTCACACGACAATCCCTCCCCAGCACAATAAATAGACCAACACTCCCAAGGGTTCAAAGACATCATTTTGGAATCTAAAAATCCTATTATTTATCTAATTTTTTGGTCTTTTATCAAGTATATTCTATAGTCGTCTTATTTCTGAGGAATTATCGACTCTATTCTCGACACTCGACGTGTCTCACTTCTGGAATCGAATCCTTGGAAATATTTGAAGAAGGAAAATATTATTATCGCCGGAGGTCTCTTTGCCATATTATATTTTCTCTCTTATTATTATTCTCATCGGGGAGGTAAAGAAAGTCTCTTCTAGTGTTAAAATTAGATATTTGTATACTCGTTTTAATTTTGTTTTTCTGTCCACATTTTTTTTGAGTAAACTTATTGCCAAGCTATAAAACAGTCTACTGTTTTTAAAATAAAAACCCTGATAAAATTATTTGTAAAACCAGAAAAGAAAGAACATTGTCGCCCAGATAAAACTAGGTTTTTAAAACCCAGATCGATAAAACTTACTTAGGAATTAATATCAAACATGTCTCGTCTTCTCCATAGACTGAGACGTATCTGATAAAACTCCCCTCAAAGAGTTCTAATTCCATATTATATTAGTTCCGATACAAGATCCGAACTTTTCTGAAGTGATCAACATGAGAAGATCAATATTATTATCTGTGGAAATAATATGGGAAACTCTCTTTCAAAACAAAAAGCTTTGTCATTTGTATTTACATCTTTCAAAACAAATAAATATCGGATCTCGAAAAGTAAAGGTTTTTATCCATTTCCCCGTTTTTCCCAAAAAATTAAGGTTTTTTATTTTGGAAGTAGTAGATTATCAGTAAAAGCATCCAAGTTTTTTCACATAGAATAAACATATAAGACCCCTAGAGACCGAAGGGGCGGAATGGGTGCGTAACACCTTCCCTTTCCGTAACATAGTTTCCGAACTCTATAGAATCCTGATTTTGTAGACAAACGTGTAAAAGAAAGGCTTATTTGTAGTCTTTCCTCTTACACAATTATTTTATCCTTTTTCTTGTAAAATTTACTTGCGACTTTGAATGAACCCTCTTGCATCTAGAAAAAGGATAGAGGAACACTCGATATGAATTATCAACACATGGAAGCAAATGGAACGACGGAATCCTTTTTGACGTTTCAGACACCCACCCACGGGATAGAGACCCGAGGGGTCGCATTTGCGAATTCTCACACTAGCGCGTGCGAAAACAAAAATTATCTAAGATATTTTATTTTCTAGTTACTTGAATAAAATTGATTGACAAATAAAAAAACTGTAGAAGTAAATTCTAGGTTTCTACTAATTTTAATTTTAAAAAAATTGTTTGATATTGTCTAGCATGCACAAATCATTCACACAAAAAGCAATCAAATAACTTCAGAATTAACAAGGTATCCCTACTTACATAGGACTAATCCTCAATAACTTTACACTATAAAACACAAGAGTTTATAGATAATTTAATCACAAATACAGACTTACAAACTTGAGTCACACAAGAAGAGCTGTAGTCCCCACCTCCGGTGCTTATAGTCCTTTTATTCGAATCACACGAATAACCTCACAACGAATCACTCGTTACGGTATCACACCGTTCTCATAATTTGGAATTTGTTGTTCTTTTTATGAAGAACTTAAAATATTGGCATGTAAAATCAAATCGTAGGTGGTGGAAGATTTTTGCTTTACAAAGATATGAATTATGGAATTTTTCTTCAAAGGAAAAGCTTTTTTTAAAAACCTAGGATTCAAGCTCATATATATAGATGAACCAAGCTTTAATCCAACTCAATATGAGGTGTAGACAACTCGTGATGAGGCGTAATACATTGTATTTGATTTCATGCATGGATTTTACAAAAAAGATTTGATTTAAAAAGGAAGAGAAATCCAATTTGAATTTCTCTTTTGAATTTTAAAGGAAGCTTTTAGAAAACTTTTTTTGAAGAAAAATCAATTTGAATTTCCACTTTGAATTTTCAAATGAAGGTTTTAGAAAACTTTTTTTTAAGAACCAATGAAAATCCACCACCTATGATAAAAGATCTCACACATTTCCAAGACAACGCGAACATGATCTTGAAAGTGCGACTTCTAGATTTTTGAGCTTCATCGAGTGTGAACACGAATAAAACACTTCCAAAATTAAATTATGATTTTTTCGAGGGAATAAAGCCAATAAAAATAAACCTAACACTTTCATGCATTGAGAACATGAATTTTTAAGATTATTTCTCGATTATTCGACAAAAGAATCGAAAAATCTCAAATTATGGATTTTTTTCTAAAACCCTAACGGGGGTGAATAGAGGACAGTCCTTATCCCCTATTGAGCTGAGTTAGTTATCCAAGTAATTTGGGAGCTTTGAGCGCTGTTTTGGTGTCATTCCGGAACTGGTACTGAAATAGTGCCAATTTTAGCTTTTAACGATTTTTTTTAAGAATGGTTTTGTCGTATGTCATGCATATGCATATTAACAAGAATTGGTTAAATTTAGTTTGTTTTTATTATGCACTAGCATTACTAGGTAAAAATTCATTTTCTGTAAAAAATTATAAGTTCCCTAATTGAAAACTATAGTTACATGTAACTCATATGAGTCATGTCATGCACTTCTAATGATATACTCGTTAACCTTAATATTTAATAATTGATAAGCTAAGGACATTCATTTTTAGTAGAAAGCCAAGCCCACAGTCATATCTTGAATCGATCGGTCGCACTATCTGTAATTTTGTAGCTATGGATACCCTAATGCTCTTCCCCATTTTATTAAATACCTGTTTTAATTACTACCTATTTTACCATTTATATATATTTAATTATTTATTTATTTATTTATTTATTTTCTTCTTTTAAGTTTAGAATTCAATTTCTCATTCTATTCTTTCCCATTCCATAAAAAAAAATATATTATTATCTTTTCTTTCTTTTTTTTTCTTTTTTTTTTTCTACCTGTTGAAAACTTAGCTAGAATAATAAAATTACCTTCATTCCCTGTGGTTCAACCTTGGACTTCCAAGTATATACTACAAGTTGACCGTTTGCACTTGCGTGTATAAATTACGCGTTTCTGAGCGTAGTCAGGGAGTGAGTGTTTTTTGATAATAAATGTTGGTTACCCCTGCTGCGGGTTTCCCTTTTCTTATTTATACGTATAGGATAGGGTTACATGTTTGTTAGGTCTACTGTAAAATGACTATAAGGGTATGAATTGATCAGTACTCCAGGATTACAGGTATCCAGAACTCCAGTCACACTAACTGAAGTGGTTATTTCCCATTATCTATCTTCCAGCTCAGCTATCTCTTATACACAACTTGTGAGTGATGGTCGGACCAATCTTCTTTTATCAGATCAATATGAAGCCTGCTTTTCATTCGGCCTGAAGGTATTACAGCCGACCAAGGGATCTCACCCGAAAGCAGGCCATCGGCCCCCTTATTGGGACTGGGCTTCTATGACCACGGCCCATGTATGAAATTATCCTCCCACAATTGCCCCACAAGCTTCTGAATTCGGCCTGCAAGTCGGAGTCAGGTGCTTGAACTCGAAAAGAAATATTGTTCGGAACAATTTAGCTCCGCCACAGCGATCGTCTGATGGTCTCCTTGGCACATTAGGTTGAACACATACCTTTTACAATGAGTCTTATGGCTTACAGTTGTACCTGTCACGGGGCCAGCTGTCCATCATCTAATTGCTTGGTTATGCGTTCGAAAAATAGGCGGGATGTCCTTGTGGGGCCCGCATATTAAATGCATTCCATCATTAAACTTTGGTTCCCGATACGGTAGAAATATTGGTTAATTGTTTAATCCCTTCTAAAATCTCTTCATTCTCTTTTTCCTCATCTTATCACACCGCAACCTTCTTAAGCCCTTCTTGTGACCATAAATCTTCCTCGAATCTATTTGAATCTACTATTCATCTGAGAACTCGACTGATCCTCCGTTAATCCCCGATACCCAATTTCCTTCATTCTCAGTGATTTCGACTGTCAAGTAAGTCTCCGATCTCGATTCTTGTTTTTCCCTTTTTTTGGGTTTATCTTAAGGAGATTATTCGTTCTTGCACAGTCGTACCCTTACTTATCCTAGAAAATGGGTAGATTCAAACTTATAACAGATGAACAAAAGGCTAAATTCGCTACAACATATATCCCGAAAGAGATTAAGTTGAATAACGTTAGGCGAAGAGGAGGATCCCTTCGCCGAAGATTATAGACTCACCTGCAATGAGTATTTTGTTCATGTGTCCATGTTCAGGGAGTGCGGGCTTTAATTGCCATTAGGTCCCCTTATGGTAGATTTTCTTAAAAAATACAATTTGACTTTAGGGCAACTTTCCCCAAATGTAGTTAGGATTATCCGTGGTATAGAGAAACTCAATGAAATCCATGGTACTCAATTAGGTTTAAACGAACGTAGGATATTGCTATATCCTCATGAAAAAAGAATACAGCTACAGTTTGAAAGTTGGCACAATTGCCTCCAGTCTCGTTTTGGCCTTGCCTGATTCTCATAAAGGGTTCGATTCAGATACCATCATTTCTGATTGGAAATATCGAGCCCAATCCTATCTACAAACTAGTTCCCCGACGAGCTTCTGGACCTGGTGTATTTCAAAATTGCTCGTTCCATTCATTAGGTGATTTTTTAGTGCAAATCTAATCTCTTACGTATGGTCTTTGCAAAGGACTTTGATAAATTTGATCGGCCTCCAGAGTACAATGTCAATATCCCACAAATAAACATTGTCGCCAGCCACGAAGGTGGTAGTGTTCCAGTCCAGTCAATCGGAGCATCCGAGAGCGGCCAATAAGCTATTAAGATATCCAAGCACAAGGAACTTTTTCTTGAAAAAAGATTGAACTAACATTTGGCTTGGTCCCGAGTGGACCTTTTAGCAAAAAAAAGTTATGTTCAGGAAATACAAGATCAAGAATTCCCATCATAATTAGGAGAGGGTGGGTCCTCGAACTGAGAAAGGGGGTAAAGGGAGTGTTACGAATGTTCACGATCAGCCCGCTATCCGTGTAGTAAATCGTGACCACAATTTACGAAAAGATTATTTAAACATTCCTTGGTGTGAGCTTACTGACGTCGAGAAAAAGCCGCACTCGATTGCATGAAATGCTAGCTATCAACATAGCCAGGGATACGAAGCAACCAATCCTATTATTCCCAAATAAGAACAATCCTGGCAAATTTCTCAGCTTCAACGCCACACTAAGAGGCAAGAAGCCTCCAGTTCCCTCTAAAAGGTCTAGGGCTAGGGCAAAATCTAGAAGAAACATTGAACAATATCCCAATCAATCTTGTGTACTATATAAAAGGTCAATCCCCACCTCATTTTTTAGCCCGTTTTCTGTTTTTAGCTCTTTTCAGCCCGTTTCTTCAAGGATTATGCAACACATGACTACAGACACTTGTGTACTATATAAAGGATCTTATATCTCATATTTTAGGTAATGCACAATTTAAAATCGATTAACAGAGAGACTGAGAGTACCGTAACTTTCTGGAAGCTTTTGCGCTTATCTGACGATCGAACTTTGAGTGTTTTCTTTTTTCCTTCTTCAAAACAATTTGTTAGGTTAGTTTATTTATGATATTTTAAAGCTGGAACATCAGTCTAATCAACATTAATTCTTCATTCAATTCAGTTTCAGTTCAAGTTTCAATCGCGTGCCGGGTAAACCCTAGTTTTTCATTTTCTTTTAATTTAATTGCTTTTAATTGTTCGTTTGCTTTGCTATTTATAGATTAATTGTTTGAGATCATATATATATATATATATATTCTTGAACCTGACCTTAAACCCTCATTTTTTAGGCTGGTTCTAGGGTTTATATGTCTGTTTTTTCAATTATTCGTCGATTTATGCTTGATTCTCGCTTTATATTCAAATAGTTTGTAGTTATTTTATAATATTCATGTGTGATTCATTATTCATCATTAGTAATCTGATTTTCTAGAATTTTTAGGGTTTTAGTCGAGTTTGTTCAGTTTTTGTTGGTTTTGAGTTTGTTTATTGTTTTAGCCGTAAAATCTTCGTTTTAAATCGGAATTGAGAAATTCCAAAGCTAAAAGTTTTCAAATCTCATTTTTCTACATTATTAAGTATTTTTATATTTTTTTCATGATTTTTAAACTTTGTTTTCATGATTAATTTGATTATAGCTAGCTAAATCGTTAGTTAAGGGTCCGTAGTGAAAGATGCGTAATCAATCCTTGAATGTAATCTAATTTAGGTTTGAATCTAATTTTTTTCATTGGTTATAGATCACCTACTAAATTTGTGAGTATTTTCTTATCTTTTGATGCGTTAAAAATATATTTCCATAAGCTAGCTCAAAAGTTCCATTTGATTAAGAATCGTAAAACGTCAATTCACAATATTTTCGCACCAAAACCCTAACGTGGCTAATTTGAGAATGGTATTTATCTTATAATTAGTTGGGTTAGTTTTCTAAGTGAATTGGCTGATTTGACGATGTTTTGGTATTTATTCACGTAAGTGCCGAAAAAGTGCTAATTTTGAGTTTCGGCATTTTTTTAAGACGAATTTGCTTTGAATCACGTTCAAACATATTCAAACGTTAAAAAAGTGTTAAGCTCCTGATTTTTGAGAAGTTTAATCAACTTAGATTGTTTTTGTCACGCACTAACAATAGTAGGTTCTAAATTACACTTCTTTAAAGTTAAAAAGGTTCACTATCGAATTCTATTACTCGAAACTAGTCTATATAATCTTTGTCACGCAAGGGCTATTATATACTCATAGTAGCAATATAATTGGATGGTTGGAGAGTATAAGAGCTGAATTTTAGAGAAAAATCTTGTTTATCCGATTGGACTAGTTCCGTACTCCATAACTACGGATACCCCTAACGTTTGTTTCTAATTGATTTAAGTTCATTTAATATTCTAATTTATTTAGTTAGTACTCTATTTTAATTAATTAATTTATTTTTAGTTTATTTGCATGTTCCTTTACTGTATTTAGGAAGCCTTTTAGGTAGAAAACTTGCACTAGTTGATTCCCTTTACTTTTGCACCATAAGATTAGATTTGCCTTTAGTTTTAGTTTAGTTAGTTGGTAGTTTTTAATTTAGTTTCATTTCCTTCCTTGTTCTTCAATTCAATCATCTTTTTTTTTCCTTTTCCATTCTTCCCTTTGAGAGAGGTACCTAAACGAAATAGATTCCTTACACCCTGTGATTCGACCTTGGACTTTCCCAAGTATACTATAACTTGACCGCCTGCATTTGAGTGTAATACTTTGTACTTTTTGTGCGTAGTCAGTTGTCCATTTATTATTTTTCCCCCATTAAAAATTCGGAGTTTTCACATATTTGTCGGTCAACAAATTCATTTTATATGACCGGCTGGCAAGTATAACCAGGTTTAAAGTACACGATCTTGACGATGCCACATGGCACGACTTGGTTGAGGCGATGTTTGGATCTGTAACTCCCGCCATTATGATGCATCGGTTCCCAAGGGGTATATTGGCACTTCGTATATCGACGTGACTTCTCCCACTACTGATGCTTGATGTGCCAAGAAATTTGTACATTGTAACCCACTAATTTATACTTTGGAGAGCATATATTTTTATATTTGTTGTATTTTTAGTGTTTTTCAAGTGTTTAGAATTAAATTAGAAGATTTTGAAGCAAGAAGAGATTGCCTGCACACATCACCTGTATTCAAGAAAAATTTGGTGCTCATCTGTACGGAATTTGAAAAAAACTCCAGATACAAAAGTTTAAGATCTTTGAGTTAGCTACGTGTGGGCGAAACCTTGCATCAATTGAAATTTAGAATAGAAAGTTATGGCTGAAATACGATCAGTGCATCAAAATATTAATTCCAACGAGCCCATCTAATTAATTAGAGAATTGGCCCACTTGCAGTCCATCAAGGCCCACTCACTATACCTGTTACCCAGCTCCTAAGCCCACCTGCAGGCCGGCACAGTTCAGCCATTCTTGATCCAAGCTAGCCCATTAATCCAGCCAAGCCCACTGGCATCAGCCCGCTTGCATCAGCCCACTCATTAAGTTCACAAGCCCAGAAGCCTTACCTAATTAAACCCAAGCTCATGTTAATTACCCTAAGCTCTCCAATATAAATAGAAAGCAGGAGGCAGCAAGAGAAGAATCAATCAGCACAGCAGCAGCCGAGCACTCATCTCTCTTTTTCCTTCCTTCTTTTCTTTTCCTTTCTTTCTTCAATTTTTGCAGAAGCTTTGTTTCTTTATTATTGATAGTATTTGGATGTTTGGATGCTTTGTAGACTATTGCAATTAATTCAGAATTATTTTCTTCTTCTTCAATTTATTTGCACGTACTCAAGTAAGTATTTAATTTATTTATTTGTGCATTATTTAATTATGTTTTGTGTTTTAATTGCAAGCATGCTAGGCTAGATTATTATTTAGGGTAGAGGATGATTATATTTGATTGATTCCCTTACACTTATTCATACCAATTAATCAATTAATTCTACCCATTTAATGCTTTAATGTTAAAAAAATAATTCTTCCTATTGAATGCCTATTTTAATTGATATAAAAATAAAGTTGGATTCTCATTATAATTTGTTGGATTCATTTTATGATTTGTTAAAAGCGGATATAAATTGTGTTTTGACGGATATAGTGAGTGTTTTGATTTTATATATAAGTTTGGCTGTGGAAGAATTAATAATCAGACTTTAAAAATTAATTGGGCTTAAATGATTTTATTTTCCGCATCTAATAGAGTCGAGAGACCAAATTAATGTGAGACAAAGAGTAGAGTTTATTAGGCATGAATATTAAGAACATGATATCAAATATATGACTTATCCACCCTAATATTTTATAAATTGATTATTTCCCTAATATTTTATTAATTGATTAGTTAATTAGTATTTTATTAATTAAATATTTTATTAGTGTTTTTAGTTGATAGCTCACAATATCCCAATTTTTAAACTAGATTAAGAATTAATCAAAATTAGTAAGTGGTAAAAATATCAAGTCTCTTGGGTTCGACCTCGCACTTGCATACGCTATACTATATACCGATTTGTGCGCTTACGAGTAAATAAAACAAGTTTTTGACGCAACAATGCTCCATTATTAATACTCAGGTGCCTCGAGCCTCCTATATAAAGTAGGCTTTCTTGTCCTTTTTGTTTGCAAGCATTATATTCATCATTCTAACTCAGGAGAGAACAATCTAACCACCTTAGAACTTAAAAATGGCTGATAGTGACACTCTTATGTCCGACGCGGCCTCCCTAGTCATCTACTAGAGAGCCTTAAATAAGAGGTTGATAAACTAGAGGAGGATGTCACCACAGTGGCGGAAGACCTGCGCCGCCTGAAGAGGAAGTATCGCCCTTTGAAACTGCTACCACCGCTTGGTTAAGCGGTACAATCTCCTAAAGGCAAACTTCTTGCCAGTCTCTAAAGAGAGATACAGACTCAGGGGTAGGGTATGAGAAGTGTCAAGGCATAAATGATATCGTCGTGTCCTTCCCTCTCAAACTCAACTTCCATTATATCTTCTTCTCTCTCTGTACTTCCTCTCTAATCCTCCCATCTCTTTTTTTCCTTTTCTTTTCCTCTTCTTGTTTTCTCTCCTCCTTGTTCTCCATCTTCTTTTCTTTCTTTGCGCTGCTTCTTTTTCTCTTTCTTTTTTCTAGTTGTACTATATCTTTTTTTTGGAGCAGTAAACTTTATTATAATTAGTAGCAAACTCTATTGTAATTAGGCCATGAAGCCTCCCCACATATACTTGTTTCTGAATTAATGAAGAACAATCCTTTATTTCTGCATTTTTTTGTTATGATGTTTGCTTGACGAATAAACTGTTTAATGAACAATTTTATTCTACAAACTGGACGAGTATTGAACTCAATTAGGACGATGAACATACACTGCCCCCTGACCAAAAGAAGGTCTTAAATGAAATTCATCCTCAATGGCAAGCTTAACTGCGGAGCATTATCTCACAAAATCTGCCTTAAATAAATAAAATGTCTTAACAAATCAACTGCCTTGCAGGGCAAGGTTTTAAATAAAATTTGCCTTTAAGAATAAAAGGTCTTAACAAATTAATTGCCTTACCGAGTAAGGTCTTATTTAACAGAAGTTTCTTTAACGTGTAAAGGTTTTAATAAATTGTCTGCCTTGCCAAACAAGGGTCTTATTAAAATTGCCTTTATTAATGAAAGGTCTTATTAGATTGACTGCCTTGCCGGGCAAGGTCTTAAGTAAAACTTGCCTTTAAGGGTAAATGGTCTTAAGTGAATCATTTGCCTTGCTGGTAAAGGTCTTAAAAAGAGTGCCTTCAAAGGGTAAAAGTCTTAAAAAGATTGCCTTCAACAAGTAAAGGTCTTAAAAGGATTGCCTTTAGCGGATGAAGGTATTGAAAAGATTGCCCTTAACAAGTAAAGGTCTTGTAAATTAAGTAACTGCCTTATCGAACAAGGTCTTAAGTAAAGTATAACATTTGAACTTCAAATATGAACTCATTCATTAATCTGAACCAACTGTATAAACATATTTGAATTCTTGGATTCACATTTAGTGATAGTAATTCCTCAAGTTAGCAATATTCAACGGATTTGGAACTGGTCTATTTTCCATATCCTGCAAACGATATGATCCAGTCCCGCTGGCCGATATTACCATGTAAGGGTCTTCTTAGTTTTGTCTGAGTTTCCCGTAACTGGGTTGTATTGTTAAGCCAAGTACTTTTCTCAAAACCCACTCTCCGACTTTAAATTCCCTAGGCTTCATATGCGTCTTGTACTGCTTTGCCAAGGTATTATAGTAATTCGCCAGATGGATCGCGGCAGTCTTTCTTCGGGATTCAATGAAATCTAATGCTTCTTCTAGAATGACCTTATTATTACCATCTTCTACTTGAGCTGTTTTTAGAGTGGGTAAACCGACCTCTAAGGAAATGATCGCCTCAGTTCTATAGGTTAGGAAATAGGGCGTATCACCAGTTGATCGGCAGGACCTTATACGAAAAGGCAATTCTTGTACCCATCTTCCCTTCATTTCTTCTAATCTTTTTTTCAAGCCATCCAAGAAAACTTTGTTTGATGCCTCGGCCAACCTGTTTCCTTGGGGATATGCGACACCAAAAAAGTGTTGTTTTATCCCATAAGAGATATAAAATTGCTTGATCATCTGATTCTTAAATTGCATCCCGTTGTCGAAGACAAGTGCCCTTGGGATGCCAAACCGTGTGATTATATTCTTCCACAAGAAAGTTTTTACATTGGTTTCCGTAATATTCGCTAAAAGGATTGCCTCTACCGATTTGGTGAAATAATCAATACCGACCAGAATGAACCTCTTATTGCCTAGTCCCCGAGAAAAAGGACCTATAATATCCAATCCCCACATAGCAAAAGGCCACAAGTTGACAATTAGGTGTAAGGTTGTCGCGTGGTGATGCACCATGGGAGCATGTTTCTGACACTTATTGCATTTTCTGACGTACTCTACAGCATCTTTCTATATGAACAGCTACCAATAACTTTGGGACCTAGCTCGGTGGGCTAATGATCTCCTGCTAATATGATTCCCATAGCTTCCCTCGTGCAGCTCATAGAGGGTATTCTGAACCAACCTTGGATGGACACGCTTCAGATAAGGCCCAAAAAAGGACTTTTTATACAATTTCTATTCAGGGGATAACCAGTATCTGCTCGCCTGGGCTCGAATTCTATAAGCCTCCTCGCTATCTTCAGGCAACGACCCATCTCGCAAATAATTAACGATCCAATCCATCCAGCAAACCCCCAAATTAGCTTCGATGTCACATACCAGCTATCGTGTTTCGGAATCGATGCTTGGGTTGACAGGTACTCTACCTTAATTGCTCTTAACAATTCTAATCGACAGCGAAAGTTAGAGGTTCTAGGGCATCCTCGTGAAAATTACTAGTTCTCAGGAATCTCTTGATGTACGCTGATCTAAATTCTTTTATCATCTTCTAAACCTGTTCTTATGTAAGCGACCATGCGCTCATTCTTTGACTGTGTATTCTCTAGTTAACTGATGAAAGTACATAAAATCATATTGTTATCCTTTGTTATTATTATTTTATTCGTATTTGGTGTCTAAATATACTCACTATTCTTATATTTTAATTTAGGACACAAGAAAAGATGTCGAATGCAAAAGGAGGATAATTCGACGATTTGGATGGCTTCAGCATTGATTTATAAATTTGGATTCGAAGTTACAATGTCGACACTGGACCAATAAATAAAGGAGTTAAAATTTGCAGCAGATTCATATAAAAATTAAAGAGGAGCCAAAGTGTAACTTAATGCAACACATGTGAATTTATTTGCTGGTAATTATTCTAAGTGATGTGTGCTACGGCAAATAAAGCGGAAGTGAGGTCAATTAACCATTAAATTGAATAGGCCACTTAAATTAATAGAGTTGCTGGCCCAATAGTAAAATATAGGAAATTGAATTAAAGTTGGCCCTTATCTTTTCCTCATAAGAAGCCCAATTGAGGACAAACAGGCTAGCACAATTTCAAGTTTCAATCGAGAAAAATTACGAAGATCGAAAGCGAGGCGGTGGAGTGGAGTTTGATAGATATTAGAATTCTTAAAAAGAGCTTATTTGTATATTTATTTATAAGAGGTTGTGGAACGAAAAGGGGGGAGGCAGGTCGAGACTGAAGCAAATAAGAGACATTATTTTTATTCCTCTCCTCCCTTATTTTCACATTGCTGTTTCCACATGGCCATGCTTGGCTAATTTCTTAGTTGGTTGAAGTAGACAGAAACCTCAGATATTATCGCCTATGAGATCTAATTTATTCTTATTGTTCAATTTATTGCTTTGAATATCGATTGTTCTTTAATGCATATTTATCAATGATTGTGTTGATTAATTGTCTGGGAGGCCTACTAGTTTACTTATTAAATTCAATCTACTGTTAGGTAAGATATCAAATCCATAATTGTTTGATCCCTCTAATCAGTGAAACAATTAGAATATAATTATTTGATGCATAAAGAAATTAGTGGGTTTTATGAAGAACACTCGTCTAAATTAAATACGATTGCTTGTGCACGTGTTGTTTAGCTTAATCGATCTCTTCTAATTCATAAGGCTGCTATTAAATTAAATTTATAGCCCTTGTGGTTAGGGTTTATTATATCGCTTATTTTCTAATTAACTATTATTAAGTTGATAGGGGACTAATCCAACAATTAATATTTAAAGTATGAATTAATAATTTTTGCATCGATGATTAGATATATAATTCCGACGGTGGATGTTTACTCAAACCAATATTTCCATTAATTAAATCGAACCTTTAATTTTAGTGTATCTTAGATTTTATTCTTGAAATCAAATTTCGCATTTATATTAACTCCCCCCCCCCCCCCCATATTTACTTGCAGGCATAAAATTAGGCAAAAAACTCTCTGTGGGATCGACCCTTACTCTCACTACTAAATTAAATTCTCAAGAGTATAGGTTTTATTTTTGGGTGCTTACGACAATACACCATTAGTTGATTGGTGACCAACTGAGAATCGCAGTGGATCACTAAGTCTTAGACTCCGAGTTGTTTAGCTTTCTTCATACTAAGAATTAATGCCTCGTACTCAGTTTCATTATTAACTTGCCAGAAATTCCAGCCTAATTGCTTGTTTAGTAATCCTTCCCTCAGGGGTTTTGAATACTATACCAACATTCGAACCTCCGGACTGTTGATGACCTATCTATACATAACGCCCAAGAGGTTGAAACATTCGGATTTTCAGCCGTGGCTGGGCTCTATAATTGGCTCAATTTGCTCGGCATCTCTCATCTTGGTAATCTTGATCCTGCCCCCTCAAGCTGAGATAGGTAATGTTTTGCTTGTAGTAGTTGTATTCGTTCACGAGAATTCAGCTATGAAATCTGCTAAGACTTGGCCTTTGATGACCGTTCTCGGTTCATACTCTATATGGAATTCTGCCCAAGCTCTAACGATCATTTTTCCATTCTGCCAGATAAATCAGCCTTTCTCAGGGCTGCTTTGATCGGACTTTAAGTAAGAATTTTGATTGAATGGGAGTCAAAATAGTGCCTTAGCTTCCTTGATGTTGTGATTAGTGCTAGTACAAGTTTTTCTAAAGACAAATAATTCAATTTTGGTTTTATTAAACATTTACTAGTAAAATACACATGCTTTTGCATGCTGTCATGTTCTCTGATTAGGGCTAAACCTTACTGCCCCGATCAGAGAGAGCTAGGTACATATATAATTATTTGTGGGGTTTGGGAATAGATATCAAGGGCCAGATGCGCATGTACTATTTCAGCTCGTTTAGCGCTTATTCACATTCATTATTCCATATTCGTTTGTTTTAATGCTTTAAATAAGGCATACATTTATCCGAGCATTTGAATAAAATAATTTAATGAAGCGACCATGCCAAGTGAGTTTTTGTAAGCTCTTTGAGGATGGTCGGGCTCTGTAAATCAAGAATTCTTAGACTTTTTCCGGATTAAGCCGCTATCCCCCAATTATTCACCATAAAACCCAAGAACTTACCCGAGCTGAGTCCGAAGGTGCATTTCATGGCGTTCAGCTTCATCCGATAATGTTTGAGTATATCGAAAGTTTTTCCCAAATCCTGAATGTGATCACTGGCGAGCTTGCTTTTTTCAGCATATCATATATATAAACCTCCATTAACTTGCCTGATTACATCCCGAAACATTTTGGTCACCAATCATTGGTAGGTAGCCCCCATATTTTTCAACCCAAACGGTATGACTTTAAAGCAATATAAACCCATAATGGTAATGAAAGCTATACATTCTTGGTCCGATCTAAACAATGGAATCTAGTGATACCTCGAATAAACTTCTAGAAAGCTTAGGGTCCATTCGGTAGCGTTTTTAGAGCCCGTTTTTGTTTTTTGAGTTCAAAAACGGATAAAAAATACGTTCGGTGGGATATTGACAAAAACACGAAAAACGTTTTCGGAAAACGAATTCAAGTTTAAAGCATAAAACGCAAAAACGCAAAAATGATGTTTTCACCATTTTCAATCTTGCAATCTTCATTTTCACTGTTTTCGTTTTCGGAAAATGTTTTCACTATTTTTGTTCTCGGAGAATTCATTTTCTCATTTTCATTTTCTGAAAACATTCTCAAAAAACATTCTCCGAAAACGTTACCGAACGGGGCCTTAATCTCTCATGGCCATCCGCTGAATTTACCAATTGATCTATTCTCAACAACAGAAAATTGTCATTTGGGCAGGACTTGTTCAGATCGATAAAATCAATACAAACCCTTCATTTGCCCTTTTTTTTCCTTGATCACCATAGGGTTGGAAATTCCATTCTGAAAATTTAGTCTCTCTTATCGCGCTGACTTTTGACAGTATTTGGATTTCCTCCTCTACCGCTCTAGCCTTTTCGAGGACTGCTCGTTGTGGTTTCTGTTTAATCGATTTGCAGGTTGGATCAACATGTAACTTGTGGCATATCACTTCGGACAGGAACATCAAGTATGTTATAGGGTTGCAATGTAAAAACATCGATGTTCACCCTAAGAAAATTCGAAGAGTGCATCCCTTTTTTCGGTACCCAAACTACTTTCGAGCAGAAAAACTTGTCTTCATCAACAGACCCAAAAACTGCGAGAAAGCACAAGATCTTCGCAGACCTTCTCCTCTAGCCCCATCATCTATAGGGCGACCATCTTTTGATTGCTATAAAGCCGACTCCTTGCCCTTCCATCTTCTTCAAGGGTTCGGGCGTATCATTTTTAGCCTCTGTCGGCTCTGCATCCATTTTTTCTACTAGGCTCACCTGCTCGACCTTATCATTTTCTTGCTTCTCAAATAGCGATCATCAGACAACCAAATTAAAATAGTAATGGGCATCTTCCTGCTTGCCCCTTACCACGACGACTCGCTTGAGTGAAGGGAATTTTAGTTTCTGGTGGAAATGTGAGGCAACCGTTCTCATTTCACCTAGCTAGTTCCTACCCAGAAATGCATTATATGGCAAGTCAATATTCATCACAAAGAAGTCCATTACAGCTATCATTTCTCCTACTCTGACCGGAACACTGATAATGCAATTTGGCCAAACAACATCGTCACTAAAACTATAAATCGGTGTGTTAACCGATCGAATATTCTTGCTTTAAATGAATGGTCTCAATTGGTTGTAAGCCTTCAAGTACATGACTTCCGAGGAACTGCCAGGATCTATCAACACCATTTTCATGTCAAAGTTGTAAATATTGACCATTAACACCAAAGCGTCATTATATGGGACATCAACCCCTTCTAAATTATCTTCTGAAAATGACAGTTGGTACAACTGATTGTCCTCCCGATCTCTCTTCGAAGGAGCGAGCACAGTTAATACTTCGTTGACAGGGTGTGCTTCTGACTAGAAGCCGAACACGTGTAAGCCTTGTCCTAAGAAAATTCTTGGTTGCCTCTGACCTCTCAGTAACCTCGTAGATGGCGTCGATCACGCCTGTTACCTGCCAGTTGGTTTGGACTACTGTCACCTGACCCTCGGTTATTTTTACCTTGTTTTCCTTGGCCCTAGCAGGCTTGACATATTTGGTTAGATGGCCTTACTCTACCAGCCTTTCAAGAAATTATTTCAACGTCTTACAATCTTCAGTCATGTGACCGCGGTCATTGTGATAGAAGCATCTGAGGGTGGCGTCTCTACCACTTTGGTAACTAGCCATGGGTTTGGGCCACTTGAAAAACAGTTCCCCTGGATTTCAAACATTATCTTGTGAATTGGTTTATTGAAGATTGTATTAATGCTTTTGAAGGCATTTGGTTTTTTTTCATCATTTCCCTTATCATTTTTGTTCTTTTTGTCCTACCTATTGTCCCGGCGATCGCCATTACCATTTCATGTCCCTCTTCAAACCAGCTCTATTAGCTGCCTTGTCATCATCCTCTACTCTCAAACATTCATCCACTTTTGAAAGCAAATTGTTAAACGTCTTTGGCGGCATGCGCGTTAGATCGATGTAGATACCATTACTGTCCCTATGGAAACCCAAATTTGAAGGTGCTTACCGCAAACTTTAGATCACAGTCTTCTGCTTCTTGAAACAACTCCCAGTATCTTTGCGAGTATTCTTTCAAACTCTCTCCCTGTTTCTTTTTCAAATGGGTTAGGGCCTTCGGCCCTTTAACTTCTCTACTGTTAGTGATGAACCTGGTTGTTAATTCCAGATAGGGGAGTTTATCGAACTAGCGGTGTGCTGTATCCCCAAAACTTGCTGGGAACATATGACATATGAGGGTTTTTTCATTCCTCCAGTAGGCCATCACCCGTTTATACTGCCTAATATGATTAGCTAGGTCTGTGCGGCCATCATAAATATTAAATTTTGGTTCACCAAATTTTTTGGGTGGTGGTGCATCCTAAATGCGCTGAGTAAACAGAGAACCATTGTCCTTCTCCCAGGGTTTTCCTCGCCAATTTGGCTGTCTATTTTCCCTCATCTGTTCTAATCAGCGATTGTCGAATAAATCATCTTTCTGAGATTTTGTTTCAGCCTAGTTCTTTAGGTGACTTTCAGTTTTCAGCAACTGTCTGTACTGATCTACCCCTTAGTTCAAAGACACTTGGGCGCACAGTTGTGGCAGAGGCGATGTGATGTCTTGGCTCATCGGGAACCTTTACTCGAGGCTCCTTGAGAACCCGTGCTCGTGGCTCATCGGCTATCACTAATTTTCCCTTATTATGACATAGGGAATTTGCCTCATCTTTCACACGCTCCTTCCCTGGTAGAGGAAATATGGATCCGAGCTGGGGCTACAATCTTAAGTAACCCTAGTGTGGCATTTGCTGCAATTTGCTCACGCACAATTTGCAATAGGAGCTCTCTCCCCTATTTTCAATTTAGATATCTATGTCTGCTCTTCAGACGCTACAAGACCCTTGTCCGCATAATTTGTATCAAAAGGGTAGGTGGAATGGGTTTGGGAGTGACTCAGACCCTTGCTTGGGGGTCTGGTTGTCTCAACATCTATAACCATGGCTCGACTTGTGGTTGGGTTAACCACTGGTATAATTTTTAGGTTCACATCATCAACAAGCTGACTTCTAGTATGAATCAATTTCTTACAAGTGTATGAAAATCAAACGATACCAAATAAAGAACAATAAAAAACTTGAAAAAATACTAAAAAATTCATTTTAAAGAGATAAAATGGATCTAATTACCGTTAGAAAGCTTTTTTGTCGCCGATTCCCATAGACAGCGCCAATTGTGGGTGATGTGAATATAACAAACCCAAATAAAACATAATCAGCCCAATCTAATGGAGTCAATAACCAAATTCAATAAAGATGACGGGGATAAACAGTGAATTGATAACAATGAGAAAAGGTTTTTTGTTTATGAGGATAGGTTCCTCCGGTGGCTCTTATATCCACTGCAGCAATACGTCCTCCCTGAGTGTATGATAATTGTTCTTCACTTGGCTCTAATGGCCTTTTTATCAGTTATTATAGTAATGGGGTTCTTCTCTTAGATAAGAATATGGGAGTGAGTGTTTTGTGGTAGTAAAAGTTGGTTACCCCTACTGCGGGTTTCCCTTTTCCTATTTATATGTATAGGATATGATTATATGTTTGTTAAGTCTACAGGATTATAGGCGTCCAGAACCCTATTTCACACTAACTGAAGTGGTTATTTCCCATTGTCTATCTTCCAGCTCAGCTATCTCTTATCCACAACTTGTGAGTGATGGTTGGATTAATTTTCTCTTTTTCGATCAATATGAAGCTTGATTTTCATCGGCCTGAAGGTATTGCAAGCCGACCAAGGGATCTCACCTGAAGGCAGGCCCACAAGTCCGCTCGTTGGGTTCTGGGTTTCTATGACCACGACTTATGTACGAAATTATCCTCCACAATATTCATTTACTATATTAATTTTCATTTAATTAATAATTAAAAATATTCTTTTAGAGAACATCTAAACGCAAATCAAGAAGTAAAAGAGCTTGGTGGTAACTAAGATGTCTCATCCTCTCCATACGCTCAAACACAAGAGGAAATGAGAAAATATATTAGTTTTCTAATAAGAAAGTTTTAACTTTTAACTAGTACAATAAGATGTTTGCCTTTTGAAATAATTAAGAAGTTAACGATTATTTTTTAAAATGATTAAACATTTAGTAAGAATTATTAGTCCCGCTGAAAACTTAATGTTGAATTTAAACAAACACTTAAATAAATAAAAATAACAATTTTAGAATTTGGATCAGCATTTTAACATTCAGTGATCAACATTCCGCATTCAAAGATTAAGAAAAACAAACTCACTTTTAAACAATCTTACAACATCTCCTAAGATAGTGTAAAAATAATGTTGGTGTAAAAATCCGGAATGGATCTTTATAACCAATGAGTCAAAGATTTTGCGTTGAATTGAAATGATAACAGGATAAAAATGACAAGATAATGACGTATAGAAGAGGTTCTTCTTATATGAATATATGGGTTAGTTCCCCTCTTGTAAAGAGAGGTAGGAGCTCGGAGCTATGTTGTATCATACTGAATGAGTTCTGATTACAAACAAACGTTACTTCTCTAGCTATTATATTTCACAATGTTACAATTGGAGGAGTTCTAGGTTCCTTGGAGCTTATTACACTATTCTCAGAGTTCTGTGATACACCTTAGATCTCTCTCTCTTATTGTATTTCTGTGGTAAAACCCTTGGTTTGTTTCTATTTTAAAAAACTTGGTTGGAAAAGGAAGTAAATACTTTCTATATATATATTAGAGGGGGGAGCGTGGGAGAGAACCCTCAGAGCAGGCCTCTAGCCGTCACCAATCATCATAAACTCTGATATTTCTTTTTCATATATTCCGGTGCATTTAACGTCAATTGGTATGCATTTAATGAAGTTGAGGGAGGTTTTGTGGTGTTGGCAGAGTTGGTGGTAGTTGCCCATGCTGTATGCACATACTCTGACACAGTGGTTGGTTAAAGAGCTCCAGAGCTTGCTGGAAGAGCTCTAGCGTTCGACCTCCAGAATCTGGTAAATGAAAACAATGTCTAGGCCAAATACGCATACTCTCTGGAGCTCTGACCCCCAAGTGGCACTCAAACCAAAGCTCTCGAGCTCTCCTCACCACAACAGACTTGACTGTTGATGTGGGTGACCACGTGTCCTCTCACGACTGGATGAGTAAAGTAAGTTATTAACTTACTCCATCAAATATGTTGTGTAAATTTTACACAATGTGTAAAAAGATATAGCTTAAATGGTTGTGTAAAATTAAGTTTTGTGTAAAATGAATGGATATAATACACGTCTAATTTTCACTGCTACATCAGTGTTTTTTTCCTATTTTCTTTTTATAAAAGTTTAAAATGTCATAACTCTTAATATAAATTATATATTTTAAAAGGAATTATATATTTGAAATATATTCGTAAATATTTTTAAATCAACGGCCAATATGACTGTAAAATTACGAATAAAAAATATCAAAAAAATATTATAAACTTTACATAAAATGACATTTAACATGTGTCATTGTCTAATTAACTACTTCAAATTATACACAAGTTTACAAAGCTATCATTAAAGCAAACTTTCTCTTGACTTTAAATTTTATATAAAATTAAATTGACGCATAGTATTAAAACATTCAATTTTACAATATTATTAAGGGGGTGTTTTTAATTCAGTTTCTAAAAGATTGTAACTGACTTTTTAAAATCCGTGAATTTCTATTAAGTTCATGGTTTTTTTTAAATCCTTATAGAATTTTGACATATTTTAATGCATGGATTATTTTGGATTTATGCAAAATTTAAGTAAGTCCATTGATTTCTATAGATTTTAATAAGTACATAAATAAATAAAAAATTTAAAAGACAAACAATAAAATAAATTAATTACTTGGTTTTAGCTGTTTTGGTATCCTCACGCTCGCTATTTAGGGTTTAGATCGATAAAGGTTTGTGGGTTTAACTCGCCATTCTTCTCTTCTTTTTCTTCATGGGTTATTTCACTTATATATACATAAGCATCAAAATGATGTAGTATATACTAGAAATGCCTCAACACTTTGAGGCATATGCCTCAAAGCATGCGCTTTAAACTCGCTTTCAATCTGGAGAGGTGTAAGCATCATATTTTCCCCTAAAATCCACGCCTCAGGCACCTTTTATTTGATAGCTTTTGGTTGTTTCGACCTACCGACATGAATGATTGGTGTGGAATAGAGGTTTTTGTTAAAATTCAAGCCTAAACAATACTGTTGGGGTGAGACAATATGAGCGATTCTAGTACCCAAGTCCCAAGGACAATATATATATATATATATATATATCGAAGAATATGATAATGATAGCCACGATAGCTTAGGAGGGTGTATTCAATTCATATTTTAAAAGATTTTTATGATTTTTTTAAAATCATTGGATTTTTCTAAATCCATAGATTATTTTAAATAAATATAGAGTTTAACAAATTTTAATAAAATCATACATAGTTAACATATTTTAAGATAGACTCTTTAGTGTTTCTATATATTTTAATAAATTCATTAATTTTCTAATTACAATAAAAAAAGTTAAAGGATAAATAATAAAAGAATTTTGGACACAAAAAATAAATAATACATAGAGTTTGGAAGAAAAAGAATTGAGTGGAAGGGTTTAATAAGGTTATAAAGACGAGGAAGAAATAATATATATGGTTTAGGATAAAGATGGAAGAGAAATCCATATGAAATCTTCTATTTGAAGAGAAAAATTTGTTGGCTGAATTTGTTATTCATAAAATACTCTCAAATCTATCAAAATCCATTAATTTATAAAATCCTTTAATGTTTATTGAATTTTGAATATTATAAGATTTTTAAAAACTATTTTTAATCAAAATTGAATAACATAAAATTTTAAAAGACTTTTTAAAATTGTAATTGAATGTCATAAAATTTTAAAATCTCAATTTAATACACAAACTTTACAAATCCAAAAAAAAACTACAGATTCTATATTGAATAAACCCCGCTAAAGATGCTTTTGGTGTTATTAAGGGTCTTTATACATTATCATTATCCATTTTTAAATTTACCATCCAAATCCTTATTCGTATCATTTCGGATAGTATATTAAAATATTCTTATCTATACTCTATATGTATGTGTTTGTCGAGCGGGATTAGAAACAGTATAGGATTAATTAATCCTATCTAGTGTTTGATGTCGGAAAGAATAGGATAAATAAATCCTATCCCATGTTTGGCGCAAGAGTGGATAGGATATTTTAATACTATCCTGCGTTTGATGCAACTCGGGACTGGATTGCACTCAAGATTAATTATCATTTTATCTCTTTAGAACCGGATAAATATATACCACCCCTATAGGTGGTCTTATTTTATCCCATGATTGCCGGATAACAAAATGAATATAAAAATTATTTTTTAATTATTTTAATCTTTTTCTTTACACTTTTTTATATAATTAAATTTATTAATGAAAATTTTCAACCACCCAAAATCACAGTAACTCAACTAATAAATTTTATTTTTTTTATAATATGGTATTTTTATTTAATTTTTTATTAAATGAAGGTATTTATAAGAAACTTTAATTTTAGAAAAATGGTAACATTAGAATTTGAAATTGTAATTAATGCCTAATTCGTAAATATTGTATGTGATATATAACTTTCCTCCCAAAAGAGTTTTTTACGAAACTAATTTATAAATCGAAAAATCGCATTAGTTAAAAAAATTTGTGGACAACAATTAAAATTGCATATATTTTTAAAAGAAAAGCAAGTTGTATTATGTAATATCTGGACTTGTAATCCGAAACTCCATCAAATGTAAAGTTTATTAAATCTTGATCTGACTAGTTCTTATCCTGTCCGATCTCGTTTAATCCTTATCCGGCTGATTCCATTTCCTATCCTCTCATCCCACATAATTCCTATCCGACTAATTCCGACTCTTATCCTATCCGGCCTTTATCCTATCTTATCTTCCTCCTTATCCGGAACGCCAAACGCCCTATATGATATCTCGAATGCGGATAATATCCCTATCATTTTTTCTATATAACTACATACTTCTTAAAAATATATATAAAAATAATAACTAACGTTTTAGGTCAAACTTTTAACTCAAATAATGAATTTATTGTATTTCTTTTGTATAACCCAATAAAATCTACGTTAAAATTATAATAGAGTAAATTACCCTAATAGCGCTTAAACTATTGGCCTAGTGTCACTTTAGCCATTAAACTAAAAAACACATCACTTTGGCCCTTGAATTATTAACGAGTGTCACTTTGACCATTCTATTCACATTTTCGTTAAATTGGACTGAAATGGGGGGCATTTTTGTCATTTAATTTTTTTTTACAAAAAAAATTTATAGAAAAAAGAAAGAAACGGAAAACAAAAACAAAAAAAACAAGAGAGAGAGAGAGGGGAAGATGGAGAAACCCATCTTCGGCCACCTCCTCCTTTTTCGGAGAGACGAAGATGGAGAAAATGGGGTGATATATATATATGTATCGAAATTGGGGTTTACGGAGTTTGATTTGATTTTGTGTTTTCTCTCTCTAGAAATTGGGGTTATGAAAATTGGGGTTCGATTTTGAGTTTTCTCTCTTTAGAAATTTGGGTTTGTGTGTAGAAGGATGATGATGATGGTGGTGGTGGTCGTGGTGATGGTTGGGTTTGTGTTGGGGAGGTAGGGAAGTGGCCGGAGATGGAAGGTACATAGAGAGAAGATGGGCGGAGATGAAGGTAGAAGAGAGAGAAGATGGAGGTGGCCTTAAAACACTTACACACCTTCTTTTGCTTACTTTCCTTTTTCCTATGTTATTGATTTTGTGAAATTATCCGATTTGAATCCAAAAGATTTCCTCTGTTCTTGTTCGGGCAAAGTACATGAATAAAGAGGAAAATGATAAGGTGGTGGTGGTGGGGGAGTGGTAGAGAGAAGATGGTGATGTATATAACATATATATATATATATATATTTGCGTTTCTCTCTCTCTTTCTTTCTCTCTCTCTTTTTTTATAATTTTTTTTGTGAACTTTTTAATAAAACAATATAATTAAATTTATTTTTTTTTAAAAAAAATAATTGAAATGATAAAAATACCCTATATTTTCGTCTAACTTAACGGAAAATGTGGACAGAAGGGTCAGAGTAACACTCGTTAATAATTCAAAGAATCAAAGTGACAAGCATTTTTTAGTTTTGTGGCCAAAGTGATATATGACCAATAGTTTGAGGGCCATTGGGGTAGTTCACAATAATATAACCAAACAGATCAAAATAACAAATTAGAGTTAAAAATCATTACAATTTTAAATTGACAAATCAGAGTTAAAAATTATTACAATTTTGAATTTATATGATCTTGAACCTTTCAGTTTAACAAATCGCATATGTTGTAAATAGTTTTTTTCTTTCTTTTCCTTTTTATAGGCATTCTTTCTTTTTTAGTTTAGTTTAATTTTTTTCAGTAAATTGTGGGCAACTTTTACATATCAAATTAAATCCTGTTCAATTTTTTTAAATGAATATATATAATATATAGTAAATTATAACAAATAAGAATCAGATAGTTAGGGCGATATAATTCTATGTCTGACTCCATGTAATTATCTTTGATAGGAATGATTAATCAAACAAAAAAAAAATCAGATATCCGTAAATTTAGATAATCTACTGCAAACACAAATTATTTGTAAACTATTCAGTTTAAATGCTATTATTATTTATATTCCTATTTATTTGCTCAAATATTTATAAATTTATCTAAATTTTTTTTTAAAAAATATTTCATTCGAATAAATATGTACAAAATATAAATTCAAATTTTCAAACATCTATTTGCACTATATTTATTTGGTAGTGATTTGCACTCGCAAAACGCATTAAAATTAATTGCAAATATTGTGCGTGAATTTCTTGAACTAATGATAAAATTTATCAACTCCTTCAATCCGAAAGAAAGACGACGAACAAGAGCTAGTAGACTCTAAATCAAAGCCCTGTAGACCAAAGAAAATAAAATCAAAGCCCTTTCTTTCTTTTTCCAAACCCTAAAATCTCGATTTTCTTCACGCATTTCTGTATCTCTAAGGGGAAATCAATGAAGGAAAGCACTCGAATCATCCTCGTCTCGCTGGTGGTCTTTACAGCCCTAGGTTTCTCATTTCCTCGCGCTGCAGCTTCACGCTACAATGTGGGAGATCCCGTCCCCTTGTTCGTCAACAAGGTGGGCCCCTTAAACAATCCTAGGTAACTTCTCAGTCTAATTACTGATGATGATCCGATCAATTTGCTCATCTTCAATCAATTAGTATTGTTGAATACTGAGCTGCTGTTTCGTTTGCACCTCTGTCCATTCAATCTTCGGATGTTTTAAAATTTTGATAGTTTTAAATTTTTATATATGAAGACAGACCTCCTTTCCTCTTTAACCGAGGCTGGCGTCGTTTGTTTTGGTTACTTAAATCAGAAAATTTAAAGTTTTCGGATTTGAATAAGTTTTGTTTACTGAAAAAAATAAGTGATTTGTCACTTAAAATTGAAGATTTGAAGCAAAATTTTAAAGTGGCAAATTTGCCGGTTAAATTTGAAAACTTAAAATACCTCATTGTAAAATACTTATTTTATCATCTTTGTTTCTCATTTTACATGTGATCTAAATAAACTAATAATGACAAACTTGTCGTATTAAAAAAAAAACAGTTTTCAAATATATTATATTCAAACAAATAACATTTTTTCAGATACAATTTTCAGAAGTAAACAAATAATTTTTTCAGTTTCAGTTTTATCAATCGCCACCTTAACTTTTAAAGAGATAAAATACTTAAATTTACCCTTGGTGGCTTGGTCATTTTTATATAGTTAGAAAAAGGTGCAAAATAATTCAAATAACATTTAGTTCAGCATTCAGATGTGATGTGTACAAACAGATATTTCAGATTCAGTTCGGAATCAGTCTTTAGTCTTGAGATTCGGCCGTTCAGATTCAAACAAGTGAACAAACACACCCTAAATGATGAATTTTGAATGTTTAATGCTTAAAGGATCTTTTTCTAAAAATTAATGTGTTTGATTTTCTTTGGGTTTTGTTGGAAACCATACTTATCTTTTATTATTATTTTTTTGTTTCATTATTGCAACCCTACCTTTTTTATATAAATGCATATCTTGGCGGCTCTGGCTGTTAAATTGAGTGAGCCAATAAGCCATTAAGTAATTAAAAAATTCTTCTGGTTTGAATATAGATAACATTTTATAAATTTTTTTATTGTAATATATATCAACTAGGGTGTACCCGTGCCATCCGGCACGGTGAAATAATAGAATGCTCTAAATTTAAGTAGACAAATATCATTAGTTTATTTCAACAAATATCAACGGAAAATGTAAAAATAATCCAACAATGTATAGATTCTTAGGCTCCGTTTGATTGCAAAGTGGAAAAGGAAAATAAATTGAGTTAGTTTTGATGAAAAGATGGAAAATAAGTTGAGTGATAGAGGTGATATCCTCTTGATTTTTAAGCTTTTCCATGAAGAAATTTTCTTTACTTGGTGGTGAGTAAAAATTTTCCACCAAAAATATTGAAGGATGGAGAATATGTACTCATAAAATGAGTAATATTTCTCACCTTATTTTCTATCTTTTCACACAAATTAACTAAATTTATTTTCTTTTTCCATCTTTGCAATCAAACGGAGCCTTAAATGTTACTCAATAATTTTTCTTGATTTTTTTTACATAATTTTATGGTCATGATGGATCTTGTTTAATTGATATTGATTAGTAGATTTAAAAAATTAATTTTTTATTAATTTTTGAATTTTTTATTTTAATTTATAGCATTTTTAGTATAGACAAAATTATTAGTTTGTGAGAGTTTATTGTGTGTATATTATTGGTGTGAGTGTTTTAACTTTGATGTGACATCTTAATGTGTGTATAAAACTCATCCAAGGGTGTGGAACTAATGCACACCATAACATGTGTATTTTTAACCATTACATCCTTATACTTCTTAAGTCAAACTTGATGTTTTATAATATAGATAGCTAACGAATAAAAAGATAGGGGCACCATTGGCATGAAATTTCATCAAAGTTGAGATAAATAGTTATATGGAAATTTTGTGGTATAGACCGCTCTTTAGCGACCTCTTTTTGTCATTGAAAACATCTCCCTAATGTTATGGCGACGAAAAAACGTCGTTAAAGTCCGGTCTGTATATCTATAGTTATATACCATGTATATATGTGTAATTGTATATATACATTCACGTGAAGTCTAAATATTGAATCTGGGGGACATAATTTGAATAAACATTAAGCCTATTACTTTTGACTATTTTGCCTTTCTTTTATCTTTTAAAGTATGACTGAAAGCCTTAGTTGAGGACAAAAATGGTATTATACAATCATTCAGACTTCATGAATCACAAAAAGAGGTGGGAGAGCCTCTTATTTATTCAGAGGCATATTAAGAGGTTGCTTCTGAATTTTTAACCAAAACAAACACCTTAACTCACCTCCAAAGTCTGAAATTTGGCCATTCATGCTTTAGAGGTTCAAAACAAACACAAATGAAATGTGGACGACTGTTTTGTACATGTAACTGGACTGTGAATCATAGAGCATGGAGCTTACTCTATTTCACCATCTTGAATCTGAATTGACTATAATAATACTCTTCCTGCTCCAATTTAAGAATCCACTTAGGATGTACCTAATTGAGTCAGGTTTTCTTTTTAGGATATAATGAATGTACCAAATCCACCATAGAAACAAGTGTTCTTAACCAGTGATTATGTTGAAATTAATATCTCCTAAAATAGGTGTAAAAGTGAAAGTGGATCGTGAATTTCATACAAAGGGAGTGTAATTTGTGAGCTAACACAAAGAATGTATTTGAATAAGAAATCTCGTAAAAGGAATTGAAACCTCACAAGAAGATCAAAGAAGAACAAGTTCAATATTGGCACAATGTCTTCAATGTCAGGAAAAAATAACTAATTGTATAAAACAAAATGAAGAAATAAAAAATTTGGAAACTTCTAGAGGTAAAACATGGCTTTAAGTTTGAAAAAGGAATCTAATTCTAGCACAGCTTGGGTTAGCAACAAGGCCAAAATCACTTATAAAGGGATTGGAACGTTATATTGCACCTATACTATCATGTAAAAACTTTTATTCAAATTTAAAAACTTGTAGGAAATGTGAAACTAACGATCGACCGTTCAACAGTTGAAACCAATGATCGATGATTTATGGCAAACACTTTATCTGACTATGTATATGGAGGAATTGGGCTGTTTGAATGGTCAAAGGCGGACTTTCAAACAGTTGAACAATGTTTAATATCGATTTTTCAATTTTCCTCTCTGCTTCTTCTTGTGCTCTGTTTTCTAAAGAATGTTTATTTAATGCACCCTTCTATAACTTTGATGACTAAAATAGTTACAATTGTTTTCTTGGTTTTATGTCTTCATTTTGTATAATGCTGATAAGCGTTGAATAATCAAAGTCACAAGAGTTGACGTGTGCTTTTCACTTGACTGCCTAAAAAGGGTTTCAGTAATTTGTAGTCCCCCACATTATACATTTGTTATGCAAAAGATGTAACATATTAGATAACTTTCCTATTCTATATTTTCATTTAATTTACCCTACATTCTCTTTTCAAAATGTGTTCAATCCTAACACAATAAATTAATACTAGTGATTATCATTATAATCTTAATAACAGACAACGGTGTCATTTGAGGACCCTTGGAGATTAGGACGTGTAAGTAATCTGCAACTTTTGCTCGAGCCTATACATCTCAAATTCAAGGTGGTTACAGTACATTTTGATGTTTCATACATGCTATAATTTGCTTCATAATTGTGTGGTCCACCTAATACTTGTTATTTTGCTTTGGAGATAAATTATAGGTCATATATAAGCTATATCCTACATATCAACAAGCAAATGGTTGAGTATGAATGCACTTTGAGCCTTTGGCTTTGGCTTTGTCTTTCAATGAATCTTTGATGCCATAATTTGGTTAAAACATTCCAAAAGAAGTGAAAATTCAATGAAACTATAACTGAAAGAGAATTTGTACCAAGGAGAAATAAATTATTAAGAATACGATTTTCTTTGTATCTTATTTTAAATAATAGCATTAAAAGGTTCAATATCAGTTAAAATATAACCTTTTTTTTTTACGATCTTAATATTTTTTGATTGCTATTCTGTTGCAGTGAAACCTACCAATACTATGAGTTGCCTTTCTGCCGTCCAGGTTAGCATTTAGGCTCAAAGCAACACTTCAATTGGCCAGTAGTTATTGGAAGAAGAATTACTGGAAGTACACATGTATACAAGTCTAAATGCAATTGATTGGCCAAAAACCAGATATATAATATATAACCACCTACATGAACTTGTTTTTGAACTATTAAACATTATCTGCTTACGTGTTTGTTGGGCATAGCGTACTATCTGTTGGGCTATTAACCTCTCTTCTATGATTATGTTTAGGCAAATCTGACTTGATGGTTTCACATACTTCCTTTGTCTTGCAGTTCCAGTGATCGAAAAGAAGGAATCTTTTGGGGAAATACTAAATGGTGATCGTTTGACCAATTCTCTGTATGAGCTGAAATTCCGGGAGGACAAAATTGGGGAAATTCTGTGCCAGAAGAAGCTTAGAAAAGATGATGTCACAAAATTTAGGGATGCAATCATTAGTGACTTTTACTTCCAAATGTTGTATGATGATCTCCCTCTATGGGGATACATTGGAAAAGTAGATGTAGAGATTTGGAACCACCCTGATGGAACAGGGTCCAACTATTATCTATTCAATCACATCCAGTTTGAAGTTCTTTATAACGGGGACCAAGTCATAGATATACGCTCTTTTAGTGATCCAAATCAATTTGTGGATGTCACTGAAGATGTTGAAGTCGACGTTAGTTTCACTTATTCAGTAATCTGGAATGCTACCTCTACTGGCTTTGAGAGCAGAATGGATAAATATTCAAGGGCATCATTATTGCCGGCACACCGGAAAATTCATTGGTTCTCATTTATTAACTCGGTTGTCATCATTGTGCTGTTGGTGGGACTACTTATTGTGGTGTTTTTGCAGCATCTGAAAAATGATCTGAGGAAGTAATGCTCTGTTATTAGTTTATTATGTTAGTTCTACTTCTTCCAATATTATTAATTTTAGTGTACCTGGAGGGCCATTTGGTTAGAGGTGAAATATTTTTCGCCTCAGTGAAAACCATAATTGTGCAAAAACTTTTCACCAATTTAAAGTGGACTTTTGGTAGAAGGAAATTATGAATAAGTGAAAATTATAATAATGCAAGTTAGAACAAATATTAGATGGATTTTCACTTATATTTGACAAAAAAGTTTGAAAATGATTGAAAACACTATAAAATATATGAGAAGTTGAAAAAGAGATGAAAGATTTGGTAAGACGTTCTATTACTTTTTCACTTTGTTTTTTTCCATGGGATACAATTCTTTGGGCGATGGGTAAGAAATTTTTCCACGAAAAAAGAGAAAAAGGATGGAGAACATCTCATCAAATAACTCATCTCTTTTTTGAACTTCTCAGAAAACTTAATATTTTTCCTATCATTTCTGCTTTTTGTAATCAAACAGACACTTTGATGAAAAATATTTTACCACGAACTAAATGTGCCCGAAAGCATATTTCTGTTTTTTCTTATTTTTAACTGGTTTCTATTTATTCGCCTCTTCTTCTTGATGTTTATTAGCAGGTTTTCTGGTGGAGACGAAGAAGAAGATAAGGAAGTTGGGTGGAAATATATTCATGGTGATGTATTCAGATGTCCTCCACAAATGCCCTTGTTTTGTGCTATGCTGGGTACCGGTACCCAATTGTTGACGTTGTAAGCCACCTTAAATGACTATACTTCACTCCAGTTATTACTTGTTTCACATCTTCATGTATTCCTATTTTTTTACCATGAATTTTCATGTATGATGGGGCAGGTTAGCAAATATTATCTTATGTTGGGACTATCCCGCTGTGTTTGAGCAATTTCTTTTGGTCTGATAAGAAACAGAGATTTTAGTAATATTTTAAAATGTAGAAGATTTTGGTGAATCCCTCCACAAATACTGAATAGAAAAACCAATCAGCTTAAAAAACTGCTTCACCTGAAAAATCTCTACAAAAACATGGAATAACGGCCAACAAATCGAGCTTTTTCCAAGGGCAACAACTCCTTTATAGAAGCCTTTGTGTGATACTGATCTAGATACCATTATGTCGACTTTCCCAGTATCAAGATCTTTTCTTCTTTCCAAGTCAACATATTGAGCTTTTCTTTTTTTCCTACAGGGTTTGCTTCTTGTTTGTTTTGGCATTTCTTGGGGTTTTGTATCCCTACAGCCGTGGAGCACTCTCTACTTCTCTTGTGGTGATTCACACTCTTACATTTGCAGTAGCTGGTTTCAGTTCCTCTTCTTTCTACAGTCAATTTGCTGAAAGTGGATGGGTAATTTTATTATTTCTCTTCAACTGTTATATTCTAGGGCTTTTTTTACTTTGCCCCCCATTTTATATGTGAAATTCGACTTACCTTTTCATAATCATTAGACTTTGCTTGCATGTGGGAAATCTCAAAAATTTACATAAAATGGGGGTTGAGTGAAAGGATTACATTACAAATTAGCCATTGCCCCCAATATTTATGCAATACTTAGAGATTCCCCTGCATGCCAGGGGCAAGGTCTAAGTTAAGTCTAATTTCTCATTAAAGATAGGGAGTAAAGTCATAAAAGCTCTATATTTTATCCTTCCATTGCGATTTCCTTGTCATATCTAGTAACGGTGTACATTTGATTTTTCCCAGGAAAGAAGTGTTATTCTAACTGGGATTCTTTACTTCGCTCCGTTGTTTTTAACAGCGATTATCCTCAATACAATAGCCATATCTTTTGGGACTATGGCCGCACTTCCATTTGGCACCATAGTAGTGCTTTTACTATTATATGCACTTGTCGCCATCCCATTACTCGCCTTTGGTGGGGTAATTGGCTACCATTTTAGGTCCAAATTTCAAGCACCTTCAACTACAAAGAGAGTACCGAGGGAGATCCCATCGTTGACTTGGTACAGGAAAACACCTGGGCAAATGTTTCTTGGGGGTCTTTTACCTTTTAGTGCGGTTGTTCTTGAGTTGCACCACTTGTATGCAAGCATGTGGGGCTATAAAATCTACACCCTTTCGGGTATTCTGTTTATCACATTCGTCATACTCATCATACTCACCGCAATCTTGAGCGTTGGTTTGACATACATTCAGTTGGCTGTGGAAGACCATGAATGGTGGTGGAGGTATGTTCTCATTTATAGCTCTTGCATGTAAGGCTCCGTTTGATAACAACATGAAAAATGAAAAGAAAAATAACTAATTTAGTTGGGAAGATGGAAAATAAGTTGAGGGATGTGGTGAGATTAATTCTTGCTTTTTGACTTCTTCCATGGAAAAAATTTCTTTAAGGTGGTGGTGAAGAAATTTTTTCCACAAAACATAAAGAAGGACAGAGAACATATACTCATAAAACTGAGTATGAGCCTCAACTTATTTTCCATCTTCTCACCCAAATTAGTTGTTTTTATTTTCATTTTCCATATTACTATCAAACGTAGCCTAAATGGTATGCATTTTTTTATATACAAGTGGTTTTGCATGTTTTCTTATTCTTCAAAGAGAACATGGATTGTCATTAGGGGCTCCTCCCAAAATCTTTTCCATTGTAAGGACACATCCCTCCTGACTAATGCATGGAAGGCTTCCTTTACAATTTGTCAATGTTCTAAAAATCGTGAATCGGAAATCGATCGGCAAGGTGGGGAGTGGGGATTTTTCATTTTATCGGGGATTTATCGAGGATAAATCGGAAAAAATCGGATATGCACTGTTCACCATATAAATAATATATTATATAATAATATGCTAAATAAAACATAATAGTAGCAAAATGGACATTAATAGATTAATAGAAACAAAGTACCAAGCATGTAGAAACAAACTAAGCATGTAGCAACATAGTACATGCAATCTCAAAAGTAGAAAGAGAGAGTAGAGAGTATTAAGCAGTAAAACATAAGTATGTCAAAAGTCAAAATACTCAAATCCAATATTTTGCCGATTTTTTCCCGATAAAATCCGACTTTTTGCCTGGCCGATTTTTTCAGCCGATCACAGATAAATCGGCCTAAATCGGGGATTTTTAGAACACTGCAATTTGTTTGTCATAAGGACATTTTACAGTGTTTGTGCATCCCAAGGATGCTCCCCTTTTTTTTTGTGTATGTGTGTGTGAAGGTAAAGGTCAATTATACCCGTAATAAACAATTTTTGTTCCTTCTCAACCATGGTGTTCGCTAGGCCTCACCAACCACTATCGCAGGTCACCAGCGACCTTACCGGAGCTCCAGTGGTGTTTGCAGGAGCTCTGGCTGTGGTCTGGCAGTGGGCGGCTGGCAAAGGTGGTTAAATATATTAAAATAAAAGAGTATCCTAGGTAAAAAGAATGAGTGTCCTTATGTTGAAATGGAAATGTAAGGTTTACTTTTCTTGGATTTAATTTTGAAATGAGCCTTGTGCCTCATTTATTTGATCTGGATATAATTCATAGGATACTAGGGTGAAGTAATGAAGTTTCTTTACATGATCATGCTTTTGTGGAATAGAGCGTAGGAGTGCTTGATCTAATGACAAACCTTGAGACCAACAGATGGACCAACCAAAGCTCTTGAGTTGGCGCGGGTTTGAGTTTGTTCCTCCACTTGTTGAATCGAAAACTGAAATGGAAAGATAAAATAATAAACCAAGCTATATTTAGGGTTTTTGAATAGAATCCTAATGTATAATATTCTTGCAAGGATATGGATTGATGATATATTGATATGGATAATCTGATATCATGATGGAGATTCTCCTTTTATAGGCCAATTCATGAGGTCCTATGACAGACTTCAGAGTGGTGAGCCACACTGTAGCATAAAACAAGTAACGTGGCATTGGAGTGTCGGCCATGTACCATTTGCAGCTTTGTACTGTCTATATCATGAAATGTAAGCATGTAGATGTACAATGTGTAAGGAATTATGATTTATCCCATTCAGTTGATGACAGTTCTGGTGATTTCACGGTGGTTCTCTCTTGTACAGAGGATGGTGAAGTCCTATGGTGACTGCATTGTGTTTTAGCATCCAAGCCATATATCCTTCAGAGTCCCATGTGGGCACGCGGTTGAGTTTAGGATGATGAGGTCATATGGTGCATTACCAATGAGTTGTAGCTTACATCGTATGACTCCCCACCTTCCAGAAGACTGGACTGGGTTCTGACCCCACTAGGGAAATTTCAAATCCTTCTAAGCTAAGGGAAGTTTCAAATCCCTTTAAGGTGCATTCCCAGCGCCGGATGAGAGACCAAGATAGGACCTAATCATTTAAGACTTACTCCCCCCGTCTCAAATTGATAGTCTCACTTTTCTTTTTGGGATGTCTCCAACCGATAGTCCCATTTCTTTTTCAGACATAACCAATATACCAAATCTCACACCAGAAAATAAGTTGTGTTTTTGACCATTGACTAGGGTTGAAATTAATGTTTCCTTAAAAAGTACAAAGTGGGAGTATCTCGAGACAGATGGAGTATTTCAATACTGCGGAGAACATGTGGGATTGTTTTATCCCATTTTTGGTGCATAAGAGGCCAATTTAGGATAAATAATCCAGCGTTATATCCAATATTGGCCAACACCAGACTTAGATAATGTTATCCTACCTTGTCTTATTATCCTGCACCTCAAACAGAGTCTTACCGGACAGTATTTAGGGGAGGCTACCCACATTTGTGGAGAGTATTTACAATTCATTTACTATTCTTTATAAACTTCGGCTCTAATTTAGAAAGAACGTGGTGAGTATTTTCGGTATATCTGAATACTTAGGCTTATCATTTCAAATTCAAAATTGTATTTGCCTTGATTTCTTGCCTATCATGGCCAAACTGATGACTTAAAATGCCTCTTTGCTGCAGATCTGTATTGCGCGGTGGTTCAACGGCTATTTTCATGTTTGGATATTGCATATACTTCTACACGAAATCAAATATGAGTGGTCTCTTGCAACTACTCTTCTTTTTCGGCTACAACGCTTGCTTGTGCTACGCGCTTTTCTTGATTCTCGGTACAATCGCTTTTTATGCTTCTTGGATTTTCGTTCGACGCATCTACAACGCTGTCAAAAGTGAATGAACTCGCTTTTCCATTTACCCATATTCTTCCCCTTTGAATTCGATTAGTAAATTTTATCAACTGAGGTTGTGGAACAGAAGAAACTTTTCGATCGAATGAGAATGAGAGTAAAAAGGATTGATTGCCTGGAAGTGAGTATGAAATTTTGTTAACATTTCAAATTGATAGAAACTCGACTCGCATATAGATAATCTAAAGAATAGAACTTAAACACAGGTGTTTAGTGCCCCAGTGATTAAACAAAATTTCAACGTTGCTAGCAGCATAGGCTCAAATCTGTCGCATGGATATTGTTTAATGAAGAATAGGAGTTGATGGGGGTAAAATTAGAAATTCATAAATGTCCCTCTTGCCTTTATTTATTGAGTTTGTTAACTTGAGGTGTTCATATTTGTGTGTGTTTAGTTTTTGATATTTGATGAGGAGAAGAAAATAGTGGGGAACTGTTTTCTGGTCAAAGTTGAAAAACTAAATGATTGCAAGGTGAAAAATAAATTGAGTTAGTTTTAGTGAAAAGAGAAAATAATGAGATGAGGTTTTTCCATGAATTTTCTTTGCTTGGTGGTGAGTTTTCAAAAATATATGATAAAGAATATCTACTCATAAAATGAGCAACATCTCTCACCTTATGTTATATATTTTCACACAAACTAACTAAATTTATTTTCTTTTTCCATCTTTGCAATCAAACGGAGCTTAAATATTCATAGATTTGTGTAGTTGTTAAGTTATTCACATGAATTATCATTACTTTTCTAATGAATCCAAGTTAGTTTTCTTTTCGTTTAATCATTTTAATGTAGACTGGTCGTGTTCTTAGAGCATCTACAGTAACATTACTTTTGTATGGCAAGTATTATAACGATATATTTTGTGTATTCCATAACGGTTGAGCATCAAGTTCAAAAGAGTTGTCCGGCAGTAGGAAATGGACAAGAGTTGTCCGTACAATATGCATTAAACATATTTATTTCGTCAATTTTTAATTTAAATGGATACGAAATGTTCATTTGGCACAAACTGTCAGAAGTTTATCAAAATGTAATTTAAACGGGAGAGTTGTTCGCCGGAAGGGAAACTGACAAATGTGCGGACTTTGGTCATCCGTTTGTAATTTAAGTAGATGAGAGATGTTTGACACAGACGCACTTTTTTGTATGAAAAACAACTTAGCCAAATTTTATTTTATTTTTTAAAAAAAGATATAGATGGCATCATACTTAGCAAGTTTGTCCAAGTGGGTAAAGGTGCACTTGGTGGCAAAGTTAGGAATTAGATCAATGAGGGGCGCAATTTGGTCGAAAATGGGGCGAAGCCAGGAATTAGACCAATAAGAATGGGTTGTGGTGGTGGCACGATGGTGGTGAAGAAATGGTGAAACAGGCGGCAGCAAGAAGAAAGAAGAGAAATGAGTATGCAGGCAGCAGCTGTTTAATTAATTAGATTTGCTATTTACAAATTATTCTCTAAGTTTTTGCATGTTATATAGTTAGGCCCCTCAAGTTTATTTTAAGCACATAAGTCCCTACAAAGTTATTTTTTTCAAAAAATTGACCCAGACTAAGGAGGGGCACCTGCCCCTGCCCCCACACAGCTTCGCCCATGGGTGCACCACAAATGCTGTTAAAGGAGTGTGAGAGTTGTGATATTGAAAATTTAAGGTTAAAAGATACGTCGGGAGCCTCATAGATAAGGCGTGAATGCAGTGTGGGGCAATTAATCTATTTACAAGGATTTATTTATTTATTTATTGAGAAGATCTAGTTAGAAGGAAAAGAAGTGCAACTGTTTTTTAAGTTACATTTATTTTAATAAAACACTAATAATTTTGTTTGGGGGTTATGACTTGAGATAGATCACTTAAATGTGATCTAACAAGTGCGACGATAATTTTTGCACCCTAACACACATCTCAATAAAATTTAATTTTTCTTTTTCATCTACATACATAATGAATTTTTTTTTCAATTATTTAGGTAAAACAAGAGACAATTAACACCAAGAATAAAGTTATGAATTTTGTTAAAGGAGGGTAAGTGGTAACTATAGCATGGGAGGCAAAGTTAATATTACTAGTATTTTTTTTTTCAAAATTAAAATGAGACAAAATAGTTAACATATGTACATTTTGTTTCTAATTTTTGATAGATAATTTAATACTAAAATACTTATTTTTTAAATCATTTTTGGCTCTTACTCTGATCTTGATTAACAAAATCATAACTGTAATCGATTGCTAAAATTTAAACAGACGATATGAGAAAATGTCGTAAATTGTTATCCAGGGGGGTTCAAGTGCGGATTACTGTTCACGGACCATCCGTACGGATTGGTCCGTTTGGCACGCTTCTCGATGAAATTTTTTGATGAAATTTTTTGGGGATGTTCTTCATCGTGTATAGAACATCTCCACCAAATTTCATCAAAAAATTCAATCGGGAAGTGGGTTAACTACTTGATTGAAAAATATTGGTCCAGAAATAGATATATAAAATCCAATATTTTTCAATCATATAGTTAACTCACTTCCCGGTTGAATTTTTTGATGAAATTTGGTGGAGATGTTCTACACACGATGAAGAACATCCCCAAAAAATTTCATCAAAAAAATCCATCGGGAAGCGTGCCAAACGGACCAATCCGTACGGATGGTTCGTGAACAGTAATCCGCACTTGAACCCCCCTAATTGTTATCGACATAAAAACAATACGAACATAACTTCTTGGGTCAATTTCGTTGCTATTTGCCTATTTTGCTCGGTGTCATTGTTTTGTTTGCAAAATTGCTCCTAGTAAAGTAGTAAACATATGTTGTGTTGCCTTGTTGGGAAAATGTCTGAGTTATTACCCATAGATCCACCCTGAGCCCATTTTCCAGACATCTTGAACCATATGGCATCTCAATACAAAAATAAATAAATAAAATTTCTCCTAGTTAGTATTTAATTATACTAATCCATAACCATCAAAGTCGAGTCGTGTGCCTATTAGTACTATAAAAAGGCGGTTATAAACTAGTCTTAACCAATTTCAAAGATCATTTAAAATAGTTGAAATAATTAAATTTGGGATTGTTTGATTAAGTATTGGATGCTACCAGTGATATGCACCTCTTTACTTGATTTCACTTTATCCTTCTCATTTAGCGCATATCCAACGAATGAATAGATACATACTCGTTGCATATACGTTGAGCCATTGTTGGGTAAAATAAATAAATTATAGTGGCTTAGTGCATACGTACATTGACTTTGTTGAATATTTAACGATAATACATTTATTCATTTATGCACCGAACGTAAACCAAAAAAAATAAAATTTATGCAACAAATAAATAAAATAGTAGGGAACCAAGTACAGTGGTGTGGATGGTAATGTGTTGGATTTGGCCAAACCCGAACCTAGCCCGCTTATAAACTTGGCCAACCTAAACCCGACCTGACCCAGTACAAGTTTTATTTTATAAAACCCGGTCCCGTCTCGAGTGGTGTATGCATAAATCCAAACCCGACACGCACCACCTTAATCTGCCCTAACTCATGATAATTATACTATATAAAGGTATTTAAGGTATTTAAGATGGAGTGAGTCAAACGAATTAATTTTATACAAATTTAAACCCGACTTAAGTCCGCACCACATTTTTATTTCAAAATCCAAATTTGCCCCAATCTGATTGGCTCCTGGGTTTTATTGCCATCCATCTTAATTTTTGACCGGTCTTTGTTGTTGTTGCCATCCGGTTCGGGTCAACCAAGGAAGAACAGCAGAAAAAGAGCAAACAAAATAGCCCTAAAAACCATACACACGCCTCAAACCAATCAATCAACCAACACTCCGTTCATTTGTGTAACAACAACAGAGACATCTCGGCATGGCATCCACAGCTCAACGAAGCGGAGGAGTTCTCGAAGGACTCTACAGAGTTATTATGCGCCGGAACTCCGTCTACGTCACTTTCGTCGTCGCCGGTGCTTTACTCGGCGAACGGGTAATTAGTCTTCCCCCAACTCGCATCATCTCTTTAGATTTCTCTATTTTCTCCCTGATTTTATGTATATATATATGTATAACTTGTACATTTAGATGTTGCCTTTCTATGTTAATCTATGTATGTATTTGTTGATTAATTCAATCTAGATCTGAACTGTATGAAATTTGTGATAGTTAACTTTTCGGTTTTGAGATCTACGAAATTGTGTTTTGTTTCGTTATTTCGAGTTTTTACTATCTATTGGTTGTGTGGATTAAAGGTTTAGGTTCCTACTGATATCGTTCAATTCGATGAGATTTGACTCATCTATTTAGATTTCTGTATGCTCTCCGCGTTTTTTTTTATGTATATATACCTTGTTTATATTGATGTTGCTTTTCTATGCAAAACCTGCATCTGTTTAGATTTCTCTGCTATCTGCTTCTCTATGTATATACCTTGTATATATTGATGTCGCGTTCAATTGAAATCTATGAATTTGTTGTTCAATTCAGTCTGTATCTGTTTAGATTTCTATATTCTCCAGGTTTCTAACTTTCTATGTATATGCCTTGTATATATTAATGTCGCATTTCTCTGCAAATCTATTTATTTGTTGTTCAATTTAATCTCCATCTGTTTCAATTTGTTTATTCTCCGTGTTTCTATGTATCTTGTGTATATTGAGTTGATGTTGCCTTTCTGTGCAAGTCTACGAATCTGTTTTTCAATTCAATTTAATCTGCCTCCGTACCTTCATTTATATTTGTTTATTCTCTACGTTTCTATGTATATACCTTGTGTATATTGATGTTGCATTTCTATGCAAATTTATGAATTTGTTGCTTTATTCAATCTGAATCTGCAAGTATTACGATAATCAGTGTTTCTGTTTTGAGGTCTATGGAAGTTCTTTCTGTTTCAATATTTTAGGTGTTGTCCATCTAATGGTTGTGTGGATTATGTGTTTGGTATCTGTTTAAGCTTGTTATTCTTGGCATTTATGTATATTCCTTGTATATAATGATGCTGCGTTTCTCTGCAAATCTATGAATTGATTGTTCAGTTCAATCTTGATCTGATGTATTATGAAGTTTGTAATAATTAACGTTTCAGTTGCTGAGATCTACAAAAGTGTGTTTTGCTTCATTATTGAGTATTTGCTATCTAATGGTTTTGTGGATTATTGGTTTAGGTTTTTAGTGATATCGTTCTTTTTGATGAGATTTAATTCATATTGGTTAAATTCAGTGAAATCGAATGATATGAATTTATGAAATTGGTGTATATGCCTTGTATAAATTGGTGTTGCCTATGGAAATCTATGATTTTGTTACTCAATTCAATCTGGATATCTAGTTTTATGAAGTTTTTGATAATCAGCGTTTTGGTTTTGAGATCTACAAAATCGTCTTTTGTTTCGATATTTTATGTATTGAGCATCTAATGGTTGTGTGGATTATAGGTTTAGGTTCCTATTGATATTCTTAATTCAATGAGGATGGTGGATTGTTTGTGTGACATCTGAATCTGATGATTTGAATTTGATTTAATTTTGATTTTTACCTATATTATTACTGTTTGCAGGCAGTGGACTATGGTGTTCATAAGCTCTGGGAATACAACAACGTTGGGGTACTTATTTTTCATCTTCTTCTTTGAAAAAATAAATAAATATTTGCATATATAATTATTTACCATGTCCCACTTCATTTGTGCCAATCATTTGATTGTTTTCAAAATTGAGATTACAAATGAGAAGCTTTAGTAAATCAATTAGATTGGTGCTCTTGCACAATATATCTCCAGTTTATTCTCAATTGCTAGCCAGGATGTAGCGATTCTGAGATGGTTCTGGCAGTGAAGGTTGACATTTTTTACTGCAGAAAATTATTGAGAAGAGCAACTTGTGGTTGAAGTGTTATGGTTCAAATGACTGATAGGATAAGTTTCCATACATCAAAGAAGGTTAGATTGGAGTGTTTTGGTAGTGAGATACAACGTTATCTTGTATTGTTGTTTGGCTTGGTGCTTAGGCGAGCTGCAGTTTGGTACTGGGCACTAGATACTGTTTAAAGCTTGGGGGAGGATTGGGAAGTAATTTATGGTTTGTGCCATGTTCTAATAAACATTTGGATTGTGTCACTTGGCTGGAAAACTGTATTTCTAACAAGTTCAGTGAGGCGTAGGTTCATTTTTGTGGCATAAATCCCCTAAATAATTAAGGTTGCTTGAAGTCCGTTGGAGTTATTGGACATTGCTTACAAACCTTTCTACTTGGACACTTGGTTACTTTCAAGCGAAGAACATTGATATTTCTGTCTATATATTTGCTGTATTAAGTTTTTCGGCTATCTATATGATAAGAAGGTTCAAGTTCAGTGAGGTTTGATTATAAATTTGCATGCTCAAATGAAATTTGCTAAAATTTCTACTTCAAGAGAAGCTGAGGGATTTGCAGTAACAGTAAAATGAATTGAAAAGTAAGGTTGAATTTAAATGCTCGCATATATGGGCAGATGAATAGAAACCTCGTTGGTAAGAAGGTTCAAGTTCAGTGAGGTTTGAGTATAAATTTGCATGCTCAAAAGAAATTTCTACATCAAGAGAAGCTGAGGGATTTGCGGTAACAGTAAAACATTGGATAAAATGAATTGAAAAGTAAGGTTGAATTTAAATGCTCACATTGCTGTGGGAATTAAACATTAAAAAAAAGAAAAAAGGAAGAAAGAGAGGGAAGGAATGGAAATCAGAGGGAGAATGTAAAGCTTAGAATTCCATAAGGCCTCTAGGACTCTAGGTAGAAAACACAAACCTGTACAGGCAGATGAATAGAAACCTCGTTGAGTTTTATTTTTCCTTTGGAGAAGGTGCTCACACATATTCTGTTGCACCCCTTGTCTCCTGTTAGCTGGCTCGTCCCCAGTTCTTCTACCAATTCGATATATGCTAATACCATCTGTGTACAAGGGGTGAGGTCAGAGGTGTGTAATTAGGTATAGGAGATGAAAGATTTCATTCCACCACATGAAATATTGGATTTTTAGGGTCTTTTTGATAACAAGATGGAAAATGAAAATAAAACCTATTGATTTTTGTGAAAAGTTGGAAAATAAGTTGAGTGATGTGGTGAGATGCTTTCCATCTCATGCTTATTTTTATGAATAGATGTCCTCCATCCTTCTTTGTTTTTTGTGAAAAAAATTCTCCATCGCCACCCCTTTTAGGGAAAAAAGCCAAAAAGTACGAGAACATCTCACCCATCCCTCAACGTATTTTCCAACTTTTCACAAAAATCCATAGGTTTTGCTATTTTTTCCATGTTATCAAATGGAGCCTTATTTTTCAAAGGTTTTTCATGATACACCAAAAGAATAATTTGTGGGATTTGATGGTGGGTCTAAAGCCTGGGCACCTTGTTGATCGATTGATCGATCCGGGAGTACGGATTTGTTCTGCAAAACCTCTTCCATACTTGGGTTGGCAGGAACGAATGGAACCAAAGTGTGCAAGCATACAAAAGTTGAGTTGCACCATCAACTGCTTGCACATTGGGCAATTTCTTGTTTCTTTTCTTTTCAATACCACGCTTAATTCTTCGTGTCGCCGTCTAAATGCCACCCACGTGATTTAGTCCCCTGTCCCCCATCCCCCCCATGAAAATAATAATAATACTAATAAAATAAATAGAAAGTTAATGGCAACTCTTATTACTTTTGAAACATTCTAATCAGTTTTAGTGTCTAGCTTCCGTGAACAGATTGTTGTCCTGACAGTCGTGCAAATTATGATGTGTAAATATCATGGAAACACGTTTATTGCTCTGCACATTTATGCATTTTGCAATGGCATTATAAATGTTTCACATTACTTGTGTTTTGCAAATATTATTGAATTTATTCTATGGTAAATGTCAGTTTGTTAAAATTCCGTGCATATGTGATTTTTCTATTGGCTAACGAATTGCAACTGTGTGAGGGAGGAGGGTACACTTTTCTTTTACAAAAGTACTTTCAGTTTCGGTTTTGGCAATTAGATTTTATTCTAACACAAGGTTTTCCACTTTTGTGATGCAGAAACGGTACGAGGACATTTCAGTCTTGGGGCAGAGGCCAGCGGAATGAAATCGCTTTCATTTTCCTTCCTCGTCTCCTTTTTGGAGTAGAAAGAATTTTCATTTTTCTCCATCATTTAATAAGCATTACATTATTGGATCGATATGGAATCTCGTAGATCCTTGAACCTTGTGAATGGGGTTAAGTTTTTTTTTTTTTTTTTCTCGAGTGGTCTTATATATTTTCTGTGCAATTCTGGTTGGAAATGAAGTTGATGCTTTTGTACCATTCGTGGGTTAAAACTTTCTCTTACCTTATAAAATTCAGAGGGGATATGTATGGAGTATGTGTTTATAGTTGTTGCGTGCCCTGAAACTGCAATATGAAATGAAGAGTGCTCTTGATAACTCGCCATTTCTATGGAAAATCTTTAGGTTGTGTTTGGTTGCAATTTCTAGACAAGTTTTCTAGATGAGTTTTTAAAAAATTGGTGTTTGGTTGAATGTTTTGAGTTAGAGTTTTTATGTTGAAAAGTGAATTTAGTTTTGTTTGACTTTTTTTCAACCAATGAAAAAAATGCATAAAAAATTTCAAAAAATAGTCACAATGGATCTTATTTTATAGATCTCGATGAGTATGTTTCAAATATATATTTTTTATTATTTTTTGATTTTTGGATTTAAAGTTATGGCGTTTTAAAAAAAAAATTTAGAGAGAAAAAATATAGTGAAATAAATTTTGGGAAGTGTGAAAGTGAGTTGATTTTAAATTGTGTTTTGAGAAAAAAATTTAAAATCTTGTTTAAAAATGCCAATCAAACACAACCTTAGAACTTAGGGCTCTCTGATTAATAACAAATTGGAAAATAATATGAAAAGTAATTGATTTGTGTAAGTGGTGTGGTGAGGCACTTTTACTCTTATTTTACCGTAATGGAGTAAAAGAACTTTAGTTGGTGGGGAACACAAATTTTGTTGGCAACTGTTCATAAAAATAAAAATAAATACGAGAAGGGGAGTCTCATTAAATTATTCATCTAATCTTTTTTGGTAATAATTTCCCAACTTCATTATTAGATGACGCCTTAGAATTTGAGCAAATTTTTATCAGCTAATTGGTACCTAATCTATTTCTTTAAGCAGAAAAACATCATCGACTAGCCTGTGATCCACGGCAAATGCATCAAATATTGTATGTGCAAAACTCATTCCTTTATGAAATCATTGGAATTCCAACACATATCCATACACATGCGACGATATCAACAAGAAGATAAACTAAAATTGGCATTATGAAGCAAAGACCAAACACAACAGCGAAACAGAAAAATAGCTAGAGAACTGGGCACGTAAAGAGACTATTAATGTTATAATGTATACCATATTTTATGGGTTATCATTTGCACAAGGGTTTCAATTGATTTTGGAAGATCATGTTCTTCGCGATCCATATAATTGTCAATTAGTTTTAAATTAAGTGCCTGGACTTTAATATGGGGTATTAAAGTAGATTATATAGTTAACAATTAGGACTAGCCTAGTAGCTATAACTCACTTCCAATTAACATGAGGTTTTGAGTATAAATCTTGCATTGATGTATTCAAAAAACATAAAAATAGATTATATAGTTTACAATATTAACAATTAGAGCAAATAGAAAAACGCATATACAAGATGGAAAGATGAATGCAACTTGCATGCTTCCCATCCCCTGTATACACAATCAAAAAGAATTAGGAAGTACATGTATAGAAACTTTATTTGAAAGTTTTTAAAGATTCGCTTTCTAAGGATGAATATGTTTTTATTTCTGGGTGAAAATGGGACAAATTTTGACATTATCATTATCTTTGTAACAAGGAGATTTTAAGTTTGATTCACATGAACGTAGTTATCGAATTTGTTGTTGTAAAAGAAAAATAAAAAAATAAGATAATAGGCCAGGCCCATGTAAGTGTAAATGGACCAAATAGAGTAGCAATAAGCTGGGCCCACTTTCGGCCCACAAATGATTAGGGTTTTTGCCGATAAAACATATCTAGTTCACAAAAACCTACCTCTTTGCAGTCACAAGCTCAAATCTAGGGTTTCTCTTCCAGGTACAATCTCTATCTCCATCTGCATTTCTGATCTCAGCAGTAAATGTTTCTGTTTCAGTTGCTATCGATTTTAGATTTGCATGTTATTTACATCTTTAAATCGTTTGATTTTCTCTAGCTTAAAACCAACCGATTTTTCGTTTTCGCGCCGTTTGGTTGCTGAGAAAATTTACAGAGAAATGTTAGTGATTTGCGATTGGTGATGTATTTGGTTCTGTATGGAGTTTCCTTTCTAATTAGTTTTTGTCTTATCCTTCGTGGCTTAATTGTGTATCTGTACTGATACACTGATTGGAATGGTTATTTGTGATTCGGATACTTTTGTTGAAATTAAATGTGCTCTGGTTTTGGTCCAGATTTGCAGTACTGGAACTTGAAGAAAGGAGAAATTTTCAAATATGAGGTATTGAATTATAGTAGTATTTGAAGTCTAATGTGATGTTTGTTTAGTTGTCTGAATTCCAAATGAAACTAGACTGAAAATTTTGTTTGTGTTTATTATGGATGCACTATCTGAGTAGACATTGAATATATTTCTTTGACAATTTTGCCCTAGGCAAACTGGTAATAAACTGTGATTAAATGATTAGTGGTCAGATTCAGAGGTAACTTTACCTCTAAATGATTTAGAGCCAAAATTGAAAATAAGCTCTGAAAATTTATCCAAACCAACGCATTTCATCACCGCTGAGGCTCTGATTACTTTGTTCCAATGTAAAAATGGCTGGATATGTACATATGTAATGCACATTTGTTATAAGGTTTAGCATTATGTTAACTGTAGTACGAAGATAGCATTATGGGTCTGCACTGATTTTGTTTTGGTCAATTTATTCTTCTACAGTAAGCTTCAGAGTGATGCCTTGAGAGAAGCTATTACTCAAATTGCCAAGGACGCATCGGGGGAGAAAAAGCGTAATTTTGTTGAGACCATTGAGCTTCAGATTGGTCTGAAGAACTATGATCCCCAGAAGGACAAGCGTTTCAGTGGTTCTGTGAAATTGCCTCATATCCCTCGTCCTAAGATGAAGGTTTGCATGCTTGGAGATGCTCAGCATGTTGAAGAGGTAAAATTATACTATGATTAACTAGTGGAAAATAAGAAATAAGTGGATTTTTTTTAATAGGGAGTTAGTGGGATTTGATTTTCTCTATGGTTAGATTTGAGGTGGCTCACTGATAAGTGATAATCAAAGATTGTGTCTCTTATGATTTTGCTACTAAACAGTTTGTAAATTTTAAGTATTGTAGTGGGTTTTTTGTTCATTTTTTATTGTCAGCTTGGATTATATGAACTAATATCTTACTTGGAAATTTTCATCACTCTCGTAGCTAAATGTGTTATTGACATAGAAGATAGATAATGTTCTGTGATGAAGTTAAAACAAATGCCCATTCAAGATAATGCCATTGTCCCTGTAAAAAAGTGCCATTCAGGTAGAAATTTGAAGGCTTAGGTCCTCGAACAGAATACATATGTTCTGATTCTTAGTATAATATGGTTTTATGCATTTTTTCGGGTCTTCCTGGAGCATGGTCCATGGTTTCCAAATTTCTCCTGTAGTTTATTATGAGTACAATCATATGCTGTCATGTACTTGTAATTAATGTGTGGACCGTTTGCTTTTATTTGAACTGCAGGCAGAAAAGATAGGTTTGGAATACATGGATGTGGAGGGGCTGAAGAAGCTCAACAAGAACAAGAAGTTGGTGAAGAAGCTTGCAAAGAAATACCATGCTTTCTTAGCATCTGAGGCCGTAATCAAGCAGATTCCCCGTCTTCTCGGCCCTGGTCTCAACAAGGCAGGTAGGTGTATATGGTGTATATAAATTCTGTCCTTGCTTGATTTCTAATTGTTTCCATTGAATATATTTTGTCTCCTACATCAAGAAGTTATCACATATATCATCGCAATCTGTAATTAAATTCTTATTATGATTTTAGTCTACCTGCACATTTTTTTAAGTGTATGTAAATGGATTTTCTTATCTGTAATCCAGGGAAGTTCCCTACACTTGTTACTCACCAAGAATCCCTCGAGTCTAAAGTGAACGAGATCAAGGCCACCGTAAAGTTTCAGCTTAAGAAGGTGCTCTGCATGGGAGTTGCTGTTGGGAACTGCAGCATGGAAGAGAAACAGATCTTTCAAAATGTGCAGATGAGCGTCAACTTCCTTGTTTCTTTGTTGAAGAAAAACTGGCAAAATGTGAGTTCATTATTCTCTCATCTCCTCCTTTTACAAGGGCATGGATTATTATGGTTTGAATTGATTAGTTGGAGCGCTTATGGTATTTGCAAAATCATGTTGTTTCTATTTTTGTGGTCCTTAAAATGTGAAAATAGGTAACGTATCAACATTTTTCATGTAGTAATACCGCCCTTCCGTCTCAAACTGATGATAGTGCCACTTTGACTTTGGTTCTCTTTAAAGAAACACTAATTTCAACCAAATTTGTGGTCAAGAATACCATTTTACATGCTATTATCTAAAAGATGAGATTTGGGACTATAACAAATATATACATGTATATATATGAATAGAATCTGTAGCCGGTTTATATGTCAACTTGTGAAAAAGACAAGTTTTAGACAGCCTGTTCATCGTCAATGCGTGTTAAATTTTCTTTACTGTTTCTTTTCACGCATACGTTATAGTAGAATACAATCAAGTATGTACTATTTATACATTTGGACACCCTGCATTCATAAACTGGTGTATTTAATAGTTAAGATTGAGCTTATTTGTTTTGTTGAGATTTTACTTCCAATTTAATTTTGTGCACTTCTCTTATCAAATTTTGATTATATGATGTATTTTTTGTAAATCAGGTGAGGTGCTTGTACCTGAAGAGTACCATGGGGAAGCCAGTGCGCATCTTTTAAGGCACAATATTTTTTTGAATTTTTATGTTGTTGAATTTTGGTTGGAGCTTTTTAGGGAGGTTTAAGTTGCTTGAGCCATTAACTTTCCAAATACTTTTCTCTTAAATGGGCAGATTTTCAGTTTCGTTTAGGTTCTTTTTGATACATGTCACAAAACCTTGTTTGCTTATGTTTGTTTCAATTTTGCGTTTGAGAGATGGAATCATATTATGCGCATTTATTTTTCACACATTCGGCTATGGATTATGTTGAAATTTGCTAGGAAAACGGAAGATAGTGTGTTTAGTTAATAGTGTATGCTTGGTCTGAGAAATAGCTTAACTTCAATAAAACATGTCTTCTTTGTTGAGAATCTACTGTTTATAAACCTGAAAGATATTTTGGGGCTATTGAAGTTGTGTCAGGTTATTGTTTTTTCAATTTTATCCCTTGGGTGTTTCATTTTGCAAAACAACACTTTTATTACGGTGTAAACAAAAGGGTCTCGAACCCTCATTGTTAGGGAGGACATTAGATCTCATGGCTGCTTAAATTTGAATATGACCCAATGAGTTTAGGGGCGAGCAGGATTCACCTAAAACTGACATAACTGACTGCTCAAGTCCAATTAAATTTTATGGATTAATAGGATTTGATTGGATGTATCTCTAGAAAATCAAAAAATATTGGATCGTTTTTGGGTAGTGGGAGTGGGGGTAATTTCAATTTTGGTTAGGGTAAAAATTACGAGGGTAATCTCAGTTTTGATCGGAATAAAAATTATGAGACCCAAATTGAATATGAAAATCTGGTTTCAGTTTATAATTTTTTAAATTTGAATTAAATTTTTCGGTTCGGTTTTATTTGGTTTTCATGTGTATATATATATTTTAAAAAATAAATTTTAAAATAATACCTATTTTTGTCAAAAAAAAAATAATAACTAAATGCTTGCTTCTACTTATTTGGATAGAAGAAATCTCCAATAATTATGATAGCTCAAAGAGTTGGGTTACTAAAGTTTGTAAATTTTAGGAATATAAAATTTTAGATAGTGAAATAATATTATTTTCGAGTCATATATGCAATAATTCGGTTTGTTTCAGTTTCGGTTCGATTTTGCATTAGTTCACTCCAAATTCAAACAAAACATATTCGGTATTGGTTTTAACAAATCGGTTCAACTTGGTATGGTTCGATTTTTTGGTTCGTCACAACACCCCTACGGAACCGATCCAAACTAATAAAAATAAATAAATAAAATAAAAAACAGGTGTAGCTCTAGACAAAAAACGTAAGAAATGCATGTCAAGTGTCAAAATAGGCGTCTAGACAAAAAACATAAGAAACGCATGTTAAGTGACCATATAGGCGGCGGTGACTTGGTGTTGCACGCTTTCTATCTTGTGCCTTTTGGTTCGTCTAGTTTAATTTATTTGAAAGTTACATTAACGAGTCATTTGGTTCACGAAAGAAAAATTGATTACGCTGTCTTTTTTATGGAAGTGGGAAACTAAAGTTTTTGTCAAGTTTCTTTTCCTGTGTTTGGTAAAGCATGTAAAGTATTTAGGAAATACAATTTCATTTCCCTTCCGTTGTTTGGTTGGTACAGGAAAGGAAAGTAAAAATATATCAATATATCAATATGTCAATAATACCCTTGTATTTTAAAGTAAAAAATAACATCATAAAAATGCAAAAGTACACCAAAGAGATTAATGGGTAAATTTGGTAATAGCATATTTGGGTAGGGATATTAATGTTCAAATTTTTTGTAATGAATCTTGGGAAATTAGAGGGGAAAATGAATTCCATGCCCTTTGAGTGGAATAACTTTGCCCTCTATTTTCCTATCTCTCGAGAAAGCCTTTCCGAAATTTGTGATTACCAAACAAAGAAAATGAATGACTTTCCTTTTTCGAATGCCAAAATCCGTGAACCAAACAAGGCCTAAAGGCAGATCCAATGTAGTTTTCAATTTTGCATTAACATATTGGGCTTATTGGCTCTCATGTCTATTGTCCTCTTTTCATATTTAAATTTGGCTGAGATTGAACTGTTCTAATACAACTTTTAGTTAGATTGTATTGAATTGGTTGGTTGTGTTAGATCGGATTGAATGTCAAATTTTAAAACCAATATCATATTGAATTGAATGTGGATGTAAAAACCACTGGAATGAATCGCGTGCCTACCCCTATTACTAACATTACTTATTTCTTTCCCTATCAACAGATGGTTCATACTCATACCTATAAAACAAGTCTATACTTTCTAATGTTCGGTATGGTGATGTCCTTATTATTTATGTTCTATAATCTGAAGTTTGGCAACGATTACGGTATTATTTGTAATTTACGTATTGGCGATTATACGCTTATGGCATTCTTGATCGTTTCTTTCTTTTGTTAGGTCTCACCGATCACCACCTTGGTGAAAGTTCAAGATCTGCCTGTGGTTACTGCTAACGATTGCCAAACATATATAGACAATGATAAAATAGTATATCAGTTATTTAAGAAGGAAATGCAAGAATAATCGGAAGCTCTGTGCCACTCTTTGTATTGACATAATTAACAACTTATTTTACAATCATATAATTCCTTGTTCTTGGTTTTGATTAGAGTGTTAATAGAGGATAAAGGGTCTCCAAGAGGCTTATTAGATTCCATATGGTGAAGCATTTGAAGAGCCACAAGTCAATGGTCCTATTAACTCTTCAAACTGCCAAGAGTCAAATATTTGAAGTTAATCCTTACCTTCAAGCATTCAAAAGAACAAACAACACTAATTTGAGTCAAAACTTCAAAGGGACTTCTCACTCTTTAATGTTTCAAAAGAGCAACCAAGGTTGAATTAATTAATACTGCTTGTCTGCTTTCCTGTTCAAATTAAATTTAAGCAATTACTTAACAATTTTGTTCTATTTATAAGACAACATTACTTAGTCTTTCAAGTGACATATTTTATTATAATAACTAAGTTTTACTTACTAGGAGTTCTCCTGATCGAATCTCGACAGTTATAAAAATTTTAGTTGCTAGTAGTTGATACCCTCCATAAGTAAGAATTAATTGAGGTGCATGAGATCTGGTTAGACATCCTGTGAGGATGAACCCTCGAACAAAAAAAAATATTAATTTTTATTTTTATAGTAATACAAAAGTTGAATTGAAATAGAATTTGCGACAAGTGAAATATAAAGCTATTATTGTTAGGGAAATTTTTACAACTTAGATCCATATATTTTTCGCACTTGAGAGCAAAGATCCAACCTTCAATATTAGATTGTCTTGAGAGGTAACACACAAAATCAAGACAATTTATATTTTGGTGTTTTTTAACTTTTATTTCATTAATGCCCTCTCTCATATAAAGAAAGTGCAATAGTAAAAATAAATATGACAACTAAGAACCGCCGTAAACTATTTTCTATTGACTGATGGCTGCAAAATCATAAATAATTTTTGGATTTAAATCTCCAATTGTGACATAGATAAAATAAAATTCCAACACAATGAAGGGCCGCGGGTCAATAATTTACTGCGACCCATTAATATTAATATTATATTATATGGTTTAAATATAATAATTGAATGGTGTGTGATGTACTAACAAAAGAGGTGCAAAAAATAATTTTTAAAAGTGAAGTGTGTGCCACGAGGTTTGTCTTTGTTAAATTGCCATGGACTTTTCATCATGTAGTAATAGTACCTTGAGGATACTAAAAAGATTTGACAGTATATGTTGTTAAAATAATATATTTTTAAATTATTAATATTATTTAAAAAAATTATATTATGTATTTTCAAAATTATATGTTATTTTAGTAATATAAATAATGATTTAAATAATAATATCACGGTAAAATATTTATATATTTCGTTCAACACAATTGAATTGAAATACCTAAAAGTTGTTTGGAAAATATTATTATTCTTAAATAAGAAATTAATTTTTTTTAGTAAAATTTAAAAAATGTTACATAGATAATTTATTTTGTCCTCTTTAATTTTGTTTAAAATTAAAATAGTAGTACTAACTCCCCCCTTCTAGATTTTCTTTTACCCTATATTTGAATGGAGAAAAAAAACTTGAGATTTCAGCAAAAATCAAAATTTAGAGTATGAAAAAGTAGAAATCCATCATTTGATAAAATTAGTGAATAATTTGAAATTTTACACTCAATAATTTTTTTAGATTTTGACTTAAAATTTTGTGATATGAAATTAGGCTTGTCAATTGATCAGATTTGTACCCGAATTCGATCCGAATCCGATTCGTTTAGTCAGATATGGATTGAGATTTTTAATCCGTATATCCAAATCTGATCTGAACTCGTTAGGCCATTGATTAACAAATCAGATATGGATATATGTCAATCTGATTTGTTTGCAATCCGATTCGATCCAAGACACATTTATGCTTAATTTATGGGAAAATGACCCATAAATACACTTTCCAGCTCACCTTTACTCATTAACTCTTAACATGCTAAAATTTGATTGTTAACTACAAAAGATTGTCAATTCTTTTTCTCATTAACACAATTTCAAAGTACCACTTCAATTTTACCCTCCTATTTAAACATAGGTAAAAAGGATCTTAATTTGAATTGACATTCTTGCTCAGCACGATTGAGAAATTTTCGATTTGCAGCGGATTTTGAAACACGAGTAAAATAGAGTGTTGTTCACGATCATCATCTCTATTAATTTTCACAAATTTTCATTCTTCATAAACTTCCATTCTTCATCTCCATTTTCTATCGCTGTGGTTGACGCTGATGTTCCTTGCGCAGGCACTACTGGTGGAGAAGAGAGAGTAAGTGGAGGAGAGAGACAAAGTGAAAATTTGGTAACGAGAAAAGAGAGGGGTTTTTAGAAAGATAAAGTGGATATGAGAGAGATGATGTCTAGAGCATCTTCCCCATTGTGAACATTTTGATTTGTGAGATGGATTATAATTGAGTTTCATCTTTATCTCGATTTAATTTTCTATATCATCTTTTTAATTATTTTTGCATTTTATTGTAATCCGGATTACTGTTCCCAATAATTTCGGATTACTACTTCCAATAATCCAATAATATAGTGAAGATGAAGAATAATGGATATTCTATTTTTATATTTTTTTGAGTAATCCAGGGATTACTGCCTCCGGTAATCCAATAACGAAGTGAAAATGAAGAAGAATGAATGTTCTATTGTTGTTCTTTTTGGCATTAAGTAAGTTTTATATTAGTAGTTTTGTGAATTATTGGGCGATAATTTCCAGTAATACAACTTCAGAATAAAGATGAAGAAGAATTGGACTTCACCTTTATCTCGGTTTGATTCGTTGCTTTGGTGATTTTCGATTCGGATCTTCGCATTTTTCGTGATTTTCGAATCTTCTAACTTTAATTCTGATCGTCGCTTGTTCATTTTGTGCCATGGATGATAGCCGAACTATATCTTCATATCGATTTGATTTTCACAAACTTTCATTCTTTATCTCCATTCTCCATCACCGTGGTTGCCTGCCGTTACTGGTGGAGGAAAGAGAGTAAGTGGAAGAGAGACAGAAAAAGTGGAGATCTTGTAATAGGGAGAGATGTGAGGTTTTAGAAAGAAAAAGTGGATCTAAGAGAGAAAGTGAATGAAACAGAAAGTAAGTGGAAGAGAGAGAAAAAGTGGTGATCTTGTAATAATGAGAGATACGAGGTTTTAGAGAGAGAAAATGGATTTAAGTGAGAAAGTAAAGGAAATAGAGAAAAAGTGGAGATCTAATAGGAGGGAGAATGTAGTTTTGCTTAAGAGTTCAAAATATGAGTTAATGGTCATTTTTTAGCTGTGTAAGAGTTTGTTGACAATATTTATTTTGGGGTGTATTTATAGGTCAATGCCCCTTATCATTATTTATAATTACCCTCTTATTATTTATACACATAAAAAATAACTATAACTTAAAAAGTATTAAATAAGTTTATTTTTATAAAAATAGAAGAAATTTGGCCATTATTAGGCTTAACTTCTATGTATGTTTTGTTATTTTTTATATATTTACAAATTGCTTATTATATTATTAAATTTTTAAACGGGTCGGATAATATCCGATCCGAACAAATTTAGATATAGATTAATATTTTGGTGATCTGTTAACATGATTCGATCCAAAACCTTTTTCAAATATAAATATAAATTTATCTTGATTCGATTCAAATTCGATCTGTTGACGGACCTAATTATAAAACTTTGTTTTTTAAATTGCAACTTAAAACAATTAATATTATTTGCTGTGAAATATTTTTTTTTTGTTTACTTTATTGGTTTTTGAATAAAGAAAGCAAAGCAAGGGAGCTCGCGCGTAGGTTGAATTTAGTCGCCTGGAAATTAGGGTTTTTTTGTAAACTATTTCTCTCTCTCTATAAATAAAAGAGGGAGGGAGGGTCCAAGTTAGTTTTGTAGTTCTACCATTTCACCTTCTCTCCCCCTCGTTACCTCCGCTCTTCTCCTGATTGGATTTGAATACCCAATCAACCCAATCCATCTCATCTCATCTCTGTAAGATTTCTTCTATCAATCTATCTATATATGTTTGTTTTTGTATGTCAATCGATCTATTGCTGCCTTTAGATTGCTCTCTCTGTGTTTTGTTTTGTGTCTTTTCTCGTTAATCTCTTTGTTTTTTATTCTTTTCCGAGCTTTAATTTGGGTACAGATATGTGTGTGTGAAATGTTTGAAGCATTTGATATGATTGTTTTTTTTTTTTGAACTTGATTGTTTTTAATTAAGCAAATTTTTGTTGGTACTAAATGGTGGTGTTACTTAAATCGAAAATTAGTTGATTAAGTTCATCAGCTATGTTTGAATTTATTATCTATTAATCTCTTTTGGCATGTCAATCAGTAGTTAACCCGGTTGAATTTTTTGATGAATTTGGTGGAGAACATCCCCACAAAAATATATATGGACCAATATGTATATATATACATCTATACTTTCATATATTGGGCAATGGTTTTTGAATCTAAAAAATGTATGAGGAGGTAATGAATTGTGTGGATGAGATTTAAAAGGCTTTTTGAATGGTTGACATTGCGTTTGGCACGGTTTACAACCTAGTCTATATAATAAGGGGATATGGTTTTGGAATCTTGAAAATGCACGGGTTAAGACCTAGTGTATATTTGTTGGCTTTTAATAGGGTTTAAGATCTAAACATTTCTAGCTGTGACGGAGTTCTTTATTTATTTATTTATTTTTACAACTTACCTGTGATGGAGTTGATTAGCTCTGTTAAGACCAGAAAATCATTGAAATGGAAGTACAGTTCTGTTTTCCATAATAAAAAATAAGTTCTCCCTCCATCTCAAATTAAGAGTTCCCACCTTCTTTTTTGGAATGTTTCAAACTAATAATCTCATTTTTTTTATGGGATATAATCATTGATTAGGTTACAATAGCGCGTATTAGTGTATATGTATATATGTTAAAATGTACCAAAGTCAAAGTCAGAGTCTTAATCTGGTAGAACAGTCCATAAGAACCCCATCTTGATCAATGCTTATGTATATATGTTGTGCCTTTGGTTGTTAGAATCAAATGATATTGACTTAACTCTGTACTTGATCAATACAAATTGCACTATAAAGTCTGTCGTAGTTTTGGTGTCATAAACTATTGGAGTGGAGAAACTTCTCACTATTTAATCTGAGTTAGTAGACCTTGGATGCTCCAAATGAGTTCCATTTTATGAGTGAGTACATGCACATACTTCCTTTCATATTATTAAAAAATGACAACAAATACGATATTTTGTTTGGTAGAAAACATAATTCAACGTCAATATTTCCTTCACTTGTATAATGTGGAGCCTCGAGTGAAGAGCAGAGAGCAACTCGCTCGTCTCTTCTCATAGTGCTCCAGACATCTACTGCCTCGGTATTACAAAATTGCTTGAACAAGTTCCATTTTCTTGTGAATTGTGAACAAGGCACAAATAATAATAGAAGTACATATCTCTTCATATGTATATATGGTGATGTTCCCATACATGTATGCATGTAATTTTACTAAACTCGGGCATTAATCTTATTAATTCCTCTTTACCAATGATGGTTTACCTTGTATTAGGGCTCGAACAGGACTTGATAGAGGTCTTGGGTCACTTTCTTGGATTCTCTTGAATTCAAAACATGTCACTGTTATTTATTTTGTGTACTTTAAGAATCAAATTCCTGCAATTAATTGACTTAATCTTCCTGTTGGTATTCAGGCAAACATGTCGACCATGAGACTCCCCTCCCCCTCCACATTCAAAACCGCAGCTCAGAGCAGATGCACAAGTGCCCTTATAAAGACACCGACATCCCTAGGATCCCTTAAGAGGACCTCCAAAGCCTTTGGCTTGAAATCCACCTATGTTCCCCGGGCCACAATGGCAGCATACAAGGTTAAGCTGATTGGACCCGAGGGTGAAGAGCACGAGTTCGAGGCTCCGGATGACTGCTATATCCTGGATTCGGCCGAGAACGCGGGGATCGAGCTGCCCTATTCTTGTAGGGCCGGGGCGTGCTCTACTTGTGCAGGGAAGATAGAGGTGGGATCTGTTGACCAGTCTGACGGGTCCTTCCTTGACGATAACCAGACCAAGGAGGGGTACTTGTTGACTTGCGTTTCGTACCCAACCTCGGATTGTGTGATTCACACTCACAAGGAAGGTGATCTCTATTGATTTTTGAATTGTAATGGTAAAATGTGGTGTAGTAAAAGCTAGGGTTTGGATTTTCTTCCTCAGGTTTGTTTTTGAGATTAGTGTGTGTGATAATGATGGAGAAGGATGAATATCTCAGAACTGGTTTTACTTTGCAAGTGTTTCAATCAAGTTTGTTGCATAATGGCATTTTCTTTTAGAATCATTGTTTTTTAAATAAAATTTTATCTCGTCTCGCCTTTAGTAGTATGTAAATCATATACCATTCTAGTGTGCGATGAGTTCTACTATATGCGTCTCCTATCTTATTTGTAAACAAAGGAAAAATTACTATGGACCATTGTTACATGCTTGATTAAAAAAAAAAAGTCATGTTGCTTTTGGAACAAAATTTGGATTGATTTCTTCCTGAATTTGATCAGTCAAATATGGTAAGAAATTCCAAATTTGTTTATCTAAGTTGGAGCAGACTATCAAATGAACCGCACTCATATACATCAGGAGTCCAAGAAGTTATTCAGGAACAGACGGAGCGTTTTATACTTCAGCAACAACTTATTTCGCTAGATATTATGAAAACAATGCTTCATAGGATAGAACAAATTTGAATATAAGTGCATATTTTGAATATTCATTGAAATGATCGATAGAAAATGATAGTTTCATTGGACTTTATTTACAAGATAATCATTCCGGATCCATTAATGAGTTGGTGCATTTTAAAATGTATAATCCACCAAAGTATATTTGATATTAATGTTCAATAGATAAATTCAATAACGCTACACTTCAGGAACAACTTATTTCACTAATATTATGAAAACAATGCTTCATAGGATGGAACAAATTTGAATATTCAGTGAAATAATTGATGGAAAATGATAGTCTCATTGGCTTTATTTACAAGATAACCATTCCGAGCCCATTAATGAGTTGGTAGATTTTTAAAATGACAATCCACCAACATATATCTGATATAAATGCTCAATAAATAAATTCATTTAACTGTAGCCTTGCTCATAATGAAATGTCTTTTGCAATTGTTGGGGACCTTGACCCAACCCTTGACAAGACCTTTTCTTGGGCCATGGACCATGACCTTCCTACAAACAATCATGTCTTAGTTTGGTCCAGTTAGACCCATCTAAAATTTCAACTATTAGGCCCCACTAAATTTGCTCTCTAATACTACTTTCTAAAACCACATCTTTAATATGATTTGTCTTCCCTCCTGGAAGGCAAGAGTTCTACTATATGCTTAGAGAATGCAGCTGCTTTTAGGCTCAACTGTCCTTTTTAATCTATTTGAACTCTTTATGGGTTTTGAGATGCAAAAATAACTTTTTGCGCAACCTAGTGTATATTCATATATCAATTAGAAATTAGAAATTTCTCCATTAAAGTTCTTAGATGGAGCTGTTTTATAGCGAGTTCATAGACGAGATGTTTGTGCTTCATCGGTGCACGAATGAATTCACTGTCATGTGGCTGATTAATGATTACTAGCGATTCCGATAATTTCAACTTTAACTAAAGTTTGTACGTGATTGTAGGACTTATGGTCCGAGTACAAATACAATATGACACGAGATTAAATTAAAAAATTTAGACACAAATATAAATTTTTAAATCAATTTTGTGCCAATTTTGTTAGGTCCACATCATGTGATTCTAAGGTTTCTTTGTAACATTGCCACATTAAAGAATACGAGGATAAAGACGAGAATGCACGAAAGGGAGAGGGGTAGAAATGTCATTGCAAGCGAGCCTCCCTTGCCCGCGTAGAGGAATGAGATGGCACTTAATTTACAGGACTGCGTGTGACGGTTGTTGAATTACACGTTTGCCCCTTACTAAGATTCTCCTCACCACCCACCATGTATATATAATGGAAAATATATTTTTTTACCCGTAAATTTTATCACTTATTTTTATCGAGTGTATTAAATGGTTGTATTTTTGTAAAAGTACAACTCATATAATTCATGTCGGTAAAAATAGATAGTAAGAATATTCGGTAAATATATCATTAGTTATATAATATTGAAAATGGGGCAAAAAGTCTTGTATAATAACGTTTTTTGCAAAAAAACTTCAGGACATAATATTTTTTTTGAAATAAGAGCTTGTTTATTATTGTGTTTTAAAATAAGGGTTTTGATTAAAATTATGTTTATGCAAACTTAACATTGCAACCAAAAAACTTAATGTAAATTTATTTTGTATGATGTGTTTATATTTTTCAACAAATATATTTTTATGGGTCACTCAGTTAAACTTTAAAGCAATGTTAAATAAATCCCATACATAGTAATGCATTAGAAAATAAGAGGCAAACTTAACTTTCCATAACCCAAAAAAATTATTGTGCGTATTTTATTAATAAATAAATTTAAATTTGTAACTTGTTGAAATAACTTTAAAACATTGTTCAATTAAACACTTAGACATAACAATACGCTTAAAAACATGCGATATAAACTTAATTTTGCACAAAAGTATAAAATATTACAATTTAAAAATTTCAATATAAAGTTAACGTAATACTCTTTTTAAAATTTGGTCAAATAAAAATCTTTAATTTATAAAATATTATTCATAATTTTTTTACATAAAACTTTTTACTAACCTTTCTCCAACTAAAATGGGAAATAATTTCATGGCTTGAATGATTATGCCTCCATAATTTAACTTTTTCACTGTACTTTCCTCATCCACTGAGGTAAGTGAATAAATTGATAGGACATCATATGTGAAAAGAATCACAAACAGAATCATCAACTAAAGTTTTTTTTTTTTTTTCCTATCCAGAATCAACAAAAGTTTAGGGACAATTGAAAATCAATAAAAGGAAACAGTGAAAAGCACATATTACAAAAACAAAATGGTCAAAGGATTTCTAATTAAACATCTCATTCTCATCAAAGTTCCTTTGGCCGGTGCAACGCATCAATTATTTGATTTAACTAGTGAATCACCAAAAATTAAGTCTGATTTTCACATTCTGTTTAAAAAAGATATAAGATTCTATTTTCTTATTATATTTTTGATATATATATATATATATATATTATTTAAAACCAATTATATATATGGCAACACAATATTCAATCCTAAATAGTTGGATTATTTTTTCAATTTAAAAAATTTGGCCCTCCAACAGTATTAAATAATTTTTTTTTTCTATTTTTGTGGTTTGTGCAAGCAGTTTTGGGGTAAACTAGCTAGATCACTTGCGCATATTGGATTAAGCTATTCACTAGTCCGATTAAAGACAAGTTATGCAAACTGAGACTAAGAGATTTATAAGACATTACTTGTATCTTGACTTTCAAAAGGTCTATTTTGTGAAAATTCACGAGATATTTATTAAGTCTTTAATGTGTACATGATTGCTTCCACTATACACTCGTTGAATCGACTTATAAGATAATTAATTTTCATAATGTACAAACTAAGAATTTTTCTTTGTAGTTTTTGAATTATTTTAAACTTATACTATTACTCTTGTGACAATTAGTTTTCATTATGCACTTGCACCCACTCTCATACCAATAAAAGACGGCCTTAAATATTCATTTTCTCGCAACAGCACCCTAGTCTGATAAGCTAGTCACTTTTACCAATTGAATACCATATGTTTTGATAGATTATGCCATATGTTTTTACAACTATACATTAGTCTTTTAGGGAATGTTCAAGTTATATTTGCGTAAGATAAAAGAAATTTTATACACGTTCATAATTTTTTCTCTGATTTATAATTTATCAATTTCACCGTTAAATAAATTGTTTTTATTGTATTTATCAAGTTTAAAAAATTTTAAATCAATCCGATATTTGTAATCATATAATTAATATACTTACTTTTAATTAATTTTTGTAAAGTTCATAATTTAATATATAATATAATTATTATGATGGATTTCATCTCAAATTACTTTATTTTTTGCACACATCTTTGAAATATTATAATTAACTAATTCAATAGCTAAATTGATGAATATGAAATTTAAATAAAGTTATTGGTGAATGTAAAACTTCTTTCGTTTTACACCAAGCAAAACTTAAACCTTCCCCAATCTCTTATCAACCAAATTAACATGGGGCAATTAAAAAAAAGGGCTTATTAGAGAAAGATTTTCACACTAAAGCCAATGAATAATTTTTTTTTAAATAAAGGGCCTATTTTTTATTTTATTGATAATATGACATGTGTCTTTTTTTTCATTATAAAATGACATCCCAACCCTTAAAATAAACTAAAAAATACCAATATGCATTAAAATATAGATTGCAATATGAACTTTGCAGTCCATATTTTTGGTGCAAAGTTCATATTGCAGTCCATATTTTACTGCAATGTGAACTTTGCAGTCCATATTTCTAGTGCAAAGTTCATATTGCAGTCCATATTTCACTGCAATATTCATATTTTTTGTGCAAATTTCATAAAGAGGGGGTAATTTAGGTAATATATAACATGTTTTTATTAATTAAATGATATTTAAATTTATTCAAATACATTCATTTAAAATATAAAACAAAATAGGTCTCTTACACTAATTACTAATTAAAAATAGGCCCTTCATTCAAAAAAATATTATTCATTGGATTTTTGATAAAAATCAATGTATAATAAGCCCTTCTACTTAATTTCTAGAATTAACATTAATAACAGGTCACCCTCTATATACATATATTAAATTACAACACTAGAAAATTAACCAATAAAATCTTTTCTCCGATTCTACGAATCACTAGTACTCCCTTCGTCCCAATTTAATTGTCCACTATTCCATTTTCGGATGCCCAAAATAATTGTCCACTTTTTATATTTAGCAGGTCATTAATTACAACACTTTTTATTATTTTCAATATTACCCTTTAAGCTATCACCACTTTCTTGATTTTGGGTTCCGCCACTTTTTTTTATTAGAAAAAATGTAAAGGACATTTTTGAAAATAAATATTTTCTCTTAGAATAATTATTATATCTCCTTAATTTTTAATTTTTCAAAGTGTGACAATTAAATTGGAACAGGGGGAGTATCAAGCATCATTGTAAATTAAAGTATATACCATACATTTTACATGTATACATTATTAAAATATTTGTTACATTTATACTAACACAGTCTATCACTTTATTTTTATTTTTAATCACAACAACTAAAATCCGACCTTTGCCTCTCTGTTTTTAATTCCTAATGTCAAGTCATTATTATCACTTTATTACAAAAGTTATTTACAAAAATACATTAACAACTATGTCGACCAAAATAGTACAAAAATATAAAGCTCATATATTATAGAGAGGGGGGGTCACATGTATCCGCAATGGTCTCCCCTTTGAAATCCTTCCTAAATTAGAAGGTCAACCCTTTCAAACCAGAGACCCCCCTACCATTCTTACTCTTCAATGTAAAAAAAAAATTAAAAAATCAAGGGTATATTAGGAAAAGCACAAAATATGTCGGTGAATAAACCTCGTAATATCTACACGTGGCAGCCACCCATTGGAAGTCGCCAAAAAAATCAATGGAACCAGCTCATAAAATCTCCCCCACCCATTTGACAGCCAAACAAATATTGTTAAACTTACTTTATATTTTTAAGGTAATATTATTTTCAACTAATGTTAAAATAAATAGTAAATTATGTGATTATAAATTATACTTTATATATTTTATATTATTTTGGGATTAACAGAAACTTCTTTTGTATAAATCATTTATGTAAACAAATATAACACGAATTAAATAAATAATATTTTACATGAATCTTTTATTATTTTAAAAAATATTTTCAATATATAAAAAATATTGGGTCAGTTTTTACAAAAATAGAAATGCTAAAAGTAGTTCAAAAAGTTTAAAAAAAAGTATATAATAAAGGTCTCTTTGTACTACACACACTCTTTCTGTACACTACACAACATATATAGGGTGATGTTATAAGCACCCCTATTTTGTAGCCAAAACACCACATAATTAGGGTGTTGAAGGTGTTGTGGCTAAATAATTAGAGGATATTTGATTCGGTGGCAAGTTGCCGACTTTAAGGTTCATATTCGGTGACAGTTTACCGAATCAGATGTTCAATTTCGGTGGCACGTTGCCGTTTAGGTCAATTCGGTGAAACGTTACCGAATCAAATGTTCAATTTCGGTGGTGTGCCACCGACTGAACGTGTAAATTTTGAATGTTATTTTTGGTGTCTTGGCTACAAAGGAGGGGTGTATATAACATCACCCCATATATATAGGCTTGAATAAAGGGGCGTTTGGTGTCAGTGATTTAGTACTTTCCCCTGCGCACGTTAGCAAGACTGGAAAATGGCCACCTTCTTCCGGACTCTTCTTGGTTTTCTCTATCTAACAGGTTGAACTTTTTAATGCTTCCATTATATACTGTATCACCCTGCTGTTTGGTTGCTAGGAAATGTGCTAGGAAAAAAAATTTCTTGAAGAAACGAAATAAAGTTTTGGATTCTTGGCCATTTTGGTTTAGAGAAAAATGGTGGGTTTTTGTTTTGCTGAATTGGGTGTTTTTTAGTTTTGGTGGCAAACACTGAGATTCAAGATTCTTGGGTTTTATAAAAAATTTCTTCTCTTTTTTTCTAAGTATGCATATTCTCTGTAATTTACATTTGCTGTTCTATACAATTTCACATGCATCATCAGAATTTATGGCAAATGGAATCTGTTGATAGAATAGAATATGAATATGAATTTATTACTTATTTTCTCTGGATTTATTTATCATTGATTTTGGTTATTATGATTATATGATTGTGACTTGCATTGTATTCTCTCTGGTTTATTGAATTGTTCAAGTTGTATATTTATATACTCTGTTTTCTTCCCTTTTTTGGTCACACTAATTTTGTTATATACCTGATTTGTTGAAAGACAATAGAGATCTTTATATTTTTGGATATCTTGAAATTGGCTAGAATTCAATTCCTCTCATATTTTCTAGCTAATTATATAAATTTCTTCATTCTTGACTACTATTTCATTCACACTCCCTTTGTTCAAATTCAAATTACCTTAAATCTTTTGAAAGGAAGTAGATCTTTGACTCTCTTTTTCTCTTCAATTTTTCAGATTTATATGTTAGTATCCTCGGCCTCGGAATTGGGATTAACTACGGCCAAATCGCCAACAATCTCCCCTCTCCAACCCGGGTTTCATACCTCCTTCAAACCCTCAACATTAGCAGAGTAAAGCTCTACGATGCCGATCCAAATGTACTGCGTGCTTTCTCGAATTCCAACGTTGGTTTCATCATAGGCCTAGGAAATGATGATCTATTAACTATGAATGATCCAGTTAAAGCTCAAACTTGGATCCAACAACATGTTCAACCTTATCTTTCCCAAACCAAAATCACATGCATTACGGTGGGTAACGAGGTTTTATCCGGTAACGATACTCAACTAATGTCTTATCTTTTGCCGGCAATGAAAACCGTAAATGAAGCCATTATCAATCTTGGGCTAAGCAAACAACTCTATGTTACAACTGCGCATTCACTTATAATCTTAGGCAATTCATTTCCCCCTTCGTCGGGTACTTTTCGTCAAGATTTAGCCCAATATATCGACCCCATTCTTAGCTTCCACTCGGAGTTCAACTCCCCGTTCCTCATAAATGCTTACCCATACTTTGCTTACAAAGATAACCCGGGTGAAGTTTCATTGGAATACGTGCTTTTTCAGCCTAATCCGGGGATGACTGATCCAGGTACAAATTTGAATTACGATAATATGTTGTATGCACAAATTGATGCGGTTTATTCAGCCATAAAAGCAATGGGGCATGATGGGATCCAAGTTAAGATATCCGAGACGGGTTGGCCCTCAAAAGGGGATCCAAATGAGGCTGGTGCTTCTCCTGAGAATGCTGGGATATACAATGGTAATTTGTTGCAAAGGATAGAGCAGCAACAAGGCACTCCAGCGAATCCAACAGTCCCGATTGACATTTATGTTTTCGCGCTTTTTAATGAGAATCTAAAACCCGGGCCAGCTTCTGAGAGGAACTATGGGCTGTATTATCCTGATGGTACGCCGGTTTATAACATTGGGGTTCACGGTGTTCTTCCTCAACTAGATATTTCAGGATCCAAGAAAAATGTAAGTACAACTTCTTCTTTTTAGATGCACAATCTCATTTGAACAAGTTAGATTGTTGTATGAGTCTATAATGTGACCAATTAATTAAGTTCTTTGGTGGTAATAGTTGTTCACTTTGGTCATGTCTTTGCAGGACTTTTGTGTTGTCACTTTTTTCCTATTGTCTCTGGTATTGTTAATACGCGCATGAAAGTTAGGAATCGGCATGCTTGGATGGAGGGAGACGCGAAGAAGGAGGTTTTCAAGTCCTTCGTAACATTCTTTTTATAGAAAGGTACCGAACTCTCTTTTACTTGTAGCATGTAAATGCCTATTCCATAAGCTTATTTCACTCATTGCTCTTAGTGGAAGAATTCCCTCAAAGTGCCTCATATGCGGCTGCCTTGAACTACTTTTGCTTGCACCCTTCTTTCATACCCAAATTAGGTTATACAGATTTGTGGGTGGGTTGGGGAAGGGGGTGGTTAGTTCTAACCCGTGCACCCCCCCCCCCCCCCCACCTCTTTTTTCTCCTCTACTAAACTATATATATCGGAGAAGTGTAAGCTCCAAAATATCTCTATCAAAAACACATTTAGTATGGTTAAGAATAATGTAGTTATAGCTTTTGATCACATTTTAAAACGACTCATATTCTAGGCATAAGTTTTCTTATTGAGCATTTTTTATGAAAGATGTGGTAATTAAGGCTGGTTAGTTCTAACAAGTGCAAACCCCCCCCCCCCCCCCCCCCCTCCTTTTTCTCCTCTTGTAAACTATAATATCTCTATAAAGTTGTAGTTGGTATGGTCAAAAGTAATATAGTTAAAGCTTTTGATCAAATGTTAAAACGACTCGTCCCTGTATTTTCATCTGATCTATTGATTTCGATGGTCCGAGTATTTTAAGCATAAATTTTCTTTTTATGCATTGTTTATTAAAAATATGGTAAAGGGTCTCAATCCTCACCTTATCATCCACTTGCAATCATGCAAATGAATCTCACTTTGAACAAAATTCCTCTTGTCTTCAACTACACAAATTTCCTTTTCTACTCACCATTTTGATTTCTTATTCATTTTAAATAAACCGCCAAAATTTGAAAGCCTCACCACTATTGTCCTTTGCTGCAAAAGATCGTATTTGAAGATGACGTCCTCGACTTTTTATTTATTTTAAATTTCACCCTTTTGTGCTCAAGTAGAATCTTTTGAATAAGCCTTAGGTGGATTGATATAGCCCAAGATGTTTGGTCTAATTCCATTTCCATGTCAGTTTCAACTTCATATCTATAAGCTACTTTCTGTGTATGGTGCAAGTCTCTCAAACACCCAACTTGTTTCAAATATCTTTACCCAATGTTTCAGAAAATCTAGCGATTGCTTTTTTGTTAATTTTTGACATTAACTATGTCTAAGTAATTCTACATAGACATAAAAATCTGGCATATCAATCCATTCCAACTAATAAGTGATTGATACATTGATATATCAATTTTTTATATCAGATTTTTATGTTCACGCCGCTTTTGTTATTGAAAACTCTAGATGCAAAATACACTATGTTGATAGGTTGTAACATCAATCTGATGCCTTTCAGCCACCCCAAACTTTTCTTTGTGGCTTTCAACATCATGGATTACATTTTTTGGCTTTATAAGTATTCCCACACAAATATGGCCAAGTAGGACAACATTGATAAATATACAAATCCACTTGATCGATGATTGAGAGAAAATAATCAGTATTATATTTGTTAATATGCGCTCACATCTATTATTACATGATAGTTTCTCTTTTATCACGCAATGAGATAGATAATTGAAGCGAGATAGATAATTGAAGAGAAATTTTTAACATGTCAAATAATCTCTTTTCACACTTCTATTTGCAGGTGATGGATCGATTATCATTTCCCACGAGCTGGATCAAAGGATTTTTCTTTGGATTCATGGAATACATACCGAGATTCTTCATTTACTAATCGAAAAGTCATTTGCTTCGAAGAAAAATTCATCGTCGAGGGTTGAAATAAATAATTTAAAAAAAATTGGTGGAATAAGTGAATCCATTACAGCATGCAGCAGGTACTTGCTTTAATAAGGGGAATATAATTTTACAACTCTTTGACAAATAAGGAATTAGATCATTCATGATTCCATAAGGGTTTATACATGATTGTATTTATCATAATTTTTTTTTTATATAGACTAGTATATATAACTTATATTATATATGCAGTATGTTACATTGCTACAAGTGAGATGTATATTTGATTTTTTCTTTTTTGGAACTTGACTTTAGCCTATTGGTATAAGAAAGATCGGTTTGGATCTACTATGGACCCTTTTTTAGTGACAATTTTTTGTTGCTAAAATATTGTAAAGATATTTTCAGCAACGAAAAAACTTCACTTAAGGCCGGTCCGTAGTAGAACATTTTCATAAGAAAGATACACTCCATATGTTCTAAATTAAGAATCTAGCTGTGTACTCTTTTAAAATATTTCAGTCTTTTTTTTTTAATATAATTTGTATAAAGATAGACGGTGTTAAAACCTAGGATACGGTCTAAGAGTTCAAAAAATGAAAAAGAAATTTTTTTTTATTGTTAATTATGTTGAAAATAGTGTACCTTAAAAAAGTTGAAAATAGTGTACCTTAAAAATAGTGTCCTTAAAATAGTGTACCTTAAAAAGAAATTTATTGTACAATATTGTTAATTGTTATGTTCGAGACTTTACTTTGAATTATTGTTCAATTTCTTTTCCATTGTTAATTATAATACCATAAAAAAATGTTTAAGCTTGAAGTCGCACGCGTTTATTGACTGATGAAATTTTTCGCCTTCATCTCAAAAAAAAATTAACAATGGAGACTTTGAAGAGGAAAAATCTACATCCGTTGTGAACTTGTGATGGATGCAAAACAACAATGTTTGATCAATGATGTCCTCGATCTAGATCTGAAAACCTAAAAATGGAATGAAATTTTAAAATAATAATAATAATTAAAAAATAAAATATGTGGGAAAGTGGCAATTTTTGATGGCTAAATAAATGAAATGTGAAGTGCATGTGCATGTGAGATTTTGTGCAATTGGTTGGTTTGTTCAATGTTCACCATGTGCTATTTCCTCTTGTTATTATTTTTGTACGGAAGTCACTAATAAATTACAAGCACCGTGGTCCACTAATCTTTGCCACTTTACGAAAATAAAAATAAAAATCTTTGCCCTTTTCTTGTTTTCTGGTTCAATTGTCAAGGCTCTACCGTATTAACTTGTGCACACTTAAATTAATAACTTATTGGATTAGATCAAATCAACATTAGGCCTAAGGCGTTTCACGAGATATTGCTCGCTGCCAACCCCAAAAAGTTGTTTACATAAGGTTTCGAACCTAAAACTTGTTTCTTATGTAAACAAATTCAAAAAGTTGGTCAAGGGTGTACCGTGTTAACTTGTGCGCACTTTGATCAGTACTTTATTCGATTCGATCAAATCAAGTCATTAACACTAGGACTAAGGCACTTCACAAGATATTGCTCGCAACTAACCCCAAAAAGTTGCTTACATAAGGTTTCGAACCTAAAATTTGTTTCTTATGTAAACAAATTCAGAAATTCTATGCACAAACATGGTCTGACTTAAAATAATAGTTATGTTAACATGTGCCTTATAAATAAAAAGAATTATATTATAATATGCATTAAATTTAACACAGATTCTTGTACAAAGTATTATTGTTTTTATTTATAATATAGTTAACATGCATGTGCCCTTGTGACATGTGTTATCATTTTTCTTAAAATAAAAAAAATGAAAAATATTGATTGAATAATAAAAAATATTTACATATACATGTATCACCTAATTAAAATATGAATTACACTTAAGAATTAGCATAATGTTGAAAATATGGGTTTGAACCTTTTAAAAATATATATAAAAAATTAAGGTAGGTTTAAATATCTTCCTTAACTCTACAAATAAAGAAAAAAATTCCCTCACACCCCCATGAGTCGAACCCTTGAACCTTATTGTATATAATATAGGTTATTTCATATATGACATGCTTAAACCTACACAAAATTGTTATATACATATATATATATATATATATTAAATATTGCATGTGCCGGACGGTATGGTAAAACAAAAAAATATTGATGTCAGAACAACTATCCAAATTAATATAAATTAGCAAAGTTGTATTTTTATACAAAAGTACATATAAGAATACACTTGAATATAGCAAAATATTGGATCATATATATATATATATATATATATATGTGGATTTTCAAACCATCACCCCACATGAATTGGCCATAGTAGATGATTGCGTGCAAAAATCTTATAAAAATAATTAGAGAGTTATTAGTGTAATATTGTTAACGACATAACTATTTATATTTTAAATTTCAAGTGTAAGCATTTGGTAGCATTACATTATTAAATTTAAGTTTGTTATAAACTCTTTTGTAAAACTTAAAAGAATCAATGATATACAAGCGCATGAAATTCAATAATTTTTGTACATAAATTTTTGCACATAATTTTGCAGTCACAATGGGTCTTATTTTATAGATTTCAATGGGTATATTTAAAATATATAAATTTTATTAAAATTTCAGTTTTTGAATTTAAAGTTATGTTATTTTAAATTTTTTGAAAGTTGATGAGAAAAAGTATACTAGAGCAGTTTGTATGTATAAAATGTATTGGAGTATGATTTGATATTTTTATGAGAGTGGAAAAAAACATCTAAGGATAAAAAAAACCTCCAAAAGCCCTATGCATTTACAAACATTAGAGACCATTAATTTGGTAGGAAAATATTAGAAGAAATTGTTAACTTTCATTCCTTATAATCAAAACTATATATAAAAGTAAAAATAATTTAAGTGAAAAAATGCTTCTCTGAAAGTCTGTAAGTTTTACGAAAAATTTACAGACAAATTATGGCCACATATTTCGTCAAATACTTTGACTGAATAAGCTTTCAAGTTTTGTAATTACCAACTTTCATCATATCTTTATATTATTAACATTTTAAGCCCTAAAAATAGAAAAAATCACCTTAAACAATATTTTTATGACCCAACTTTCACCCTATCTTTATATCATTAACATTTTTAACCCCTAAAAGATAAAAACATTCACATTAAATAATATTTAAGGAACTAATATTAATTATTTCATTTAGGACCCGTTTGACAATAACATGAAAAATAAAAAGAAAAATAATTGATTTGTGTAAGAAAATATAAAATAAGTTGAGGCGTGTGATGAGATGTTCACCATCTCATGGTTATTTTTATGGGTATTTGTCTTTCATCTTTCATTTTTTTTTGAAATTTTTTCTTCCCCAACCCCCAAATAAATTTTTTCCATTGAAAAAAATATTAAAAAGTAAGAAGATATCTTACTACATGCCTCAACTTATTTTCCAACCTCTCACATAAATCAAGTGTTTTTCTTTTTATTTTTTATATTGTAATCAAACGGAGCTTTAATAGTTAAATTTATTAATCTAAAAATGGATGGGACATAACATAGTCATGTAGTATTTTTTATAATATCAAAAATTAAGAATTCAATTTTTTTAGATATCCCAAATTGAGTATCTCAATTTTAGCGTTGAATTCACTTAACATCTTTTAATAGTTTTAAAGCATTTTTTATAAATGTAAAGAAAAATATTATATACTTGAGCGTATCCTATTTATAATTGGTAATGGAGAAATCCAATTTAACATTAATGCAAATGTCAGATGGCTATTTATAATTGGAAATAGAGAAATCCAATTTAAAATTGATGCAAATGTTAGATGGGTGAATTTGCGTAAAAGTTCAACTTTTTTGGATGTCCCAAGTTGCATCAAGAATTTGTGTAAAAGTCCAACTTTTTTGGATGTCCCAAATTGCATCAAAATTTTAGTGTTGATTTCACTTAACATCTTTAAATAGTTTTAGTAGTTTAATAGCTTTAGTTTTAAAGCCTCTTTATAAATATAAAAAAAGAAAATTATATACTTTAGCATATCCTATTTCTAATTGGTAATGGAGAAATCTAATTTAACTTTAATACAACTGTTAGATGGGTGAATTTGTGTAAAAGACAAAATAGAGTTTTAATTTTATAATATTAATTTAATGATAACATATTTTTATTTCAAAATTAAATACAAAGTTTGAGTAAGAGTAAATATCTTTCTCAAATTTGTGATTGAAAATTGTCTAAAAGTTTAAAAACTTACGGCGTCTTTCACGCTAGTAAGGTCCATTTAAGTGTCTTTCTCCTTTTTCGTAAGAACCAATATGCACTTTAATTCTACTAAAAATCTTCTTCAAACTCTTCTTACAATGAAATCTCTTACAATACTTAGAAAAACATGCTTAGTAAGTGATTTTACTCTAATTTATAATATTTATTCTACTCAAATTCCTACCCTATTTAATTTTAGTAATAATATTTAATTTAATTTAATGTACTCAAAATAAAACACTATATATTATGTTTATTCTACTCAAATTCCTACCCTATTTGATTTTAATTTAGTCATAATTTTTTTTAGATGTAATACTACCCAAGAGATTACCTTATGCTATATGCTAAGAATTTGATATACTAGTTATTCATTTCTAATATATTTTGATTTGTATTTATAAAATACTTTTAAATAGCTTATAAATGGGTTAAAGGCCATTACACAAGTTTGATATATTAGTTACATTGATGTAGTAATTTTATTATTGTATTAATTACATTTTTAATTACGAATATTTGTTATTATTTTTTGGTTAGAAAAAGATAACCTAATTTTCATAATCCTTTTTGCTTTCTAAAACTAAATTCTCATTGCATGTTTTATTTATTGACAAAAGTCCACAGTAAAGCATAAAAAGATAGTATGTTATCTATACTATGTATAAAAGTATGAATATTCTTATGTATTTTTTTTATATGAACAAATATGCTCATCTTTATTTTACAGTTTTTTTTATTCTTTTTTAATGTAAGATAAGATAGACTTCATATTAGATTGAATTATTTAACTTACAAGGGTCTATGTTAGAATTAATGTTTATATTAATATAGTCTATTCTTAGAGCATCTCTGATGCAAATATAAATTATGAAGAAATGATGTGCCACATAGAAATAATAGACAATGAGCATAAAAAATTGTTTATAATGCACTTGTAAAGACTTAATGTGAATCTGACATGGCAAAAAAATAAAAAGGAAGTCATTGTGAAAAGGATCTTTTAGACAATGTCAAGCTTGCCACATCAACTTTTTATTGTTCCAAACTTCTTTATTAATTTTAAAAAAAAATTATCTTTAATTTTAAAATTTTATTATTTATGAAAGTATGTTATGGAAAAATATTATGCTATAGCTATCAAATAAGATTCATATTCAATAATATAGTTACAAAATAAAAATTAGTGGATAAGATGAAAGAGACTCTTATCAACACTATCTTTGAAGATGATTTTTTTTAACTTGCTAGGAAAACTTATACGCCATGAAATATGATCATACACATGCTTACATGTAGGGCTGGCCACGGTTCGGTAACCAAACTGAGTTGGTCGGTTTTTAAACCAAACCAACTTAGTCGGTTTATGCATGAAGAGAACCGCTATCGAACCGCAATAGTCGATTTACCGACATTCGGGTTTATCGAAATGGTCGATCGGTTCGGTTGGTAACTGATTAAAAGAGACCATCACTTGAATTGGAAAAAAAAAGGCTTGTTTTAAATCTGGAAAATTAAAGAAGGAGGAGCTACAGTTGTGGGTACCAAGCAATCAAAGGATTGACAAAGAAAGGCTTATTTTGTGGAGTGGTGGAGAAACAAGTAGAGGACCGGAAGGAGACGGAGGACTAAAGGTCAAAGGATTGGAGTATCGTCAATGGAGTAGAGACGGAGAAGTGGACGATGCCGGAAGAAGGGCGGTGTCGAAAGAATGAAGGTCGGTGGTGTGTGAAGTTGTGAATGAGATGAATGTAGAGGTGGGATTTTCAAAACGGGAACCGGAGAACCTACCCGCACCGAACCGAAAAAGATCGGTTCAGCTCGGTTTTCTTAGTATTAAAGTGCACATTTTTTACGGTTCGGTTCCTAATAGTTACTAACGGTTCGATTCCCGGTTCCTTGATAAATTTAATTAAATGAACCGCTAGGAACCGTTATATATAAATACATAACAGTTCTTACGGTTCTTGGCCGGTTCTAATTGTTTTAACGGTTCTAATGGTTCTAACAGTCCCCCGAAAAACCGTTAGAATGGTTTTTAACCGGTTTTAATGATTCTAACGGTTCTCTGAAGACCCATTAGAACAATTTTTGGCCAGTTCCTAATGGTTCTAACGGTTTTCCGAAGAACCGGTGGAACCGAACCATTAGAACCAATTTGGTTCCATTTACAGTTCCTCAAAAAATACACAAAGAACCAAACCGTTAAGAACAACAGAAAATCGGTTCCGGTTCTTCATAATTTGGTTAGGAACCGAACCGGTCCTAGCCCTAGATGAAGGGGCTGATGGTGGGTTTCTCTCTCACTACTTCAGTCTTAGATATAGTTATAGTTTTATACTTTTATTATATATATATGTACCAACAATAGCAACAGCAGCAGCAACAACTATACAACAATAAAACTTAATATATATATATATATATATATATGTAATATTTGACAAATTTTATCATTTTTTTAATTTGGTCGGTCAGTCGATTTTACCGAATATTTAAAAAATGTAAACCAATACCGGTACCAAATACGGTCAGTTACCAATTATCGATTACCAACCAAAGTTCCTTTGGTTCCGTTACCAACCGAATTTGGTCAGTTCAGTCAGTTTGTGGTTTACGGTTTAAAATTGCCACCCCTACTTAAATGTCCATGCCTAAATTTCTTCTAATTAATATAGTAAATTTATATTGTATATACTTTTATATGTTATCACATATACTACCTATAGAAGAATTTACTTCAAAAATCACGTGTGTGGCACGTGCACACAAACTACTATAGATATATATATAAAGAGAAATGCATGTTCAAGTTATACATGGTGTCAAACAAAGAAGTTCTAAACCCGTCGATAACTTTTTCTTAATTTCATAATTCATCAATCTAATCGTTAAATTAGTTAAATAGAATATTTTAAAGATACGTGCAGAAAATTAAATTAATCGGAGATGCAAAAGTCCCTTATCATAATTATGTTATATATTGAATTATAAACCTTACAAAAATTAAGTAAAAATAAGTATATTAATTATATGGTTACAAATATCGAATTTATTTGAAACTTTGCACAAGATAAACACAATAAAAATAATTTATCAAATAATGAATAGATAAATTATGAATGTGAAAAAAAATGAATTGATGTAAAACTTCTTAATCTTATATTAGTGTAATTTGAACTTTTTTTGATATATATATATATAAAAATATTAGGCCTTCTCTTTAAGAGTTAAGAGGGTCAATTTTTTAGGATCAAATGCAGACCAACCATTTTAAGGAGGTAAACGGATAAATTTTTTTAAGCTGATCTCCATGATTAGTAGAGTATCTCCACCAAATTCTAACAAAAATTTCATCCAGGAAATGGGTTAATTAAAATCTAAAATTCAAAGGTCAAAAATGCACATACATTGTAATTTTTAAGTTAACCCACTTTCCGGTATAATTTTTTGATAAAATTTGGTGGAAATAATGTACTAATTATTTCCACCAAATGGTTGATCCGCATTTGGTCCTCAAAAAGTTTGTCATCTTAAGAAAAGACATGTATATGTATATATATATATGGAAATTTTCATGTGCGGACTAGTCCTTTTCATGACGGTTTTGCATCATAAAAAACCTCCAAATGTTTTTATGACGAAAAATCGTCGTAAAAATGATTAGTCCATACGGACTGATCCGCACCAAAAACGGACTATATATATGTATATTTTGAATATAGAATGTGTATATATAAATGACATGCATCTAAATAATGTGGTATAAACACCCACAGAATCTAGTCAATCAGCACCTATTACATAATTTGACAGGTACAACAGCCCGTCCAGAATTATAAGTTGATTACATAATTGATTAAACAAAACGAAGTAGAATTTAACTAATCACAATACAAATAAAAATAGCATGACCTGAGGCACATGATTTAAATGGATCCCTTGAAATTGACTTCAGTTGATGAGCAGAAACAATGACTTTAACAAGATATTTGTTGGCCTGCTTCTCGCATCTCACTTAGTAGGTTGGCATTTTATTATCTTTTTGTTGTATCATTTGTAGTTTAGAAAGCACGGATATAGATATGGGTATCAAATATGAGACAATACGGATACGGAGATACGGCAAATCTAGAAAAAACTAAAATATGATACAGATAGGATACGTCACAAAAATTAATATGTAATATATTCGTATATATAAAAATTAGTAGTTTTACAAAGTTTATGAATACTATATCAATATTCATGAAGACATGAATCTACGAATCAATTACAAAAACACGAAATAGCTATTTGGCTTCAATTAGCGCACTCTAAATGTTTCACACTCTATCGAAAGAATTATCATTTCCCATTTCATGTCTACCCCCATTATCTCAAAAGATAACACATAATGTCGTACCTCAGAAAACAACAAGTAAAATAAAAAATACTGATGACTATCAACTTCGAGTGAGTGAGAGTATTAATTCACAACTATTTTGACAGCATGTAATAATTTTTTCCTTCTAGTGCATTTTCAATATAATGAATTAGCCCTTTTTTATTAATTATACAAAATATTATCATATCCACATGTCCTATTCTTGATGTATCATACGTGAAGTATCCAGAAAATAATATATGAAAAAAATTCCGATACATATTCGTACGCATTGGCAAGTATCGATATATGATACGTATCAAATACGAAGACCCCATATAAAATATTCATATTTTAGAACTTGTAGTTGTAATGAGAAGATATTTAAACTTTTTTTAGAAAAGAAAAACTAATAAAACAAGAAGAATGCACCTATATTCAAAGAAAAAAAATCACCTAACCATTTAATTATCAAACTTTTGTTAAGAAGAAATAACGATAGAAACCAACCCTTATTTTTTAATTCAACCTAACAACAAACTTTCCATATATAATTTTATTTTTAAAAAAATAGCACAAAGGGAGATTTAGCCAATCAAAAATATTCAAAGTATAATAATGAAAGACAATCTTTTGGAATAAGGGTTGTACTTACAATATATATTTTTGGTCAGCTAATGTGTGCACTTGTCCTTTGGATGAATTATTGCCTTCTTCATATATATATATATATATATATATGTATTATATAAAATTATTTGTCAGACAGCATTATCAGGAAAAAGATAAAAACTTCAATGAGAAGCAAAATAAGATTAACAAGAGACTTCGTTGTTGAGATTGTAGCAACCGGGCAACAAGAAATGATTAAGTCAGAAAAGATTTAAATATTATTTTGTTTGTAAAGTTTATTTTGAAATTCTGCATAATATCATTTTATTGGTAATTTATAAGAACTACTTTAAATAATCATTGAGCCTTGTGACGTGTTCTCGAACCAAAAAGAAAAAAGAAAAAATAGATTGTGGCACTTGTTTAATTTTCTTCACTGCATCGTGTTTTGCACTTTTTTTGTTCTTTTTCTTTTCTTTTCGTTTTTTATCCTGCAATGGGAATGGAATCATAAGTTGATGCATTTTCTTGCAGGGCATGCCAAAAGTACAAGCATGTGATGCTTGTGACTCTAAGCAAACCAATCTGATTAAAAACCATTATAATTATTTACATAAATACAAATTTTGTGAGGGCCCCATGGCATTTTCATTTTGATTTGGACTCGATCAACATATCTATATTAAAATGACGCTTTTCACACTTTGTTTCTTATTTTTGTGCACTTCGATTAATCTTTCTTTAATCTAGTACATCAGAATTTGGGGGTTCACAAGACAGTACATGTTGCCTGAACCTTGAATTTTGCATATCATGGAACTCGAATTCATGGCATATGATTCATGAGACACTTATCATAGTTTAAACTTGCCAATTGACTAACCCTCAAAGTTAAGACACGTTTCACGCCGAGACTACACTCCTTAACAAAGTCTTTTACAATGCTTGTCGGTAGAACTTGCTTTTGGGCTTTTACCTACTTTCCCTTCGTAAACATCCCAAGTTTTCTTACACGAAAGAGCTTTTCGGGTTTGTGCTCTTCTCCTTGTTAAATTGCTACTGTTGATTTATCTACTGTTTTTTAGTTCGCTTTGCATAAGGTAACAACCCTCGTGTTGCAGATGAACTACTAGCTTGGTATATGTGTTCCAGGATAACTGCTGCAAGTGTTGACATGCAGCCAATATAAGACCCACACACCCCACACCATCTACGTTGTATGCTGGTGTAATACACGTGTGAACAGTCCTTAATAAGAGGCTTTTAAGAAAACGGCAAAACCATAATAATATCTTACTAGATGGACTGGAACGTCAACCACGTGTGGTCGACTAGTCTATTTTTGTGAAACGCGATTTCAGTTTCATCTCACAATGCAAAATAATTTGACCCAGTATCAAGCCTTCCAACGAGGAAAATGTTACAGTTTACCCCTTGGTTACATGTTAAGAACCAAACAAAGTACGGCTCTGCATGAATATCATTACCGGTTTATATTTGTAGTTTCTGAAGACAAGCTATTGAGGGAAACATTAACATTATCCTTCAAATAATCAAGCATTAAACGGAACAGCAATTTATTTATCAACTGAATTAACAACAAAGAAATAGTTTTGAGTTACTCAGAACAGTAAAAGGCTAAAAACTGAAAAACAAGTTTCCTGACCTGTGATGATTCTACGTCTCTACCTATAGCACAACATGTTTCACCTGTATTCAACTTCTAACCAAGACCAAAAGGGCAGTTGATCAATGCCCACAACTTGTTTTACAAAAGCAAAAACAAAAAATGGAATTATGTGCCTGAGAGTAAGCTCTATATCACTTGCACCATAAGGGGAGCTTCAAAATCGCTGAAGACAAAACAACATTCACCTTTTACTCAAGCAACCCCTGATGAATATGTATAAGTTCTATGATTCTAATACACGATTGATTGATAGATATAAATGTTGTAATTATATATCGGGTCGTCTTCTATTTCATGTATTCGACCACACCGTGATTGATCTCCTCAAGAAAGGAAACGAAACCCATTACACTGGTGAAACCACTCCCATCGACGTCCTGTTCCTCTATTAGATAGTTCTCGAATGCTGTGGCATCATCCTGCCCTGCCCTTATAAATATTAGTTTGGGAGTTATGCTTCTCTCTTGCTTGAGTTTGTTAATGGTTGCTCGCAATAAACCTGTAGGACCAAAAAAACTCCTCTGGGTAAAACTGTTCTTACAAAATATTTAATGACATGTTTGCATCTTGGAAAGTATAGATGAAAATCTGGGGTAATGAAAATATTTCACCCGAGTATGAGACCTCATCATATATTATTTTGACCATCATAAATGGCAGCTCTTTTACTATTGCGTCTCTAGCATTATTCGTGTACTAAAAGGCACGATATACTGTAGCAAGTTTTTCCCTTTCCCTAATGACCTACACTATACTTGCTGAGATCCAAGCATAGTCGGAAAAGCAATAAAAAGAAATGGAGTGTGTGGGTGCGTGTGAGAGAGAGCGAGAGAGCTTACAGTCATGGGGAGGAGGGAAAGGAAGTGAGGGGTCAGCAGTAGAAGAATAGAACACAATCAGAGTTGTGAACGCATCAAGGAAGAATATCGGACTACCACTCGTTATCAACGCAGCTCGGCTCAAAGAATGGCGAGGGAAAGCTTGTTTATCCGGTGTGGCAAATGATGTCAGTAACGGATATACAGCGCGATGAAGAGAACTTGGTTCTAGTGCACTGCATCAAAAGTTTGTTATTAGCAAATTGTACAGTTAGCTTTCAAATAAAGGAACCAAACGCTAATACACAGAGGGATTCTCTCTCCTTAACAAAGAGAACGAATATCCATTTGGAAGGGTAACAAGATGAATATTTTTTATGAAAATCTAGGGAGATGATCTATGTGATGATGAGTAGCTCAACTCCACCATATTTCATAAAAAAAAAATCTAGAAGTGGGTGCTAAGCTAAATATCTATATGTGCATTTTCAGCCATTGAAGTTTTTATGGTCATCTCACCCATCTCTAGATTAAATTTTTTGATGAAATTTGGTGGGAGTGGTCTACTCATCATGTAGGCCATCTCTCCAAATGATTCAATTTTTTTAATCAAATTTAAAGCAGATGATTTCCATGGTAGCCTCCCTAAAACCAGAGAAGCCCTTAATCTGTGGAATGAGATCATCAGTGCCCCTTATAGAACCAGACTGTATATATCACGTATAAAATAATCTTATATTTTGATGATTAGTCGCATTTTGATTCTTTTTAATAAGATTCTAATTTTTCTATTCTTGAAGATAATAATAATAATTTTTAGCCACAAGTAATAATCACACTACCTCTAAGTGAGTATGATCATACGCATGAATAGGCATCCAACATTGTGGTTCCATTTGCTTCATTCGTTATTCCTATACCTAAATTCCCGTTTACTCAGGAGTTCCACATTTGGTTGGAGTTTTGCAAAGGAATCCAGAATTTCTAGGAAAGGAGAATTACTTGCATCAATTCCCATATTCAATGGAGGGAAGCTAAGAGGATTCCTGGGAATCCTTTCCCCTTTTTGACAAAATTACCCTTATTTTTACAAATAACCAAACATTTTCTTAATATTTAACAATAGATTGTAATTATATCAACTAACTTTATATTATATCATTTCTCTATTTGATAATATTAGTGCAAGCAATTCTCGAGGAAAGGAGAGTGCCTGCCTTCACCAAATATTGGCAAGCTCAAATGCCCGGAAGCTAAATTGCCAATTCCTTTCCTAAAACTCGAACCAAACAAGTCCTGATTCTTTGAAGGTATATTCACAATCTGACTACCTGTAAGCAAGTATGAGCATATATATACCTGAATAGGCATTGAAGGTATATTCGGTAATCTGGGTGAACGCCTTCTTCATGTAAGCGGAGAAGAGGATTTCGAAGCAACGCAAAGACCAAGCGAGGTAAAGGCTGCAGTTGAGGGCATTGCGAGAATGCAACGTCGATATGCGTAGTTCTTGGAATCCCATGATCGTATTGGACAAGTTTACAAGCTTCATTATACTGAGCCGCAAGGATTACAAGCCAATCATGTAATAACATCCTGCCCTCGCGAACTCCTTGCTCCAATGAGGCTAGAATGACCTAAGAGGTAAAAAGTTATATCAAATCAAAAAGCAACGAGAAGTCAAAATAATAGATGTGTAAGCCAGATGAGTATATGTGCTATTATTAACTACGCAGAACTATATTAAAATCCATTCTGCAAAGAAAATGCTAGACTCATAAAAAATGTGCCCAAAAAGTTGTACGCATGATGAGTTGTCACCTCATGATTGATGTAGAGTGGATCCCATGTGTATGACATGGGGTCCATTTCCATTCTTCCTCCAATCACAAAGTGACAAATAATTTGTGTAGAACCTTTTTGTTTTAGTGAGTCTAGCATTACTCTTCCGCAAAATATTTAAACTCCTAAAACTCATTGTTTTGGTTTATGCTTGCATTCAAAGAGAGCTTTTTCCATCCATAATGCTTTGCTTTCGAGAGTTCTTTGGTTCGTGATCACGATAAACATAGGATTGTGTAGAGATACTTGTACACATCTGGTACATACTGCGCCCGTTAAGAGAATCTTGAATTTTCTCTTGTTTTTTAAAACTGGGATACGTTGGGAGATGCACAATGCAGATGGAGATAAACTAGGATAGGCTCGGGGCAAACTTGTCATCATGAAACTCTTGATGGGGAATAATTGTGTGCTTCCAAAACTGAGTGAGATATTTTATAACTTCACTACTTCAGAATTAAAAGGAGAATGAAAAATTATTTCAAGAAGTTGATGAGATAGTTTCTATGGAGTGGCTCTAGTGAGCAGCCTAAGTTCATTGGCAGTGTATACTAATAAATATTCTTATATACACACACACGCTAACACAGATACTCTCAGTTTCTTTATAATAATCCGCAACTCCTATCTACTTGTAGTCTTGTATACATGAATATACATCATTCCAAGCACCCCCTTGCGTAATTGTAGCTTACTTTTTTAAAACAGGCCATATTCCACATCCGAAGCTGTGCTTCTTTTTAGGTCTTCAAGATATTGGTAAGATATTTAAGCTCGAGTCTAGAAAATCAAAAGAACTTGCTTAAATATTAGCAAATACATGCACAGAAAATTTTTTCCTTTTCCTTATTTTTTTGTGTGCACAGGTAAGATTGTAGACACCAAATACTAATAGAGTACGCTAACTTGTACTCATAAATAAAATCGAGGTACAATGAACGGAGAAGCAACCAACAATTCAATGGTGCAAGCACTTATTTAGGGACCTACGACTCTATGAACTAGAGGAAAGTGTGCTGTATTTTTTCTAACACACAACCATGTTAAATTCAGTACATGTACACAAGCCTACTGTGATTCTACAGCTCTTTTGTTTGTATAACAAATTCCCTGATGGCCTAATAGATTTTGCATCACTCTCTATAATCTCATCAGTGTTTTAAATTGAGCGCTATTGCATTTTTGGGGCATCAAACATTACATAGCATGGGCCAGTTGCCTTTTTCCCAAATTGCTTACGCTATTTGATGACGTAGCAAGCTATTTTACGTTATTTTGCGCTAAACTCATGCTATTTGATGCAATTGGTAAATTACTCACGCTATTTGGGACCACCAACTTAAAAAAGTAAAAGCAGATAAACGAACCCTAGCCTTCTTTTCTCTTCTCCTCTAGCCGAGTAGCCGTTCTTCTCCATTGAACTATCTTCTCCTTTTCTTCTCCTCTGAGCCGTTGAATGCTCTTCTCCACTGGACACAAAAAACGACGCAGCAATGAAGCTACTCTCTCCATTGGAACTTGGAACGAAGCTGGCCAGTGGGTGAAACCCTAGTAATTTTTTCCTACTCTCCGTGTGTACCTCGCCTCTCCTACTTGTTTTCTCCTCTGAAGACTGAAGGTAATACACACTTGTTTTGACTCAATTTTTCCCTTGTTCATTTACTTGGATTTTTATATTTTGGTTATTTGAAGTCTTTTAATGGATTTTTTTTAGTGTTCTTTAGTATAATATTATTTTTTATTTTTTTATTATTACCCTATTCATTTTCCGAATTGCTTACGCTATTTTGCAATTTATGAGTGCTATGCAATTCCAGAACCAAAACGCAACGCGTTACGCTACCGCAATGTAAAACATTGAATCTCATTAACAATCAATAATTAAACATAACAATTAGGAGGCCATCTTCCTTTTCCACTTTTCTCCTCTTCTGATTTTGGCTTTTTTTGCTTTTGTTATTAGTTTGCCTGATTGAATGATACAAACACGGAAAGAATGCCGAAACTTAATATTCAGCAAAGGAAAAGAAAAAACTGACCTTATGAACAAGTATTGAAAGGACCACTTCAGGATCAACACTGTCATAAATTTCATTAATATTATGAGCAGTTCCAAACTGCAGCGTCCTAATTCTTAATCTTCTTTTGAGTGAATGCTTGGTTCTGCACAAATAAACATCATATTAAATTAAAATCGAAAGGTGTACAAGTACGCCTTCTCGGTACAAATGGCCATAACAACAAAACAAGATTAGTTTCTAGCTGAAAGCTTAAAAAGTAGGAAGATGAAATCCCAACAAATGACACTGCCAAGGCATAAAACACAATTTACTGACAAGATTCCACAAATAACAAGTATTTCAAGTAACATCTCCCAGATGTTAGGTAAACCATAAAAACAGTCAAGAAGGCTTAGAAAAATGCAGCCCTCTAAAAGTTGTGCGAAGGCCCATACAGCCTTTGCCATATGATAATCAGTGCTCATTCTTAAAATGTTAAAAGTTTTAGCGCAAAAAAAAAAAAAAATACTAAAAGTTCTGACCAGAAAGGCAAAAAAAAAAAATTGCGACTCCGCACAACTAACCGTACCTACTTGCAGAACTCGATCCTGATGCCGAAAGTTCCTCTGGAGGCACAACAACTGTATACTGAAATGCAATCTGTAGCATCGGAAGTTCTGAAGTGTGTCTGCAGAAAAATGGTCCCAGAATAAGCTAAGGAAACTAAATAACTTATTTATCATAACTAGTCGAAAAAGAAAAATAGTAAGAAAGAAATCACAAAGAAGATGACCAGAGAAAACGAAATCTTATACCTGGAAAATCCAGTATCATTTGCAAAATCAAAGTCATAAGCATACGTTGCATAAGAATCGCAACAAATAATGTGTTGAACATTTTCATACTGCGGATCTGGGAAGAAGTGACCATACTGCAGGAGGATAATGCAAGTATTACAAACAGTATAGTAGTGGTAGTATAAAAAACAGAGAGAGAATGCCTTGTATAATCACTTACAGAATGACCAGGTTTAAATTCAGAGGATGTCCTCACTCGCAGTATACAATTAAAGGCATATGGACGACTTAACATACGGTACCTGCAAAAATATTAATTTTTTTTTCATCTGATCCATTAAAAGGCAAAGCATTCTGAAATATATAAAATCTAAACAACTAAAAACATGCATATTATCTACATTTGATAGGATAAGTGTAGACCATCAAGGCATCAACTAAATACTAAGGTCAAAACTCATTAAAACAACTTCATTAGGATTTGTTACCCACATGTCCTGAGGAAGTGTCGAATCGTCAGTATTTGCATACAAAAACAAAGAGCCTCCACTCTCAATGCTGAGAAACTTCAGAGAAGCCAAATCTGTATATTCATTTGTAACAGCAAATATGTCCACACAAACACCTGCTTGAACAGCGACAGCAGCCTGTGAAATGCATGACAATGCTTATATTTTTTAACAGATACCAGGAAAAACTCAAGGCTTTTTTCACTTTCCCCTATTTTGGATGTGAAATTAGACAGAACCCCCTGGTTTTCATAATCATTGGACTCCCCCCCCCCCCAACCCCTGCATGCGCGGGAATCTCAAAGATGTAAAAGTGGGGATGGTGACTAATTATTTTAACGTAATCCTTTGACTTAACCCCCTTGTTTTTATGTAATCCTTAGAGATTCCACCGCATGCAAGGGCAAAGTCTAACAATTATGAAAATAGAAGGGTAAGTCTAATTTCACATATAAAATGGGGGCAAAGTCCAAAAAGGTATTACACATCATTCAAACCAAGTACCAAATCTCTGTAAAAAGGAGTCTGTTCTGGAAGTAGAGCTCGATCTGCATCCTCTCCTTTACTAGCATATTGCTCACCATACCGCCTTGTATCCAGTTGCCCAGCTCCATAATCAGGAGGTCCGGATAAAAAGCCAAAGACTCTAGCTGCACATTATTCAATGGAAAAAAACATGATATCTTTGAACAATATTAAAAGGGAGAAAGTGGAAACGCAACGAAGAAGTGCAAACTACAGAAGGCTCATTTTGAGTTTTTCAGCTGGTCTGAGGGTTATATATACGCAACCTTATTCCCACACATAGAGAGGTTATCCCATCCCACCCCATCCTCTCCATGGCAACAGGTCAGATTTAGCCAAACCTGAACCTGTCCTGTCTAAAAATATATCTGAATGAGGAGGGTTTTACTTTGAAAAGGCCAAACCCGCCCTGTTTACTTGTAGGCTTGGACCCAAACTCACCCTGGCCCGTTGTAATTAGATGGTATTATATGGGAGTTCAGAGAGAAAAAACATTATATTCTGGTCTGGTTAGGTTGAAATCCCACTGAATTGGGCCATTTTGCTACCCTAGGCCCAACTTGATCCCGAGATGCCAAGGTCTACAAGCGAATAAAAATCATCATACCTAACGCAAATGTGCTTCCATATTCAGAGCCAAGGTAATTAAAAAGAGCTTCCATTGCCACTCCAAAACCTCGCCCACCAAGCAATACTCCATCTAATCCTTGACCTGCAGCTGTGCTTCTTTCCCAAGAAGTTGTTGGTTTTAGTGTTTCAAGTGCAGAAGCAATACGGTCCTTGCAAGTATCCACCTATAACAGATTACAGAAACAACTGAATATTTAGGAGTGTCATCATTTATGTATATAGCATTTATTTATTGCTTATGGGTAGTACAGGAAGAGTCATACTTTCGAATTGAAGTGTGTGATGATAAATACCAAGACAAAACAAAACCAATGTGACCAATATATATAATTATATATATATCTGTTAAGAAACGCACCGGAGCCAAAAATGAAAATAGAGGCATGACATCTTCAAGCTCAATTGGGGCAGTTTCTTCAGATTCTGGGTGGATGAAGACATTCTTCACCAATGGAATAGGCCCCTGAACATCGTACAAACCTATTTTGTGGCTAAATGTAGCTAGTCCGAAAAGTGAGCCAGGCCCCAGAGCTGTAAAGAGGGTAAAAAGAAGCTCGACATTCAAACATCATGCAATTGACTATGAACTTCATGGTAATTATTTGAGAAATCACCAACCTTCCAAAGCCGCTAGCAGAGCACTTTTAACAAGCTCCAGAAACTCTTCAGAGGCTGCACAAATATGTAAGTCAGAAACAAAAAAAATCTCCGTACAAATAAGAAGCATAGAAAATTCTACACAGGCATCGTGCCCTGTGTCAGATATAATTTGAACCAAAACTTCACATATATCGCGGACAAGTGTCAACAATTCTTTTCATGTCTGCATAATTTAAACATTGAAACTAAGTTCTCTATTTTGAACACTTGCCCAAAACATAAATTCGTTTACACTTAGCTGTGCCTGAAACTTCTTTTGGGGTGTAAACATAACTGACAAATTTTAGACGTTTAGATTGGTACACGAAATAATATAATTGGTAGAAGGGAAATTATCAAAAGCAAATTTAGCGTAATAAAATAAATAACAAGGGAAGAATTACATGTCTTATTAATAACATAATCACTACCACAGTACCACTCTCCCAGGGGTCTCGCGTCAATGTCGACCACACACTTCTGTCACATACTCACATCAGACACCAAATAATATTCAGAACATTTTTCTTTTACTTTCCGACAAGTTCAAAGCAATGACGAAGAGCAAATTCCTGGTCTCTAATGCTTTGGAGTATTTCCAGGTATGGCAGTTGAAGCAATACCAAAGAACCAATTTATGGTCTCCGTCAAAAGCACATAATAGTTCAACTCACACGAGTATATTTGAGGGATTTGTATTGTGGGTATAATGAAACCACAAGAGCAGTGTTTTAAAATGCATCTGAGGCCTAAACCTTGAGGTGAGGCATTAATTTTATGATCTGAAACCAATGCATCATTAGTTTCCGGCGAGGCCTATACCTCTACTAGCCTCAGTGAGGTTTACACCTCAAGGTGCACAAAGCATTTATCTCTCAAGATGCATCATTTTACTTATAAGATGTTTAAAAACCAAAAGAAAAGAAAGATAAGATTTGATTTGTAACTACATGTATTCAACTCAGTGTGGAGAGAAAGGGTTTGGGATCGCACTATTGAGCAAGGGTTTAAAACACTCAATGAAACAAGGGTTTTGGATTGCACTGAACTGAACAAATTTACTGATTTATTTTTTATATTGTATATCTATACACGATATGTAAAATTTTGCACTTGCACAATTTGTTATTGTATTTTTGTATCATACAATTTTTTGGTGATGATGTCACTTAATTATTGTGTTTGTGACGATCATTTCGAATTTTTTTAGTGATGCTAACCATGGTATAGTATTTTGTGAGTTTTATTATTATTTGTAAATAATATTTTGGAGAATTTTTGACAAGGTTGAGGCTTATGCAATGTTTTAAAAGGCGCGAGGCGGGTTTGAGGTGTTTAGCCCGGGCGAGGTGAGGCGTAGGCCTCGAGGCGCATTGAGGCGTAAGCCTCACTTTTTTTTAAAAAAGAATTCTTAAAAAATTACAAAACTATCATAATATTGATAATCATTACTAAAAGTGACAAATAATTCACTACGAATTTACAAATTAAAATTCAATACAACTACAATAAAGTTTAATCATATATAAAAATCAAACAATACTCATATATATTAATATATATCACATATTAATACAAGGCAAATAATAATAGAAGTCAAATTCTGTGGGTAGTGAGGTTAAAATTCTGTCGAGTATTTCCAGAAAATACATGCTGTCCAAAGCTTTATTTTATGAGCATGGTATTGAATACATGTACATATATATTATATATATATGTACATATATAACATATGTATATAGAGAGAATAAAGAAGAAGAAGAAGAAGAAGAAAGAAGTATATAGAGAATAAATGTTAAAAAACTTACAAAGAGTGAACAAGAATGATGTATTTCAGATTTTAGGGTTTGGGATGATGTTGTATACGACTCGTAACTGCTGCAACTCTCTCCCTCTCGTCGTGCGCAGCTCTCCTCTCTGTCGATCGTATTTGCTCAACGTTGTGGGGCTAGGGTTTAATTGTAAGTACTTTAAAAAAAAAAGAGTGCAAAACTACGTAGTTTTGAGAAGTTACGCCTCGAACGCCTTGAGGCCTACGCCTCACAAACGCCTCACGGTGAAGAGGCGTAAGCCTCAGAAATGACCAAAAAAACACGCCTCAGGAGCGTTTTTCCTTCGCCTCGAGGCGCACGCCTCAAACGCCTCTTAAAACATTGGGCTTATGTCTTGCTTTGGCTAGGAAAAATGCCTCAAACCTGCCTTACACTTTTCTAAAAATTGCGTAAGAGATATTTTCCCAAGAGTTACAACTACCATATGCAATAAACTCTACATGCAACCGTGTGTGCGCATGTTTGTGTTGTGGTCTAATTAGCTATATAAGGGTTACAACAATTCTACATGCACATTGTGAAACATTAGAATCCGTGATAATTAAACTATTGTTTGATGTGACATTCAAATACTCAAACCAGCTACAACCATAGGTTGTAATGATGGAATAACTTTCCATCGGTAGTTTGTACCATTCATCGTTAACAATCAATGCTTCTAATTAATGCAATAATCCAAAAATGAAATAAATCAAAATTAACAAAATAATATAATCTTACATGATAAATCAACAGCAGCAACATAGACTGGTCGCGCCTGCATAGCCTCTTCGTCAGAACCTTCCACTGCAGCACAGATATCAATAACTAATCTCAGCTTGGACCCCCAGAAAATAAGCCATGTACAAATACTAAATAGGACCTAATTTCCCATGTATTACTAAGAAAACGTATGACAAACAAGCCTGAAAACATTGAAATGAACTGCCCACTGTCATGTTGATACATAAGTAAACAATAACAACCATTTAACTAAGGGTAGCGTTAACAGGTGCCCTAAGTGCACGTGTTAAGTATGCTATGAATGGAAAAAATTAGGTCATGCATGAGAATTTGTGCATCATTTAATGCATGATGTGCTTTTGTTCTTTCCACATTTGGGTTCTTATCTTGTGCCCTTAGGGCACACGTTAACACTACCCTTTAACTAAGCATATATCAAACATTGCGCAGAATTTAGACAAAGATTCATTCTTTGGATACCAAAGCACCAAAGGATCATGATATTCAAATTTGTACAGTCCCCATTCCCGTTTCCCTGGTACTCAGCAACCAAGTTGAAAACACAATATTGACTTTTGGAAGACAAAACCGTGTGTCCAATATCTCATTTCCCTCTCTTTTGAGGGGGTTTTAGACTATGACCCTTACCGATAACAATACAAATTGTATTTAACCCCCTAAAAAGTATAATTAGACTTTGCCCCAGTTTGAGACACCACAAATCTATAGCTAACATTTATTTTTTTGGATAAAAATGTGTTATCTTCTGCTTCTCTGTTAACAAAAATGCCAAGTGCCGAACACCTTGTCTCAGCTTCCATTTATTTGCAAAACCCACGGAGTTCAAGTGTTCAACAGCCATGCAAGGAGAGAAGTCCAACCTCTGTGCAAGAAGAACAACTGAAAATTAATACTTTTTACGTTCAAAGTAGATTTGGGTTTAGATCATTATGTATGAAACCTTAAATAAAGAGTAGTTAATTACTCCAAGCATGGTTACTTATTTGAATTCTTAGGACTTTACTAATCTGGGTGAAACTCTCCCACAATTTTCTGTCTCGTCAGTATTGCTGTGGCAAATGACTGACCAGGGAATTGGCTTGTTCATTACGAAAAACTTGGGGAAACTCTCCAACACATATTGGCGAATTGCATCTATTTCATACGCTTCCTCACTTTTAATCACCCATGCAAGTCTTTGAAACTTGAAAGTGAATACTTGAACAACCATTGGAGGCTCAATTTAGTCTCCGTGTACTTCAAAAACTCCATCACTGTACTTCATCGCTATCATTGAATGATCAGATAGCAATTAGTTTGTTCTCAGGTTGTCATGTCATGTGAGTTATCATAGAGATCATCTAATCTCCTATTTCCAATTTTCAATCCGTGCTGGATAGATTACTGGACTGATGCTATTACTGGAGTACTGGACTAAATAAATGCATTAACAAACCAGATTAAATCCCCCCTGTACACCTAATGTAATGAATATTTTGGTTGCTCATCAAAACAAACTGCAAATAAAGGGTTGCAGGGTGAGCAACTACACAAGGCCCTTATTACGATAAAAACTTAAGTAAAAGGTTATCCGCATTACATATAGTACTATAGGGTGCAACAAAATTTAATGTTTCTTCCTTTAAAAACGTAAAAAGGGCTTTACATTCACCACATTCATCTAGGGATCAAACCTAGGTAGAAGAATATTTTAGTAACAAGAATAACTCATGTTTATGATTGATGTGAGAAGATTGTAAACCTATGAATTTAAATTAACTGTGATATGTCTTGTTTAGGAAAGATTTTAGTTGTAATAGCAAATGAATTTAGGAGTGCCTGGAGTGGGCTAACTTTTGCGGTTTGAAGAAAATCACCTTAACATGGTTTTCATGGTTCTCGCATGAGGAAATTCTTCTATTTTGAATTCTAAACAATATCAGTACCTCCCCATTACATTGTCCCAATCTCTCCCACTATACTATGTGAATGACATTCAAAATTGAGGAAAATGTTGCCCCTTACCAAAATCCATTGTTCCAGGTGCATTCGTCCATTCAGTTATGCATGGAGGAAAATTCAGAAAAAAAATTAATAAATCAACAATGTAGAGGAGATAAATCCCAAAATATCACCAAACTCCAGAAATTCTTGATCAGTGTGTGCGAATCAATCTATATCTACATAAACAATCCCAAAATCTGTTCACCAACCAAATTACGCATTCACTTCATATATAAACTTCCTCAAAATATAAAAAAAATCGCACAAAAATATGAGATCTAACCGTCACTTAACACTCAAATTCGAGTAGATAGAGAGAATTATCCCTTCTCTGAAGATCAAAACAATTTATCGACAACATTCAACATACAAACACAATCACATACATGTGGAAGTGTAAAATTTACTAGAAAGCTCGAGATCAATGAGATCTAGCCCTAACTTAACAAGAAAATACAATTAAACAAAACAATTATCCATTCTCTTAACACCAGAACAATCAATTAACAACATTCAACATCAAACAAAATCAAATATATATATCAAATTGTAGAATTTACTTGGAAGCTCGAGATCGATGAACGACGACATATTCTCGGCACACGATTGCGGAAGAGAGTAACGAGCAACGGACTGAGAGGATAATCCATTGAGAGTTCCGCAGAGAGAACAAGTCCAAGCCCACTGCTCTTGATCACAGTAGGTATTGTAATACGCCCAGCAGTTTTCGCACCTCGGGAGCAAATCGCCGTCGGATCCGTACACCGGAGGATTCCCGTTCTCGTCCTTGGCGGCGAACGGCGTTAGAGTGACGCCCCACGGCAGCCCCGACGCCTCCTGTGCGTCGGGGTCGGCCGCGAAGCGAGTCATCGTTGCTCGAACCGCCATTGCTGGATGAAGAAATGGTGGAATTGGAAATGAGGAGAATTTTGAGGGTTTTTTTGTTTTGTTTTCGGGGGTTTTGTCTTGTTTTCGGGGGAGGTGAACGTAGGTTGTGGGCGTTACGGTTGAGGCGTATTTTAGTGGGGGGCCCAGGATGTTTACACATAGGATTTACCAATGGGTTTGCGCCACCTCATCCCCTAGAAAATTATATGGTTTATTTTAATTTTTTTCTGGAAAATAATATTTTTGCTAACTTTTTTATTGAATAATTATATTGAGTGTATAAATGAGTTGTGTTGAAATAATAAAGAAAAATAAATAAGAGAAATCTTATTAATCAACCCATATTTAATATGGATAGAGGTTAATTCTATTTATATTAAAAACTAACGTCCTTATTTCTTTACAAAATCAATATTTAATAAGTTACACTATATATATTATGATGTAATATTCTCATTCATTCCACAATTTTAATGCGGAACAAATTGTATCTTAGAATATTGGGCATTCACATATTAATATTTTACAACATTCCCATTAGATGTTCCTTATATCACAATTCAATGACAGTTGTCTCATTAAAACCTTCTTAAGAAAATATCCAATGGGAAAAAAATCAAAGTGAAAGAAAAAGAGTATAACATTCTTCTATATCATTGAATCGACATCAAATGCACAATATTTTGCCTCATTAAAACCTTTATTAGAAAAACTCAATTGGACAAAACATAATTAAAGGAAAAAGAGTATAGTGTGCAAATATTAGATAGGATACTTCAGGATACTCCCCCTAATTATTTACTCCCCTTCATGACAACAATTATATTTAATTTGATAATGAAATCAAATCATAACAATCTCGTAATCTGATTTTTGAAATATCGGCTTCAACAATCACCACATTAGCAAATTCTACTAAGTTATCATCAAGTTGGTTTACTATTCAACTTCAATCTTTGTGTTCTTCTAATGCTCATGTAAAATATGTCTCATACTTATCACCTTGAAACTTTCTTGAAAATGTGCTATACACTCTGCATTATCTTCATCGATAATGCTTAGAACATCTGTAATAGAAGAAGACTAACAAGAACTACGAATATACTAAAGTAAAGATCTTAATCAAATATATTTATGATTAGCTTTATAAAGAAATAAAATTTCAAAGTGGTTTAAAGAATTTGCTACTAAAAAATAACAGCATTACTACTAATAAATACTGAATGTAATTAAGATCGTACTTTATGATAATTAGAAAGATATCCTGGATCAGCATAATGTATCAACTTAGAACCATAAGAGTTATGTGCATAAAATAAAATTAGTGGTTCCTCGTGGATATCCAATGATATATTTGATACATATCTAGTGTCATTTAGTTAGTACTAAGCTATATATATTGAGCAAGTAAAAAAAGAATGAAATGTTTGGTATATTGCAATGTGATAAATATCAATTGCACTTAAGTATGATACTTCGGGATGTAGGTCGGAAAATACCCTAAAGAGGGGTGAATAAGGTTTTTGAACTTGATCAAATTTTTAAAAACCCTTTTAAAAATATTTAAAGTCTATATCAAGCAATCAAGCAAAATACTCAAGCAATCTCAAGCACAAGAAAAATATAACAATTAATAAGAAAGTTAGAGATAGAAGGATTAAACCGATAGAAGTCGAAGACTTTTTGTCCACACGGTTCGGCTTGTTTGCCCCTACTTCCTCGTTTGGATAGTTTCCCGAGAATCTCCATTGATATCGATCTTATTCTGGGTGAAGATCAAACTTCTACAAGTGTTTACACTCTACAAATGTTGATATCTCTCAACACTCACACAAAAACAACATATTCCTTATCTAAGAGATAAACTTCTCTTAATGTTTGAAGAATAGGATTTTGGTGACAAACACCAAAGTACCAAAACTCTCAAGTGTATGAAGATTACAAATTAAGCTCACACTAAAAGTTATCAAGTTTGATCAATAATAATAGCTCAAGAAAGGATGATTTAATCAAATGAAGATTTGAATATTTTCAAATAATTCTCTCTAAGTGAAATAAATGATTTTTGCTAATAGATGATATTCAAAGCTTGTAAGAGAGATTCAAAAGTATTTTAGAAGTCATATATATAGTTTTGGAAGTAATATGGCCGTTTGGGGTGGTTAAAGGTGGTTAGAGGCCAAAACAAGACTTGCAAGAAATCTCCAACGACTATATTTCTTGAGAGTAGTCGACTCCCTCAGGATCCATGTAGTCGACTATATGAAGTAGTTAACTCCCATAATTTTCATGTAGTCTACTACATTACTCTGTCGAGTGGAGGTTTTTGCAAATTTTCAACTTATGCAATATGACTCCAAAATTGATTCCAAAGCTTGGGGAGTGTTCCAAATAAGTTTCTAAGACTCCCAATTTTGTTTTTGTATCAAAATTCATTCATATGAATTTATTATGAATTTTTCAAGATGACTAATTTTCGGTAAAAGGCTTTTACAAAGTGCAAACTAGTTTTAAGCAATCTTAACATGGTTTAATCATTTTAGGAGCTATATAATTGATCAAAGATAAACTTTTACACAAATTCTAAGCACTCACTCAATTTGCTAATGTTTCGAGTCTTCGAAATGTTTGATTTGTTTGTACATTTCTTCACTTATTCTATTGATCTTGATCCTCTCTTGATTATGGATATTTGTATTGCACATAAAGGATATTGGAGAGAATTGCTTCTGAGTGCTGAGTTTGAATAGGAATTGCCGATTTCGGCTTGATGTAAATCATGGCCGGTAGAGATAGTGTTAAATGCTAGAGCTAACATCATTTGAACAAACATGTTAAATAATACTTTATTAACTTAATGTTATTATTAAAATAAGATTAATGGCCTTTTAGGTCAACACGGGACCAATACGTCATCATCTTCTTCTTTAAAACGATATGAATTTTCATATAAAGACCAAACAATTATGAGAATGCTAAGTGGTTTTACCTTATCCATAAGTGCATATCTCGATCTACAAGTCGAGATAAACTTTTATTTTCCCAATGCATTTCTTTTTAAATTCCTTCATCAAATAGTTAGTAATTTTCTCGAACTCTTCAAAAGTCTCAATTAATGTATGCACATAAACTGTTACTATTGAAAATCACTTTTGATGATTCATTTATAAAGATACATAGCTGGGATTGTTTCTATTTCATTCTTTAGACAAATCTTTGCTAAGACTATTGTAGTGCATTATTCTATAATGGATAATTCCATACAATTAGCGTATTAGTTTTATCGAGCAAGTACTCTTCGACTTTGCTTCAGGCAAAATTAACCCTTCTGAGATTTTCACATAAATGTTAGAGTCCAAATCCCCGTATAAATTAGCAGTTTCAACATATTTGAGTCTTATATATAGTATTTTAATAACTGCTAAGCTAATTATCAGATATTTGAAATTTATATATTTGATCCATAATTGAGAAAATATAATGCTCATAATCAATCCCAAGTTTCTACAGGAAACCTTGTGCTATAAGTTGTGCCTTGTATCTTGTGATTTTATTATTCTCATTTCTTTTCCTTGCGAACACCCATATGTAACAAAAAAGTTAATACCTTTTGGGGTTCATACTGTAGGTCGGAAAACACCATAAAGGGGGGGTGAATAGGGTTTTTAAAACTTAATTCGATTTTAAAAATTATTTCAAAATGATTTAATGTCTATACCAAGAATCAAGCCACATAAATAAGCAATCCCAATCATAATCAATAATACCAAAGCAAATAAATAAATAGCTAAGAGATAGAACAAAAAAATCGACTGAGGCCAAGTCGTTTTGTTCACACGATTCGGTTGTTTAGACTATACGTCCGCACTCGAGTAGTGCCCCCGAAAAATTCTACTAATTCCAATTTTCTTCTAGGTGAAAATTAAACCGCTACAAGTGTATCATTCTCACACACTTTACAAATGTTGTTCACTCACAACACTCACATAAGAAAAACCTCTTGCTAATCTAAGAGATAAACCTCTCTTGATATTTGAAGAATACGATTTTGGTGACAAACACCAATGTACAATAACTCTCAAGTGTTTAAAGATTATAAATTAAGCTCACACTAGAGTTATCAAGCTTTGATCAATAAATAAGCTAAAATATGAAGAATATGATCAATGCAATAGCTTGTATACTTGAATAATAAGGATATATGAAAAATGGGTTTGTATGATCATTAAAGTGTGTAAAAATATGTCTAATACCTCATATATATATATAGCTTGTAAAAGGATATAACTGTTTGAAGTGGTTACAAGAAGTTGTGGGGCAAAACTCGACAATTACTAACTCTCCAACGGCTAGTTTTTGACCTTGTAGTCAACTAACCCAGTCACCATATAGTCGACTACATGGTGTAGTCGACTCACCCAAAATGCATGTGGTCGACTACATGCTACTGGAATTCCATGACAAGCCAAACCTCAAATCAACCAAACTTTTGGGGAGTGTTCTAGAGGTTATTCTAAGCATGCTAAAGTTGGTTTTGAGCATTAAATCAACCAGATAAATTAGATATGATTTTTACAAAAAAAATGGTTTATGAGAAATAGCTTTGCAAATGAGGTTCAATTCAAACTTTGATTTTGAAATTAGTTTGAATGCAATGAATGGTAAACAATCATGTTTGAGCTTAGCTTGTGATCAATGATAATAACTTTACATAAAGCTAAGCACTCACTCAAATAATAAAGTATCTAGCCTTCAAGAAACTTGGTTGAATTCATTTGTTCTTATCTTGAATGCATAATACTTTTCCATATTGATACATGATATCTTGAGTTCATATAAGAGTTGAGAGGATCTCATAAAGATGTGAGAATCTTGATAAGGGTTTCGGTTTTGGTCCCCGAGATACTTGGAGAATTCAATGGAGTTTGTTAAAACGGTTTAAGCTAAATTCAATCAAAACACATGTTAAATACACATGATTAACTTTTTGTCATTATCAAAATTATATTAAGACCTTTTAGGTCAACACATACTATAGGTTCAAATATACCACATTCATTTACATACTCCAATTCTGCCATATAGTTCTCATTTGGCTAATTTTTTCTTTGTCGACATTTATTTATTATACGTGGTAATGTATCATTGCCCCTTAATATTTCAATAGCTACTGTATATGCAAATAAATTATCGATGACATTTTATTTTCTATTCTATATCTCTCTTATTAAATATTAAGATCTCATTATTATTTGGTACAAATGCCTCTTCAGGGGACAATGGCCTCTTTTGGGGCATTAAAGAGAGTGGATTTTCCTATAACCTCTTTTGAGTGAAATGGGGAACCTCTTTAAGAGTGTTCTTAGGGCATGATTACTCAGACTTCCTCTTCTAGGGAGCTGAATCTTTGAAACCTATAGGTCTGTCACGCTTCTGGCGTGGTATAAATTTATTAATTGCCATATTTTAAAGTTGTCATATATATACACTAATTTTGGCAAGTGCATTTATAGCTGGCACATGTAACTTTATTACATTTTATTGCATTATTAAATCAATCGGTAATGTGTTTGTAATTTATTGCAAAACACTATGCCTCGTACCTTCTCACATTGTGATGTACGTGCGTCTAAATGAGAAATAGTGAGATTGTTCCACTATAATTCTCGCAATTCTTCTGAAACGGGTAGTTTTGCAAGAAATTTCTTATCTCCCCCTAACGGCGGGAATATTTTTTCATCAAAGTGATCATTTGCAAAACGTGCAGTAAACACATCTTCTTTCATTGATTTTAAATACGAGATAATTGAAAATAGATCAAAGTATATATAAATAACACAACTAACTTTAGATAAATAAGATATAGTAGTTGCATTTTTTAATTCGCATGATAAGCTTGTAAAAAAAATTAAGTCTTAAGTTTCACAATGTTGGCTAATAAACTTGAAAAAATAATATATAGTAGAATGTAGAAAACTTACATATCAATTGGTGTCCATAATCTTGGAGGATCTACAAAGGCACAAATATCACCTTGCATTCTTTCAAGGAAAAAAATGTCAATCTAAAAAAAATTAAAATAAAATAATTCAGTAACAAGTTTACCTTTGCAAATACAGGGTAGAAAAAATACACATTTAGTATAATAAATTCTTAATTTGTTAACTTGTACCCTTGAGAGTTGTTTATTATTTTTCTTAATATGAACTTCTAAGATGCCTACATATCATGCAAAAAGTTGAGATTTTTTGGGATACAGACAATTTCTCAAAAAAGAGTTACAGAATGGGAGTTGGGAGTTTTGGTTAAATTGATGGATTGCTTCTTTTTTTATGAATATTAATTCTATAAATAGGAGAAGAGTTAGATTTTAATGAGGAAAAGATGGAAATATGTTGAATAAGGATTGGATTGTAAAGGAGTAAGGAGCAAGAAATTAAATGGAGGCTACACATCTTAATTTTCATCGTTGTGCACTAACAGTAGTTTCGGGACTATTTTCGAAAAAGTAAACCTTCGAATTTGAGAAAACTCAAAACACAAAAGTCGTAGGTCTTTGAATCTTATTTCTAACAATATAAAGAACACCAAATCAAAGTTCTGAGCGAAAAGATATGCTCAAAATTCCTAATTGTTACATAATTTTCTCAAATAAAATTCTTGTTTCGGGATTGCTTCAATTCGCTTCTTCTTGACTTCAATACTTTATTCACTCAATTCAACTTTTTTTCAATGTTTTCTTCACATAATATATTATTATTACAATATACTAAAACTAAATAAACTAAATAACTTTTACTACCTAAAATGAACAAACAAAGATAAGTAAGAGGTTTAAAATACACACAAAATCGTGCACAACACTTTCATGGTACCCTAATCAATAAAAAAAATACTCCATGTAATTGTCACTCTTAATTTAAAACATCTTAAAAGAGTAATAAACTCTTAATTTCAAATTGATTAGTAATTTAGACAGCTTAAAAGAATAATAAACTATTAATTTCAAACCGAATGAATGTTATACTTCGTTACTTCTCTAATATTATATAATTTTATATTCTTTCATCTCCAACATGCCTTGAAAAAAAATCCATTTGTAAATGAATGCGTTATATGAAATCCTTGTTAACAGTTTATAGTTTGATAATGGTATAGGGTTTATTGATTATATGAGGTTTTAGTTATGTATTTATATCATTTGTGTAGATAGATGGATTATTTATGTTGCCATTTTCACCCTAATTATGTCTTTAGTATGTTATACTTTCTGCCCTTAATATACACTGTCATCTGTGTAGATAGCTGTGGATGTCGCTATGTTTTTTCCTGCTGAAGTATTTGGATAGTTGGACTTTTTGTTGCTAAACTTTGAAGTATATTTTGACATTTTGGTAGTATAGGTGCAACTGTTTTTGGCTACTGCTATAGCGCTATGAACTGTTAGTGATTTAATGTGTATAAGCGTAAATATACAATTGTTCCATACTTTGAACTTTGAAGTATATTTTGCCATTTTGGTAGTATAAGTGCAAATGTTTTTGGTTGCTCTATGAACTGTTAGTGATTTGGTGCATACGTTTCTATATTTTGTATATTTCTTAGTGAAGTTTGAACTTTGAACTTTTTTTTGTTGTTTTTTAGTAGTTTTGAATTTTTCGAACCAACTAATATATTGAACTGTAATTTTGATTCATGATAAGTCAGTTCCCAGCTTAAATTCAGTTCGGGATCGATTTTTATTTTGGTCATACGAAACTTATCGGTTTGGTTCAGTATATATTAATTCGGTTCGAGACTTAAATCGTGCCCAGCTTTACCTATGATTAAAGAATTAATAAATCAATAACCAAATAAATGAAATAACTAAATAACAAAAACCAAGGATAAAAATAGTACGTAGAAAAAAAACCGCAATGTAATAAGAAAGTCAAATAATTTCAAAGCATAATAAATAACAAATTAACTCAAATTCTTGAACCCGTCACTGAAGGCCATTAACTCACTCAAGTTACCTTTCTGGAGGTGAAAGAAGGAATAATATGCGCCAATTTTTGCACGTTACCAACTTCTCGATAGTACATGCATGTTATTGTCCTGAAACAGGCATAATTGCCAACACCGTCATACAATCGGCAATATTGTATTCCTCCACAAAGATCGCATTTGACTCATAATATGTTTTTTTTGGCACGTGATGTGTAACACCTTGTGTGTAAATTAGTGTTAATTATATTTCGTCATTTATTTTAAGTTTAATGCTTTTAGTCATCTTGGTTAAGTTTTGATTAGAAAGGATTTTTGGTGTTTATTTTTCAGATTTCTGGTCCAATAGATGCATGTCCAAGTGGAATATGGGCCTGTTGAAATGGCCCATAAATGCAAAAGTGCACTGGTCTTCGATAGGGGCCTATTAAGGATCAACATGGGCTTGTTATAGGTCGGTGGTGAAACTAAAAAAGGTCTAGAAGCTTCATTTTTCATTTATATAAACCAAAATCATCCCAAACATTCATTAAATGTTTTTAAAGCTCATTCTTTTTAGAAATTCAACATCTAAACCTCTTTGAATCTTAATTTAGTTTAAGTAAAAATTATTCTACGCATCGAGAGGAACCATGTGACATATAGGAATTTTAGAGTTTTACTGATCGAGATTTCGGGTCATAATCAATATATTTGTCTCTTATCTCACAACTTGAGGTAGGGGTTCTTATGCTTAATCCTCATTTTAATTTGGGTTTGATTTTGAAAGTAACATGGTTATTACTTTATATACATAATGGTTCTTTAGTTAAAATAAATCTCATGTTTAATTTATGGTAGAATTTGTGTTATAAGCTTGATGTGGTGTTTGATATTAAATGATGATATATTTGAGATTGATTTCTTAATATTTCCTTTGCTATCTTGATACACCATAAAGAATTTTTAAAGTTATAAATTTATTTATGAAAAAGGGAAGATTAAGGAATATATCTTGAATGTTTATACACCACACAAATCTTGGAATATGAAATTGGGAAAGTAAATTATGAGTTAATTAGGAAAGGAATACCTTGAACAAATTAAACTTGAATTGTTAGTTATGAGAAAATTATGCATTATAAATTATAAATCTTTTGTGAATGCTAATAATTTATTAACATTTCCTTAATATGGAGTATTTACTGGGGCTACATTCGGTTCAGTTATTAAATTAAACTCAAAAAACCAAAACCAAACCAATTATTTCAGTATAACTAAAATGATTACCGTAACCAAACCGAAAATATATCGGTTGCCGACTTTTTGGTTACTAAGTTTTTTGGACGGCTCAGTAATTATTTTGATATTACTGAAAATTCAAACTAAGCATAAGTGCATAAAAGAGAAAAATTTGAATAAAGGAAACTTTGAACTAATCTAATAATAAAATGTAATATAGATCATTGCTTATACTATGAAAAATAAAGCAAATTAAAGGTTGAAATAAAAAATGAGAAAATCAAGCTAAAATCATCACTTAGACAATAAGAATCCACAAAAAATAAGGTTTTTGTTTGAATATGGTGCCTCGAAGTATGGTGGATGTGCGAAGGAGTTTTGGAGTTGAGACGGTGTAGGTGGTATGAGAGATGGTGGAGTGGAGCCGACTGTGGGAAGTGATAAATTGCGTAGATGAAGTAAGAGAGAAAGATTGATAATTTTTACTTTTGTAATAGTAGTTTGAGTATTTTGGATTTTAGTCTCTGAGATAAGAAAGATGGGTTAAAGCTTGAAAAAGACATGGGAGAAAAGAATTTAAAGAGGAAAGTGGGTGAGAGTAAAGAAAGTTGGTGAGATGTTATTCTTTTGAGCCAAATGCATTAAAACTGTGGGCCTTGGTTAAGAATTACAAAGAGTGAACATATATTTAAAAAAAAATTGAGGGAAAATTTGGTCCAGTAATACCGAACTTTCTGCGTGTCATGCTCCGTTCCCAATTAGTGCACTACTGACGCCATGATGACCCAAGGGAGTGACAAACCCATTTTAGACTAGTTAAAATAGGTTGAAAAAATAATAATTATAAATAAAATAGCATGCTGATGTGCTAAGACTAAAAACAATAAAAGTGGAAATTACACAATTAACGTGCCAGCAAAAAACGATTCAATCATCACAACAGAATTCATATATAACCTTGTTGTGTCATTTCCTACTAAACATGATTAAGAGTCTAAACATGCCTCTTATATAAAACTAACAGTTTAACCAGTGAACATGCCTCATAATTCATCAGAGAAAACAAATCAATACATATTCCACATAACTAAATTATCTATATCATGATATTTCTACTCTCTTTGTACATACTTTACATTATATCATTTTGACACATCTCACATGTCACATGTCATCATCAGTATATCTATCCATATCAAGTAACAGGGACTTCACATACACAATTTGATATATAGCGCAACAAAAGTATGAAGTAAAAATATACATCAACTAGATATGCCGTAGCATATCTCATCACAATATTAATACATAACCGACACAAGTAGGTGGTATCAGAGGACTATACTGCGACCCCAACTCAAACCCGACGACTCCATAGTCATTATGTCAGCCTTGGTACCTACATATATATATTTCAAAACGGGGTGAGCTAACAGCTTAGTAGAGGGGGATATACCGAAAGCATTGCGTTCAAAACATAATAATAGTTTTAATAATTCAAACTGTAATCAATTCATTGATTTAGAAAATTGTCAGTTTATAAACCAATGCATTCATATGCAGGTTACCTCCTGTGTGTTAACCATTATACCATATCGCCAAGAGAATACTGAGGCCGAGCCGAATAATCATAAGAATAAGAATGGGCTTGGCCGCCTATGAACACATCATTTTGCGACCCCCGCAAGAATTCTGATTTTTAAAGAAATGAACACGCATGCATGCACGAGCATTATTAGATGCACACATACTTTGTACATGTGATACAGGTCAAAGAAGAAAGCCGAAAGGACCCCGGATAAGAAGTTACAGAATTATTGAAAATTGCCAGAACCGAAAACCGTCAAAACTCCGGGAAATTTGTGAAAGGAGAGTTACACAATTTGGATCATCCTCAAACTTTGAGAGTTGTTAGACATTACCATAAGGAGTAGCATACTTGAAAATCAATTCAAATCCGACGGTCGAATCTCCGAAAATTCAGAAAATCATGAGTTTATTTTGGGTGAACAAATGGAGGTCTTCTCGAAGTTAAAATGGTCTAAAGTTTGGTCAGTTTATAGGTATTATCATGAGAAATAACATATTCAAAGTTCAGCTTTGTTGGACATGGGATCTTCAAGAATCAATTTGTGTATCGTGCAATTCTAGTCGAAATGTCCTTTGTAGCAAATTAAAATAAATATAGGCCTTTCCAAATTCTGATCGACCTCAAATTTGGACACAAGCTAGAAAACATTTTTAAGGAAAACATATCCAAAATTCAGGATAATCCAACGGCTAGAAGTTCAATTGTCAAGATTGTTGTACGCAAGTACGTTTCCTACGCGGGAACAAACTCTTTGTACCAAGCCAAGGAGACCGAGTCCTTGCCGAACTCCGATCGTCTCCAATTTTTTACATAGCCTAGAAGACTTATATTGGAAATATATATCCAAAATTCAGCATGATCCAACGGCTAGAACCTGACTTTTTGTGCAAACAAGTGACCATGTTTACAACAAGTACCTTTCCTACGCGGAAACAAACTCTTCGTACCAATCAGAACAAAAGGAGACCTTTCCGAATACTGATAGACCTGAAATGTTTATACAATCTAGAAGACTTCTATTCCCAACACATATCAAAAAATCAGGATGATCCAACGGTGGGAAGATTTTGCGATATGCTCCAAGAGTCCTAGTTGCAATCTCTTTTCTTGTTCTCCAAGTATTTTTTCAACTATAAATAGACCCCCCCTCCATTCATATTTTTCATCGACAATAAAGGGGATTTCGTGGTACACACCGAGAGATCCCTATCCTCTCCCTCCAAGGAGGCTTAGGTATAATTTTCTCTCTCTTCTTTTATTTATTCGTCAGTTTTATAATTTATAATCTTCTCTGCATAATTTATATCACTTGATAGCTTTTCAAAACCATTTTTCAAATTGTTTTTCAAAACCAAAGGCGTATAACAAACCCTAATCCAATTCCAAAATAGTATTATTACTTTCTTATTATTTCAAAAGCCCGGATTAGCGGCATTGTTATACGAAGGAATCGATAATCGCTATATATCCAATCTAACTCATAAATTGCGGTGTATATGTGATAAATACTCGATTATGAGAGCACTAGTGCCATCTATACCGGTTTAATCAATAGACTATGGTACACGATTGGTCAACTCGCCTCATATTACATCGAATATAAGATTCTACATTGAATCGGTTTCCGAAAAGCCCAAAGCTTCACAAAATCACTTGTTTCATTGCATCTATTATTGTCAAACTCTCTTTTTTAAATCATACACACACACTTATTTTTAAAATCATGGGCGAACTAGGAAACACATCGTTTTCATCCCAACCCCAAAATTTCGATTTCTAAGGCAAGCACGAAAAGCTGTAAAGTAATAGCAATAGCATGCAAGAACTGAAGTATTACACACGCATATCATACTCAAGAGACCGAAAGGGCAAAATGGGTGCCTAACACCTTCCCGATTCGTAACTTAATCCCTGAACCTTCGAATCAACTGGTTTCACATACATTGTGTATAAGAGGATATTTAGTCCATTAATACGTCTCTTTTGCACAAACCTTTTTTGTTTGTCTAGTAAAACAAACTGGCGACTCTTAATTCTTTTCAAAATCGATTTTTAAAACAACAATATAATCGCCGCCCACGAGGACCCTTGGGCGTCGAGAACGCGGGTTCTCACAGTGGCGACTCTGCTGGGGATTTTTAAGAGGATTAGACTCTAAACAAGAGTAGAATATGCATGGATAATTATTTTTGTTTGCATGTTTGTTTGTTTTTTCGGCCTTAGTTTTAGGATAACATAGATGCAATTTAGGTGGATACCGTAATTCCCTTTTTGTTTGTAATAATTGTTTGAGGAAAATTTTTTCACAAATAAAATTTGAAAGTATTCGAACAAACCCTAAAGCGTTTATCATAATGTACCCCCATAATTGTTATTTTGCACGCACCCACTATCATCATGCATTATCGCGAGTGTGAATTTACCCTATTAATCTTAGGACCAAAGTCGTGACTAGACCATGGACTTTTGGGTCTACACTAGCCAAAAGCGCATTGGACCACTCTCCTTGGCCAAGTACTAAACTGAGGTATATCGAGTGACGAAAACACTCACGTACCCAGAATGTATATCAAAAAGTCTTTTCACGTACTCGCCATTGGGAAATATAGCAAGACCTAGCCAAATAGGAAGGAGCCTTAAACCTTACCCCTTTCAACCACGCTTGCATATAGGATGCGTCAGCCTAGTACACACGAATTTCTGCATGTTTTCTTGACCGTCAGTCGTGAGACTAGTGAACAAAAGGCCTTGTCATACATACCACTCTTGGTTTGGCAAGTACGGCCGGTGGCTATCCAACTCCATCTATAGAAATCCCTCACTAAAACCTGTTAGTGAGAATTTTCCTGTCACTATTTACATGAAAAACAACTCTAAGATGAAAGAACTTCCCGATTTTCAAAAAATATTTTTTGAAAAACCGAGTCATTTTACAAAATTAATTTTTCAAAAATTAATTTTTAAAATCGAAAGGTTATAAGGGCACCCCGGGAATTCATATTCCTACCACCTATCCACGGGGCTCTCAAGTTGTTGCCATTGGTCTGTTTTCGCTAATCACCAAAAAGTGATTTTCGATTTTATTTTTCTGTCAAGTCATAGTTTTTCGAGAATTATGCAACCCATGGCAAAATATTAATTTTTCGGTCAAATCTCCGACTTCTTTCTCCCCATTCTTCACCACACTCCGATTATCTACTGCTGGCACTGGTTGGCTAGGCTCTCAAAGATTCAAACTAGACGATTCACAAGATCATATTCACCACTGATCATGTCTCCTCATTATAACACCGAGCTACTGCTTCATCAAACCGTGGTCGACAATACTGAGGGTAGTTACGGTGAAGTTTCTCATGCAGCGGGTCTACCGCCGGGTCCCATTCTCCCGCAAGCTAAGGGTGGTACCTTAACCCTTGAACATCTATATCATCTAATTCATGATCTAACCCAGTTTGTAGCCATCATGAAGGATCGCCAAGTGGCCACCCAAGCCCATCTTGAGCCCTAATCGCTGTCAGAATACCTGCTAATCCAAACCAATTCAATCCAAATCCATACCCAGCCTAAGGTAACCAAACTCGAGACCCAGTAGCTCCACTTAACATTCTCTAATACATTATCCCAGTTCATGCCAACATTAACCACCCACTTCCTGTGGCCCCTGCCAACGTCGTTCTACCACCGGCGTAAGATCCCGAAACTGCCTGGTTGTACCCTAAACATAACCAACCATTCAAAACAATAATCCTCAAGTCGTCCTTGATGCAGATCATAATAGCTCCTCAAAGACTAGCCTCACCATCATCGTTCGCATACACTGAGGGTACAGAGGGTATATGCACTGAGGATATCGACAAGAAGACCCGAACAATTCCCTGAAGGCCAGCCTCACCATCATCATTCACATACACTGAGGGTATTGACAAGAAGACCCGAACAGCCTCACCATCATCGTTCGTATACACTGAGGGTGCAAAGGATACATGGACTGAGGGTTTCGACAAGAAGACTAGAACAACTCCCCGAAGACTAGCCTCACCATCATCGTTCGCACATATTGAGGGTGCCAAGGGTACATCTACTGAGGGTATCGACAATAAAACCCGACCACTCCCCCAAAACTAGCCTCTCCATTTATCATTCGCATTGATGGTGCCTTAACCCACACCATCACAATCTCATGGTCATCCTATCAGCAAAATCAGAAATTCTACCTCTAAAGAATATCGGTAATCCTCCTGAGACTGTAAGCATGAGCAAAAGTAGTAACTCAGATGGATTTTGATAGGCCCAAGAATCAAGAAGCAGAGAGAAACGTGTCAAGATAGAAGCATGACGCAAGATCAGCAGAATCCCAAGACAGAAGCACGCCATTTCTCTTGTGACCGATATCACCTTGCACTCACTCACTGATTGACCGAAAATCAATATTTGCCTTTTCAGTGTTGTTATATTCTCGAAAAATTATCGGTCTTGCATGCATGCATCTGCGCTTAGATAATTTCAAGTAGTGTAACATACTTCATAAATCAAGCAACTCAAGATTTAAAACCTTTTCAAAACCAAATTCTTAAAATGATAGTGCGATGATTTAAGAAGTATACGAATACTTGAAATTTATGAAAGCATGGCATAAACATTTGCATAGTGCATACACATGAACACTTGCATAAGTGTACCACACACCGGTCGAATAGCACATAAACACTAGGCTCCATGACCTGCCAGACGGGCTTTGTCGCCGCATCCCAATATATACCACGATACCCAGCCACGATGAGATGACAAGCCCTTTGCATAGGCACAATAAGACCAATTCCAAGCCCTTCCTACAGGCACCTTTCCAAAGCCCTTCTATAGGAAAATCCTAAGCCCCTTTTAGAGGCAATCCTAAACCCTTTTCCACAGGCATGAATCGAAAAACCTTTCTACAGGCAATCTCAAGCCCTCTCCAAAACCAAAAAGCCCCATTGAGAGAATATTAAAGAAAGATAGATAAAAAGACTGGAATGAGAAAATTTTGCAAAACACAGGGAACAAGCCCCATAAAAGGATTTTTGGCACAATTTCTTATTTTCTAAGAGAAGATTTCAAGATACGCTCCCAAAAGTTCTTTGACCGAAAATCACAAACATAGCACGACGATGTCAAATGCAAACTTTCAAAGCAAACATTCTCAAATTGCAAGGACGATGATGCTCAAGAAAACCTGACAAAGTGAGAAGGAATCAAGTGGGTACAAGAAAAAATTGAAAGAGTAGAAAAGAGGATAAATCCTATAGTGCCATAAAAAAAGAATGTTGAAAAAAATAGAAAACAAAGAAGATGGCAGCGAGAGCCACGCCAAGAGTGACAGCTAGGCCATAAGGCCCAGGGCTACGTCTTTGGTGAGGAAGGCTACTGACCATGCAAAAGATAAAAAATAGGTAAGCCGCATCAAAAAGCTTTCAAATAATCAAGGAGGAATAAGGGCATAAAAAAACAAAAACTAATGCAGGCACACAAAAATTCTTCTCTCACAAGGTCAGAAAATAATAAGCAGAATCATACTTTGGTGACACTAGGAAAAAGCCACGGAAGCAAAGCAAGAGGCAAAGTCCAAAAATCATGCACGAGGTTCGAGAATTGAGATAATGTAACTCGATCTTTTCTCAAAAAAAAAAGAAGCCAACCAAAAATTCTTTTTTTTTTTAAAAAGTATCTCACACTAAAACTTTTTCTCTCTATCTCTCTATGTTCGTTCAGAGACTCTTATCCCCTCAGCAAATCATCAACTTTCGTCACCTCAACAGATCATCAATCACCCTCATCTTAGTCCCACATCAGCATATTCCCAGCAAATCACCAACCCTCGGCCTTTATCCTAACCAGTAGGATTCATCATATCCTCAGTAGACCACCAATCATCATATCCCCAGCAGATCATCAACCTTCAGCCTTTATCCTAACCAGTAGGAATCCTTATTTTCCCAATAGACCACAAATTCTCATTTTTTCAGCAGCCTTTATCCTAAATCACCAATACCAAAGTAGTGTCTCCAGTGGATTATCAAACGTCCCGAGCAGACCGTCTTCCCCAGCCTCCCAAACCCAAAGCAAGGTCCTAATAAACCATCTGCCCTCACCCTTTCAAAAGAACCAAATCAGAATGAGAATTGTTGACATAACCGTCCCTACCGATGGGAATACATCAGCTCAATGTACCAATCAAATTGTTGACAGAACTGTCCCTACTGATGGGAGTACATCAGCTCAACACCGCAATTAAATCGTTGACAGGACCGTCCCTACCATAGGAGTACATCAGCTCAACACCCTAATCAAATCGTTGACAGAACCGTCCCTATCGATGGGATTACATTAGCTCAATACCACAATTAAATTGTTGATAGAACCGTCCTTATCGATGGGAGTACATCAGCTCAATGCCCTAATTAAATCGTTGACAAAACCGTCCCTACCGATAGGAGTACATTAGCTCAACGCCAAAACAAATCGTTGACAGAACCGTCCCTACCGATGGGAGTACATCAGCTTAACCCCGAATCAAATCATTGACAGAACCGTCCCTATCGATGGGAGTACATCAGCTCAACACCCCAATCAAATCGTTGACAGAACCGTCCCTACCAATGGGAGTACATCATCTCAACGATCCAATCAAATCGTTGACAGAACCGTCCCTACCGATGGGATTACATCAGCTCAACGCCCAATCAAATCGTTGACAGAACCGTCCCTACCGATGGGAGTACATCAGCTCAACGCCCAATCAAATCGTTGACAGAACCGTCCCTACCGATGGAAGTACATCAGCTCAACACCCCAATCAAATTGTTGACAGAACCGTCCCTACCGATGGGAGTACATCAGCTCAACACCGTAATCAAATTATTGACAGAATCGTCCCTATCGATGGGAGTACATTAGCTCAACACCCAATCAAATCGTTGACAGAACCGTCCCTACCAATGGGAGTACATCAGTTCAACCCTGAATCAAATCGTTGACAGAACCGTCCCTACCGATGGTAGTACATCAGCTCAACGCCCGAATCAAATCGTTGACAGAACTGTTCTTACCGATGGGAGTACATCAACTCAACACCCTAATTGAATCGTTGACAGAACCGTCCCTACCGATGGGAGTACATCAGCTCAACCCCCTAATTAAAATCATTAATATAACCGTTCCTACCGAGGGGGGCACATCAGCTCAACACCAAGTCCGAAAATCCCCCATCCATCCCAAGAAGAGAGATTAGCAGTATAGCACGGTATCATTTGCATTGCATTTTTTTCAAAATATCATCTGTGATTCATGCGAGTGCCGTAAAATAATGCGTTCTCGTTATCGACCTAGTTTCTTTGCTCCACAAAGAATCAAGGCCGAAAGGGACTGCGAATACCTCATTTTGCGACCCCCGACAAGAATTTTGATTTTTAAAGAAATGAATACGCATGCATGCATGAGCATTATTAGATGCACACATACTTTGTACATGTGATACAAGTCCAAGAAGAAAGCCTAAAGGACCCCGGATGAGAAGTTACATAATTATCGAAAATTGCCGGAACTGAAAACCGTCAAAACTCCGGAAAATTTGTGAAAGGAGAGTTACACAATTTGGATCATTTTCAAACTTTGAGAGTTGTTATACATTACCATAAGGAGTAGCATACTCGAAAATCAGCTCAATCCGACGGTCGGATCTCCGAAAATTCAAAAAATCATGAGTTTGTTTTGGGTGATCAAATGGAGGTCTTCTTGAAGTTAAAATGGTCTAAAGTTTGGTCAATAGATAGGTATTATCATGGGGAAGAACATATTCAAAGTTCATCTTTGTCGGACATGGGATCTTCAAGAATCAATTTGTGTATCGTGTAATTCTAGTCGAAATGTCCTTCGTAGCAAATTAAAATAAATATAGGCCTTCCCAAATTCTGTTCGACCTCAAATTTGGATAAAAGCTAGAAAACACTTTTAGGGAAAATATATCCAAAATTCAGCATAATCCAACGGCTAGAAGTTCAATTGTCGAGATTGTTGTACGCAAGTACGTTTCCTACGAGAGAACAAACTCTTTGTACCAAGCCAAGGAGACCGAGTCTTTCCCGAACTCCGATCGTCTCCAATTTTTTACAGAGTCTCTAATACTTATATTGGCAATATATATCCAAAACTAAGCATGATCCAACGGCTAAAACCTGACTTTTTGTGCAAACAAGTGACCTTGTTTACAACAAGTACATTTCCTACGCGGAAACAAAATCTTCGTACCAATCAGAACAAAAGGAGATCTTCCCGAATTCTGATCAACTTGAAATTAGGATGATCAAACGGTGGGAAGGTTTCTCGATATGCTCCAAGAGTCCTAGTTGCAATCTCTTTTCTTACTCTCCAAGTATTTTTTCAACTATAAATAGACCCCCCATCCATTCATATTTTTCATCGACAATAAAGGGGATTTCGTGGTACACATAAAGAGATCCCTATTCTCTCCCTCCAAGGAGGCTCAGGTATAATTTTCTCTCTCTTCTTTTATTTATTCGTCAGTGTTATAATTCATACTCTTGTCTGCATAATTTATATCACTTGATAGCTTTTCAAAACCATTTTTCAAATTGTTTTTCAAAACCAAAGGCGTATAACAAACCCTAATCCAATTCCAAAATAGTATTATTACTTTCTTATTATTTCAAAAGCCCGGATTAGCAGCATTGTTAGACGAAGGAATCGATAATCGCTATATATCCAATCTAACTCATAAATTGCGGTGTATATGTGATAAATACTCGATTATGAGAGCATTAGTGCCATTTATACCGGTTTAATCAATAGACTATGGTACACGATTGGTCAACTCGCCTCATATTACATCGGATATAAGATTCTACATTGAATCGGTTTCCGAAAAGCCCAAAGCTTCACAAAATCACTTGTGTCATTGCATCTATTATTGTCAAACTCTCTTTTTTAAATCATACTCACACACACACACTTATTTTTAAAATCATGGGCGAACTAGGAAACACATCGTTTTCATCCCAACCCCAAAATCCTGATTTCTAAGGCAAGCACGAAAAGCTGTAAAGTAATAGCAATAGCATGCAAGAACTGAAGTATTACACACGCATATCCAACTCAAGTGACCGAAAGGGCAAAATGGGTGCCTAACATCTTCCCGATTCGTAACTTAATCCCTGAACCTTCGAATCAACTGGTTTCGCATACATTGTGTATAAGAGGATATTTAGTCCATAAATACGTCTCTTTTACACAAACTTATTTTGTTTGTTTAGTAAAACAAACTGGCGACTCTTAATTCTTTTCAAAATCGATTTTCAAAGCAACAACGAAATCGCCGCCCACGAGGACCCCCGGGCGTCGAGAACTCGGGTTCTTACAACGCCCCATAGAATCATCCGAACATGATAACAATAGAACATCTTTCGGTCAAAGGAAGATCATCATCATTTTATAAAAGAATCGGACCATATGTCCATCAATTCATGTCAACATAATCATAAAAATAAGAATGAGTCTGACCACCTAGAAATAATCCGAACATGATAACAATATTATGTCTCTCGGCCCAGGAAATATCATCATCATATCATAACAGAGTTGGACCACATGTCCATCAATTTCATATCAATATAAGCATAGGTGCATTGCCGTTGTTTAGATTTCGGGCTACACACTGCTGGCCCTAAGCAGCTGACGCTTTACTACCCTCTGGAGGTTTAGGAATTTTCAATCCAAAGGCACAAGACCCCGCTTATTTTTATCCCGGTAAGCACTAATCAATACCCATTCCCTTCATCATCAAAGGGCTACAATATAATCATAACGGATCCACCACGGAATCATATCACATTCTAGAATGATATAATAAACATAAAAAGTTTTTGGCATCATAAATATGAGATATACGCCCACATGATAGGCCATACGAATAATCCGAGCTTGTCAAAAGATCTCCAAGAATCTGGTTGACATAATAACGATGCACAATATGCATAACATGCTAACAAATGAACATTTGAAACAACTTATGCCATATAACCACAACAAGTCTCTATACATGTCCCTTAATATATATAATTCGTCAATTAATCAATTTCATCAATATACAACATTTATACATCCAAAAAATATCTCATGTATATCAAATAACACATATGTATCAAGTATAATGGCATATTTTGCTTCAAATCACGTACTCATGGCTTCATGAATCATAAAATATCATTATCTTCATCATGTAATAATTCTTAAAACAAATACAATTAAAACATGATGATTTATACAGAATAAAACCATATTATCGGGTTTTAAAAATAATTTAACCCATATCTCAACTCAATAAGACAAAGAGAAAAGAAAAAGATGAAGACCAAAACCCTCATTCGGTGAAATCCTAAAATTCATATGTCATCGTAATCTTTACATTGCATAGAACAATTTCTTCTAAAGTCAAATTGAATTCCGAAAGCTAATTATATGTGAAATCTAAAGAGAGAAAGAAAAGAAAGCTCATCTCTGTAAATTTTGCTTAACAATAAAGGAAAAACAGACAAAAAAAACTCTGGACTCTTTAAAAATTATGCAATCGATTGACCAACAGTCGCATGTTTGCCGTAACAGGCACCTTTTCAACAGCAAGGCAAAAATAAATCCAGGACTATCCCAAACAATCGCTTGTTTCATACCTCTTCAACAGCGAGGCAAAAATAAATCTAGGACTATCCTAAACAATTACATGTTTCACACTAGGCGCCTGTTACACCTGCAGTTACCAAATTAAATCTGAAATGAACTAAAATCGTATAGCAACCATTTCTACACTAAAGACGCTGAACCAAACATAATATAAGCACCCACAAACATCAAGCATGACTTACAATTAAGCCTCTAGCATGCTTTACTAATACTCAACAAATAAAACACATATATGACAAACCACGCAATCACTTGTCAACACACAAAGACAAGTAAAGGCTACAACACACTTTTTATGGTCAACCCAACCATGTATCAACTTAATCAACTCGACCAATGGGACACTAACACGTGTCACTAATTAGTATACTTAGTCTAGTCAAATCTCAGTTTAACACATGATCCCGACACTTAGTCTCATTAATCTCATAATTAAAACACAGGGTGTTACACTACATTTGAAAATCATTCTCATGCTAAAATTCAATTGGTAACCAGGTGTTACACTGCATTTGAAAATCGTTCTCATGGCAAAATTTAATCGCTAACCAATTTTTGGCTACCGGTTCGGATTTTTTTGGTTTGGTTGTTGGTTTTTCAGTTAAAAATGTCGGCCCTAGTATTTACTGTAAGAAATTGATTGATTTATGCATGTCTTATGGAAGGAAATTTGAAGTAGATATTGTTAAAGTTTACTTGACATAAGTTGTCTAATAATATGAATTATGATTCAAGAATATTGGATTATTGACATATGAGAAGTAAATTATGCATGTAAAATAGTATCATGATACTTAAATCATAATTATGAGCAAGATACGTCATATAAACTCTAAATTTATCTTGTAATTAGATGAATCTTTATATTCCTTGGACACAAATTATTTGATGTGATGAAATTGAATATTTGATTATATATTATATGCTAAGGAATATAGAGTGGAGATTATTAGAATTTACATAGCATAAATTGTTCAAATAAAAAATTCTTACCATTATAAGCATGATTTACATTATAATTGTGTTAACCCGGGTTCTCGGCTACATTGAAGCTTTGTTATATATTTCAGTTCGGATGTTATAAGGATTCTTATTTCTTATGGTAAGCTCATATAAGCTCTATTATTGTCTTAATATATTATTTGTGGGAGATGATCGGTTATGTTCAATTATCAAATTTCTTGGTAACAATTGTATCTGTTCTTGGGATGACTATGAGAATTGGAGCTCTACCTAAGAATCATATACGAATGGTGCTTACCGGGTGAAATAAGGTAAGGCTCGGTGCCCTTGGGTTGAAAAGTCCTAAACCTTTGGGGGAGCAATGTTTGGGCTTCTATAAGTCACCGGTAAGAAGTCCAGGAACGTAGATATTAGCAATGCACCATGGGTTATGTATTTTTTACGGAGTGTGGACGAGCTATTCCACTTTGTAGTTATGATCATGGTATATTCTCTTGGAGCAGAAAGATTTTATTATATGATTTCGGCTCGGATTCTCATCGGTACGAATCGTCAAGGTTTGAAAATAGGTTGACACAGGGAGGTAACTTGGAAATGCATGAGCTTGTATTATTATAAGTCATTTGTTGAACAAATGTTGCTTGTGATGATTGAGTTACTTTTAAATTACATTTACCCTATATGTGTCAATAAGTGAAGTAATATTTTCTAAATTTTACTCCTATTACCCCCCAATGAGCAACACACTCTCCCCGCTTTTCTAAAATAATGTAATTACACATGGTGACAAGAATACTGAGGTTGCATTGGGTCCCGAGATATCTTAGACAGCTCGATACTACCTGTTTTGTATTGTAAATATGATGATGTGCCAGCCAAGGCTCACATGATAATGTTTAAACTCTGTTGATAGTTTACCTTGTATTTAAACGGTAAATGTATGATTAATCCATGTATAATTAATTTCTAAATGTTATGTAAAGTTAGATATGATGTTAATTAAAAATTATTTTTATATGGTTGCAAAATTAGTTTAATTCATGATATGTACTATGTGTTTTGATTACTTGAAAATTTTAGTACCCATTTTAGCTAGTTTAAGATAGGTTAGTAGCACTCATGGCTTTAATTGCATGGGTAATTATGTTAATTAAGGCAGGAGTATTATATGATGTCTTCGAATTGTTTTGATTATCATATCTAAGGAAGTTATACTATTTTTTAATAATTGAATCTTTGTACCACTTTCAATCACATTGTTGTTGTCAAGTGGAACAACGGTTGAAGATGCCACACCACCTACTCCTATATATTTTTACTTATCCGAGTTTGGTGGACCTTGGGTTGATGCTCTTCCGAAAAAAATCATTGCTATAGAATTTTTAAAAATCTTGAAATTTTTTTAATTCATAACTAATTAAAGATTTCTTTTAAAAACGTTCGCATTTGTGTTTGCCTACAACAAAAAATAATAAAGCAATTAATGTGAGCATAATAAAACAAATAATTATAAGAAAAAAAATAGTCATGCAAGAAACAAATTTTGCACCTTTAAGTTTGTTGTCCAAATATTGTCCTCCGCAGTTACGGTGTTAGTTTCTGGGCACCACCCAATACCTATTGTATTAATAAGTTTATGAAACGTATTGGTTTTTATCCTTTATCCTAGCAAATTGCAAATTTTGTTTTGATATGGGCAGTGCATCGTACACTTATCTGGTTTGCTCCTTTAATTTAATCGGAATCTCATTGAATTGTGTTTGTCGAAAATATATTATTTATCCCCATTGTCCTTATATCAAACTCTTCCTCCATTAAATGTATAGACGCTTGCTTATGAGATGAATACTAATTACATGACGACTCGCCAATAATAGGGCTACTTATCTATAAGAAAGGGATTTTGAAAAAGATAAAATTTGAAGGATATATATAACATACATTTTTGAATTGATTTATAAGAATCAAAAGAATGATAATAATATATGATGGACGATTTGATAATAATTTTAAAATATAGACAAATGTAATAAATTATAAAACATACATTCTGTTTTCTGATAAATAGTAGTAGTAACAGGCTGCCCTTTTCGAAATCTCTTTGGTTAACATCTTAGAGGTATTATTCGTCTAATGTATCTCCAAGGATGTTTTTTTATTATAACTAATGGAGGCTTAAAAGGAAATTTCAAACCTCAAACTTTGGCAATTTTTAAACAAGCAAAATAAAAAATTGTGCAATAAGTCAAATTTTGGCATTTTTTTGAAACCTCCACTGCTATTTTCTTATTCTAACTAATGGAGGCCCAAACTTTGACATTTTTTTTAACAAGTAGAATAAACTAGAAATAGACTTTGCTTTACTTTAGTTTAACTTTCAGATTGTCTCAATTAACAAATATCAAATAGGTAACTAACCTCTTTAATCAAACATTTCTCAATATATATACATGGATATATATTAATTTCCTTATTTTTCTCAAAAAATCTCTCTAACCCATCTCTAATATTTTCCAAGATTTGGGTCACTCTGTTTTATCTAAAAATTCTTCATTTTTCTCCATTTAGAAAAATTACAAGAAAAATATACTGAGAAAATATGCACTGCCCACATAATTACTACTATTACTTGCCCACAAAATATGTATTGCCCAGTATATAATTTATCTAAGAAAATCATCTAACTCTCTATGTCATATTATCAAACAGCTTAATAGGGTAAATACCCATTTTTTTGTACCCCACATAACACATGATATATTAAAAGTGGAAAATAAAATCTACAAGTAACTACCGACAATTTATCCACTACCCAAACATCATATGTCGGGGCAACAATAATAATTTTCCACGATACATGATGTGTCCTAAGGGAGAAATTGGCAACAATAATCGTTTTCCATGACACATGATGTGTCGTAAGGGAGAAATTTTTTAAATGCCCCGACACATGATGGGTTGTATGATGATTTTGGCTTAGCTGACACATCATGTGTCATGCCAACGAAGAAATTTTTGAATTTTAGCCGTTGCAACTTTAACGATTATTTAACCCTTTCATCTATAATTTAACCATATTTCTTCTATTTCAATACACTACGTACCTTGCTTTTTTTTATTTTAGTAGAAAATTTTATTCCTAAAATTTTCTCCAACATTTTACGTCTTTTTTTCTCTATCATTAATTATGTCTAGATCTCGTGGGGCAAATATGTCACAATTTGAAGACGAAACTATTTGTCGAGCTTAGATTGAAATAAATGTCAATTTCGTAAATGGTGCTAATCAACCTATTGAAAGATTATGAGAATCAGTTGCACCAAAATACTATGAACAACCATGTATTTTAGTTACAAAAACTTCTAACTCTCTCCAATTGCGATATTAAATAATTAGCAAATGCATAATGTTGTATGTGTTAAAATTATCTCATGCAATAAAGAATTGAGGAAACAGATCAAATGAAATGGATTGGGTAAATTACATTCGATCAAATTATTTTTTTATGAATCATTTGTTATTGTTGAATAATTTATAGCATTATTTTATTTTATTTATGATCACTGTTGTCAAATTTTAAAAGAATACAGAAGGTTTTACTTAAATACGTACAACATCTTGAAATACACAATGTTCTCGTTAAGACCAAACAGATAGCGGTGGTTCTTCTTCAGTTAATCTAGGCAATGATTTTTCTCCTATTAACATCGAAGGTCTTGACAAAAATAGGCCTACCGGAAGGAATGAAGAAAAATTGCAAAAAAAAAGAAGAAAAAAAAAAGTCTTTTTGTGCATTTCACTTGAAAGAGCTATTTTTTTTTTAAAACTTTACGAAAATAATTTGGCTCAACAAAAAGCAAAGCAAAAGGGTATGCATGATAAAATTGAGCATTTATACTTATATTGGGAAAAATAAAAATAAAATAATAACCGTGAAGAAGAAATGTAGAATCACGAGGAAGAAATGTGTATTCGAGAAAGTTAAAGGCTCGAATGTGAGGAGTAAATAAAAGATGTTGCCGAGAATGGAACATTAATGAAAATGGATTTAAATAGCACGAGTGATCAATAATGAGAGTTCTACAATTATCGGATTTAAGAGTTATTAAATCAAAGATATCAACAAAGTTAAGCGTCACAAAACAATTTTCCGCATTATTAAGTGGGAAAATAATTAACTTTTATTTACGCTGCAATGTTTTGTTTTTTAAGTTGTTTATTTTATTTGCTTTGCTTTGTTTTTAACTTTTTTTGCTTTAATGACTATTTAATGTCCGGTTATTTTTCATTAATTAAAATATTGGTTTTTTAGTATTTTACATTTTTTAATAGAATAAATATATCACAAATTTAACCAATACAATAATATTATATAATAATATTTTTAAATGAAGATTACAATAAAAAAACTTTAAAAAATAGTACAACTTATTTAAACCACCAAATACAACTTGATTATAAAACTTGTTTAAACGATACTCATTGAATCATTTCTCAAACAAACATAATCATTAATAAAAGTCCATCTGTAGTCCAACCTTATTTTAGTAAAGTAGTCAATTAATTTGTACAACTTATTTAAATATTCAAATACAACTTGATTATAAAATTCTAAGTAAATTTTTAACTTGATACAATATAACTCAAATTAAATAAATAAGATAAATTACTAAATCCAAGCAAACTTACTTGTCAACTGTGGATAATTATTAAATATCTGGGTCCATCAAAAGCAACTAGATATAATACACGTAACATTCCATAAATGTACCTGTACAACTGGTTTGAAAAATGAGAGTAAGTCAAATACAGGCTTAATGAAAACTATAGAGCTTTATATATTAAAATATACATAGGAATAAATAAATAACGTGCAATATTAAAAATAAGAGTAGTCGTATGTGTATCATATATATATATACACGTAGTACTCATCTTAAATGTCATGAAAACAAAGTAAGTGCAATGCACACCAAATGCTATCACAGCCTAATGGATAAAATAATATTGTATTACCAAAATATTGTATTGAAGGAAATAGCACCAATGTATAGTCATATCAAAAGTAGGCACTAATTATATACCACCGTATGATATCTACTACTATGTACATCCACAGGACATGTGAGTGGTAACTCGAATATATCACGGTTACGTTCCATCCACAGGAACAATAATGTAGCCGATAGTTTGGACGTGTCCCAGTTATGTTCTATCCATAGGAACAATAATAATATAGTTATCATAGCTAAGTCCTCCCTTAGAACACCTAATGACAAACATGTCATAAACTAATGTATAATAATTAAAACATCTAAGCAGTTAAAGCATCATATCCACAAATATATTGATAGTGCCTAGTAAATATAAAATCATGAATAAACCTCAAAACCATAATGAGATGTATAATATAGTAGTAATCCCATCCATAGGGAAAATAGAGAAAACCTTTTTTAGGTTTAAAAATCTCATTGTACATTGAACTAGTAATAAAATTCTATACTTTATGAAAAACTATTAGGCTAACCATTAGCGCTATAACATTATTAATATTATTATAAGCAAATCTCAATAAATATCATTTTATAAGTTATAGTACCAAAGTATAAGCAAATAATTATAGTGCCAAAGTATAAGTATAAGCAAATCTCAATAATATCCTTTTATAAGCAAATTATTGCTCAAGTACAACAATAATGTCAAATTTATGAAGTATTGTAACCAAAATATGCAATAACCCATCAATTAATCATTTAATATATGTATAGCAAAAATCTATTCATTACCATATCCGTCCATGGGGATTTTAGTGCAACTTTATGATATTCATACATGCATGTAAGGAATTTTTTTTATAAAAACATCAAATTGAAGTTATAATGAGTATAAACCAACTAAAAAATCAAGAATACACAACCCAAACCCCATCACATAACAAGTTGATAATGAGTTTGAGCATTAGTGCTCCCACTTCAATGAAGCTAATTCCCTAATATTTGAGTGTTAGTGGTAGTTCTAAGGTTGCTAGACTAAACTTCCTTCAAGCTTTAATGGTGATTCCATGGTTGAAGATGATGGAGATGAAAAAATCTTAAGCTCTAGGACTAAAATCTTTAATCTATGTTAAATATGTGTTCAAATTTCTTCAAAATATTCATTCACACCTTTAAGAATAGCTATCCCTCTCTGTTATATGGTCGAGTTTGTAGAAGAATGGGGGAGAAAAGGGTGTTTAAAATGGGTCAAATGGTCAAAATAGGTCTAACCTAAATGAATAAAGTTTTTTGGTGCACTATTCATATTTGAGGCATAACTTTTCACTCGGAATTATAATTAATGCACCGTTTTTTTCTTAAAGATAATTCATAGGTCTACAATTTTTATCTCTAGAGGTTTTTCCAAATTCCTAATAGATAAATGCCAGAAAATTTGTGGAACATAAAGGCTTGCCAAAAACCAAATTGCTACTGATGCACTAAGCTAGTGTTGTCATCAATTTTACGATTATTTTTTACCTTCTTAGAGCTTGGTTTGGGCATACCTTCCTACATGAAAGTTGAAAAAGGCTCAAATCTCTTTCTAATTGTTCAAACGGCGAGTCATTTAGAGTTTGGATGAAGAAGTTATGGTCTTCCGAAGTTAGCCAAAAAACTCATTTCGTCGGAACTTAATTTCTCGCTGTCAACCAAATGAATTCCATTATAGATATCTAAAATGCGTTTCAACTATAGAAGCATATGGAACACCACTAATATGACTTGTAGAAGGTGTTTAATCAATCAAAATACCTTTAAAAGTAACAATGACCACTTAACATGATTTCTTACCGGTAAAAGGTAAAAGTGACGTTTTAAGTAATAAAACTCATTTGGGTCATCCGAATTGCATTATGATCATACACACAATTTTAAATATGCTATTGAGACATATTGCATGTGTTCAAACCATAAAAATTGTCCCGGTCCAAAATTTCACTACCCAAAACTTCTCATAAGGAAAAAGGTTAGACTAGTACTGAAGGGTTATCGAGTGATTAGAGTGGGTCGTTACAACCATGCTCCCCTCGATCCATATAATAACTTTCCCTTGAGGCAAATTATGATTTGAAGTGTTTGTATATGTGAAATTTTAGAGAGAAGAGGCTTAAAAACCCTCTCATGGAGGTTTGAGACGAATTTGAATTATATAAATGAAAAATGAAGATAATAAGCTCTTTTTAGTCTCACCACGACCTACAACAAGCCCCTATTTGAGACTAGTGTACTTTTACAGTTTTAGGCCACATAAACAGTCCCATGTTCCACTTGGACAGGCCTATGTTGGTCTAGAAATCTGAAAAATAAACGCCTAAAATCCTTTCTAACCAAAGTTTAATGAAGATAACTAAAAATACTAAACTTAAAACAAATGACGGAGCATAATTACTATTAATTTCAACAAAGAGTGTTGCACCTATCCCATTGGAATTAATTTATAGTTTGTAACTAACATCTTGTTCCTGTAGTCTTTTAACTACCTTTTAATATTGTTGCGCCGCATCTATAATAAGGTAAGTAGAATTCCACCTAGTTTTCACATCAAGGCACACGAATTTCTTAGAATTTATCATTTCCTCTATAAAACACTTTTTGAACATTTGTAAATGTGAGAAAGAACTCTTAACATATTTCACTCTCATATGGAGACGTTTTGTCGTGTTTTTAACCTCACTGATTCCATATCTCATAACAAGGTTAATAATATGGAAAAAAATTTAACATTCAAACATTCCTTTCCCAATAACAAACCACCATTTTTTTGTTAAATCTTTTCTTTAAATCTTGAACACACCTATCATTGTTCTTTGCATTGTCAATAGTTATTGTACACAACTTCTCTAACCCACATTCAAGCAAACAAGACTCTATGGCTTTGGTAATGGCTTCAACCTTATGTGGATGTGGAGGGATACATAAATTGAGAATTTTTTTATGTTGCACCCAGTCATTGTCCATAAAATGAGTAGTTAAGCACATATAACCAAGATTTTGAATAGATTTCCGCTTGTTGGTTGTAAAAGATACATGTGAAGTGGATTTTTTAAAATATTCCTTCAACTTTTTCTTTTCTTCAAAATACATTTGAAAACAATCTATAGTTATTATTTTCCTAGAAAAAACATGAATTTTAGGTTTAAATCATTAACAAACATTTTAAAACCTTCTTTATCGATAAAACTAAAAAGTAGTTTGCAAAGAATAATCATCCTTGTGTAGACACCCCAATTTGTGACTCCCGCAAGAACCCTTATATATACTTAGTTATTCTTCATTTTTAAGCTTAAATTTTGATAGTTTGGCATTTTTTAGACTTATTTTGCTTTTTTCTTGTTTTTGCCCACTTTTTGTCGCACATTGGATGGGAGCCTAAAGTGAGACCTTGGGTTTCCTTATAAATAAAGGCTTAAGGCATGTGTTTTAGGGAGGGCCAAATGAGAAGGATCATGTAAGAGCTTTTTTAGCCATTGAACCCATAATTTTCATTAGTATGAGATTCTCCCACTCTTTTATTAGAGATGTTGAGGATTATGCTCTAATTAAATTTTATTAGGTTTTTAGAAAATAAAAATCTTTTTAGTATAAACTTTATACCCGGAGTGTCAGTCTTTGCTAATGCTGGAGGTCTGTCCGCTTTTCTCGTATTAATCGTCGGGAAGGTAATTATCTGCCCTTTTCTCTTATTTAAGTTTATTATATATATACTTGTTTAATTTTAATTTTAATTTATAATATGCATGCTTGTCTTATTTTAATTAAGCTTATTATATGCGTGCTTGTTTTAAATTTATTATATATGTCTTTATTTTAATAAAGTTTATTATTTGTAGACTTGTTTAATTAAAGTTTATTATATATACGTACTTGTTTATTTTCTTGGAAGTATTATAAGTGAGTAGTGAGTTGGCTTGCTTGGGCCAAAATAAAACGAAAGCATTTACTTCCACTATCATCTGACCATTTCTTTTAATTAAATTTATTATATGCATACTTATTTATTAATTGAGTTTATTATCTGCGTACTTGCTTAATTAAATGTTTATTTTCTATATTAGAAACTTTCATAGAATTCACAACGAGTCCGAAACTCACCCACACACTAGAGCGCCCTGCTAGATGGGTTTGTAGCACGACAAACCTATTGCAAATACAAATTGTCACACGACAAACTCATCTGTCGCGCGACAATCTCCTCAAACACCGACCAACCACTTTCTGACACATAAGTCTTTTATTCTTATTATTATCGTCAAGAAGGTAATTAAAGTCTCTTCTAGTAATCAAATAACATATCTGCTTACTAATTTTATTGTACTTTTTTTAGTAGTTATATACTTGTTTAATTCTTATGTAAGTTTATTATATATACATACTTGTTTATTTTCTCGGAAGTATTATAAGTGAGTAGGGAGTTAGCTTGCTTAGGCCAGCATAAACCGAAAGCATTTACTTCCACCATCCTCGTTTTATTTTAATTAAGTTTATTATATGTAGACGTTTTTATACCTATTGCTCTGTCCACTTTCTGGCTGGATAAACTTATTGTTAAGTTATCAATATTTTATTGTTTTCAAAACAAGTTGATAAAACTCTGATAAAATCATTTGTAAAACCAAAAGAAGTAAAACCATTTATCATCCGGCTAAAATCAAGTTTTCAAAACCCGGACTAATAAAGCTTATTTAGGAATTAAATTTAGATATATTATGTCTTCCATATAGACTGTAATGTATTTGATACTCTCTCCTCAAGAGTTTAATTCCATATCAAATCAATTCTGATAAGATCCGATATTTTCTAAAATTAAACATAACAAGATAATTGATATTGTTATCTGAGAAAATAATACCGAATAACTCTTATTTCAAAATAGACAAGATAAACTTTTGTCACTAGTAATCAAATTTCGACAAAACCAAAACATCGGATCACAGAATACAAGGTTTTCATCCCCTTTTTCATTTTTCCCATAATCAGGTTTTCATGAATTATTTTCAGAAAGCAGTAGAATATCAGTAAAAGCATCCAAGTTTTTCAGCATAGAATAAATATACAAAATCACTAGAGACCAAAAGGGCGGAACGGCTGCTTAACACCTTCCCAATCCATAACATAGTTCTCGAACCCTATAGAATCTTGGTTTCGTAGACATACGTGTAAAGAAAGGCTTATTTGTAGCCTTTCCTCTTGCACAACTATTTTGTCCGTTTTCCCGTAAAACATATGTCGACTCTGAACGAACCCTCTTGTATCTAGAAATAAAATAGATGGACACCCGATATGAATTATCAACACATAAAAGCAAATGAAAAAACGGAATCTTTTCCGATGTTTCAGACTCCCAAACTAGAGGTTGAGACCTTGTGGTCGCATTTATGGATTCTCACACCTTGTCAAAGATTTACGACAAAATTATTTTTTAGTTAAACTTCAAAGTAGAAGCTTGATTCTCGAAGAAAGTAAGGAGCACTTGTTTATTATCCTTGTCAATTTGGGGGTAACTCTTACATCTTTTATGAAAATGATTCCACAAAACAATATTTCCATTCGAGGAAGGACATTTCATAATCAAACCACAATAATTGTAAGTACTTGTTTTCACAAATTTTTCATCAATCATGTGTCTATTCATATGTTTCCAAATTTTGGAACTACATGATTTCCAAATTTTCTAGTACCTGTTTTTTGACGCTTTTGTTGAGTCACTTTAACGCTTGGTTGGATTTACACGATATTGCTCTTGTTCTCGTCCATTCTTGACATCAAGTTGCAATATAAATAGAAATATCATATTAGTCTAAATTTATAATGTAATAATAGTACAACAAAAGGATTAAACAATTTCAGTTAAATACATACAAGTACTTATCCTACTTTTTATCAAATTCCTTACTAGAGAGACTTTCAAGAGACAAGTTCTCAAATGTTAATATCTATTTTTTTCTTGCGTTAGATATTTGAAATTCTCAAATTTGTGAACTTACAAGACTTCTCTAAATGCTTCTAAAATTGCTTAATTTTTTTATAATTTTAGGGAATGGAGATGAACATTTATGCAAGCAATAAGTACATTGGTATTCTTCAAGCTTTTTAAGATCAATTTTTTGGTGCTTGATCTTAGCAAAATGATCCAAGTGAGGGTACCATTTTGTAATATCACCACACTTATTCTGCCATTTACGTTTCCTATTCAACTTTGAACTTGCTAAAAGTTTGCAAATATTCCCCCTCATAACCATTTTGCTAAAAAAATTATTAAATACCCTTTTAGTATGTAATAAGAGTTGGGCTAGAGTTATCCTACCAATACAAATTAGAATAAAGTTATATCAAAGCATGACAAGTTTTACTCATATCCTAAATAAACAATAACTAATATTTTTTAGAAAAAAAATTTCAATCAAATAAACCTGGAGGTCCACTATTAAAAAAAGAAGAAGAAAGACTTGGACAACCCTTTGTAACATATCTTGCTTTAACAAGTGATAGCTACTACATAACTACTTTTTGTCTTTTAGTTTGTATGCATGCTGCATGTATGATTGCATGGGAATATGGCACTGGTGTACCTTTCATTACACATACATTAGAATATTTATATTTTGGCATATTGCCCGTATCATTTGTCGAAGGTCCATATTTCTCCCATTATTTGCAACCTATTACCTACTATACTAAGTGACCTAACTTTTGTAATGGAGTTTCTTACATGTATATACACACATTGCTTTATATGTATCTATATATATACAAGGTGCATAAAGTTATAACCGACAATCATTAGGAAACATCAACCCCTCACCTACTCATATATATATATACACACGCAGATTCATAAAAAGAGAAATATATTAAAGAAATTTTAAAAATAGTTCATATCATTAAGTAGCATACTTGGCCTTAAAGAATGGTGGGGGTCTTCAAATGAGAAGGAAAATCTAAGAGAGTGGAGACTTGAATGTTGGATTATACTTTGAAATTTCATGAGAGAATGATAGGAGAATATGCATGCACTACATATTGGTCCAAGGGAGAAGAAGAGGAATTTAAGAACTAAGGTTTTGTGAGTTTGTCTTTTAAGCCCATATATACCTTAGATTAATGGTAAAGATTAAAGTATAAAAAGGAATGGATGGCCAGATTAGATTAATTACATACTAAATAATATATAAACTTATAAAGTATACTGCAAATATTTCAATATTTTCAGTATATATATAAGTAGTATTTTCGGTATATATAAAATCAATATTTTTAGTTTTTTAAAATGTAAACCCGAAACAAAATAAAAAAAATATCGGTATTTATTGTTTCGGTATTTTCGGTTTTCAGATTTTTAAAATATTAAACCAAAGCCAATTTTCTCGGTTCGGTTTCAATTGGTTTCAATTTTCTACTATACCGATTCACACCCCTATTTTAAACTAAACATGATTTTTAAAAATACATTAAAAATTAGTTTTTAAAAACTTGAACCAAACAACACCTTGGTACTGTGATGCAAGAGTTTCATATTCTTTTGTTTAAATGATCTAATGACATATTCCAATACCTTAATACCATGATGTAAACCATGAAAATTCAAAATTGTTGAAATATTTACAATTAGAAAAGAAAAAGATAAAGTTAGGGAGTCGATGTAAAAAAGATGATCAATGTTCTTTCATACATCGTCAAATGTAAACTTGAACAATTATTACAAAATAAACATTAAGATATGGTATACTTCACCTCTTAAATTTGCAAGAATAATAATATGAAAATCTAACACATGTTTGTTTAGGGTGGGCCCGGTAGCCAATATAGCCTTAAGCAAAGCAATGCATTATCATAAAAGTATATGGTTCAATTATTTTAAAACAATAGATTGCTTTGGAAAATTAATATAGCATTTGTAATAATTGTGGCCTATTTTTTTTTAATGACCATATTTATTTATGGAATAAATTATTCTCATTATAAACACATTACCAATGTATATAAAACGGTAATTTTCATGCTAGCATTAGGTAATAAATACCACCTTCTATATTAAAAAAAATCATTTATGTAAAATTTTTATACTAATCAATTTTATGAAATAAATTTGTTTGATTGAGCAAGGTCATGCTCATGTGCATTCTTAATAAATATTTAATAAGCATTAAATTAGAAACAAATTCTTCTATTCATTTTTTTATGTGAGAAAAAAACACTCATAAGCTTACATAAGCCCATGAGTATAATTTAATGGTATGTACACTATTTGTACAAGCGAGAGAGAAAAAAAATGGTGTTTACTGGGAATTGACAAACTAAAGCAAAAAAAACCACAACACCAAAAAACTATGGGTGTTTTTAGCAACCTTAATTCCTTGTACTTTAACAATTAATAGATCATAGATAATCTCCCTCAAATTTTATAAAAATATTAAACTAAAAGTCAATGAGATGATCCTTTATCAAAAATTTAATGACCGAAAATAAACATGTATATCAAATTTTCACTACACGCATTTTTAAACTAAAGCTTAACAATATTTTGTATACATAATCAACTTTTTTTTGGAAAAAGCAAACATAATTTATTTATTATAAATATTATCTTTATTAAGATGTATTAAAAAATATAATTCATTTATCTCTCAAAATGGATAGTTGTTCCGTCTTTAGTGCCTAAACTAAATTGTTAAAAATGTTCTCAAATAAAAAAAGAGTTAAAAAACATAACAACCTCAAAGTTTATATCAAGTTTTACTTTTGTAGATAAAGTTTAATTTGACACTCATATAGATATCAACTTTAGGTTGAGTTTCACTTTTGTCCAAAAGTGGATGTGCCGTCCAAAATATTAACAGAATCAGTTACATGCGCGTCACGTGAGGGGCAAAAACGGTATTCTCTCTCATTAGCCCTTTCTCCCCGTTCCCCTTTCACATTAGCCCTATTTTTATCAAAACAGTAGAGAGAGAAAGCAAACGATTTGAAGAAAAAATGGGTTAGTACTTGAGAACTCCTGATCGATATTGAAGAATTTGGTGGCCCTATATATAGTTAGTAAATCAAAGTTTGTTCAATTTTACTTTGTTTTGTGGCTTTAAATTTTTCTGTGTGATATATATATAATAATCTTAGTGAATATTAGTGTTAATAAAGTATGCATTTTTATTTTATTGTTTGTAGGATTTGTCAGTGATTGTAGATTTTAGTTGTTTGTAGCCCCTTACTACACTTTTTTCTTTTTCTTTGATAATGTATGTATATATAATATTATGCTAATGGTGGTCTTTCTTTGAAAATCCAAAAGCGAGTTCTTCTGGGGGTTTACTATTAAATGCATCATGGGGATCCCTAATGTTTGGTGTCCAATTATGATTACTGCAAAGTGGACAAACTGTCAATGTTTAAACTAATGACTATGGTGGATGAATTGAAGTATTAAAAAATACAATATTATAGGATTTTAAAGTTTTATGTTTTAACATTTAATGGTACTATGTGTTTTGTAGTTACTGACTCTGATGTGTTAAGATTGGGTAACTGTGTCAATAAAGATGGTGAAGTTGAGGTATTTTTAAAATCAGAGGCCCCTTTGAATGTTGTTTATAGCCCAAATAAAAGCCCTAAAAAGACCAAACAGAGGAAAAACAGATGATCAAATTGATATATAAATTAGTAGTGGTAATGAGTGGGATTACTCATTTAGTTGTGAAAGTATGTATGAAGATGAGTATAATGATGACCGTGAGGATAATGATAAAACATGGGACAAAATAGGGGATCAAAACAAGGCACATTATTGCTAAAAGAAACAGAGCATATTCTTGCTAAATAAAAATGTCATTTTTCATTTCATTAGATAACTACCCATTATAGCAAAACACAGTCATTACATTATATCATATTCCCCTAAACCATTATTACAAAACAAAACCTACTTTATATTTCCTAAACATAGTCAATATAACTAAAGATTGCCTTCACTTCCATCTCTAATTGCAACCTCCCCAAACCCAACAAATTGGTAAAATATGATCACCATTAGTAAAATCAACATCAACACAAAGAATTTCTCCCTCTTTAAAAGCATAAGAAATTGGTTTTCTACTATGTTAATCCTCATCACAAACCTTAGGATTATCTCTCTTGATATAACACACATTGGAGAATCTATCCACTGGAAAAAATAGCATCAATTTTCCTGTTCTTTTCAAAGAAATTTAAGTTAAATCTCTTCCCAAGATTCAAGTTGATCCATGATGTTTTAGTTATCATCCTCTTCATCCAGTTGCAAAAATGGGGAGCATTCATCTTTCTTTCAATCTTTAATGGTGGTATATGTATATATCTCTTTAAACATGTACGTATATATATGTGTAACCAGTTATTTCTAGCGGGAATAATAGGAGGGAAAACGGGGGAGAAGGGGCTAATGAGAGAGAATACCGTTTTTGCTCATCATGTGATTGATTACATTAGGATTTTAGACGGCACATCCACTTTTGGACAAAATTTAAACTTGGTCCAAAGTTTATGTCTTTATAAGTGCCAAATTAAACTTCATGGACAAAAATGAAACTCGGTGTAAACTTTAAGGGTGTTATGTGTACAATAAATATTATAAGGAACAAATAATTAATCCATTTAATGCATCAGACGGCTAAAAACTTCTTTAGAAAACTACCCAAATGATCTTTAAATTATAAGGCCAGTTCCTTTTTAGCCCTTCAACTTGAAAAAACGTTGTTTAACATTTCAAACTACGAGCTAGGTTATAAAAATGTATTAAGAAGAGACATTCATTTAGAGACGTAAATGGATGATTTTTTTTATAAATTTTTACACAAATGATCTGTATGAAAAGTATATCACCTCCACCAAATTTTATAAGAAAATCAACCTAGAAGTGGGTGAGATGATAATAAAAAATTTCAACAGCCTAAACTACAAATATATTTCAATTTATCTTAACATCAACTTATAGGTTGGGTTTTTTTTTCATGAAAGTTGGTGGATCTGATCTATTCACTATATGGAGCATCTTTACAATTTTTCATAAAAAAATTCATCTATGTACACCTCAAAATGAGCATCCCTTATTTTTGTTAAAGTGAAAAAATCACTATTTATAGTTTAACTCTTCAAACTGTTGACCGAGTTCTATTTCTACTCTTTTGTCTACTTTATATGTTAAGGTTAACAAAACATGATCATGTGCACTAAATATAACCGTTTTAAGGGTATTTTAATCTATGAGTTAAAAGCATGTAACACCTCTAAAGTTTTCACCGAGTTGCACTTTTGTCCATAAAGTTTTATTTTGCTCTCATAAAGACACAAAGTAATAGCTGTGTTGCACTTTAACCCAAATTCACTATTTCCATCCAAAAACTTAACGAAATAGGTCACATGCGAGCCAAGTATGGGTAAACTGGGTATTCTCTCCCTAAATGCACTTTACTCTTTCCCCATTTTAATTTTTCCCTAATTGACAACCAAAGCAAACGAATAGAGAGAGAAGGAGCGAGCAATTTTATACAAAGAGACCATCGACTCCACTGAGAATTGAAACGCATTTCGGAAGAATGGGGTGGCACTTGCGAACTAAAGAGTACGGTCGGCCTTCATACGGTTAGTTTCTCTTTAAATATTACACATTTAGGGTTTTTTTAGTAGTTTATAGGGAAGAAGTGAGAAGATCTAATCCTGGTACAACAATATTCATGAAGTGTGTTAATGGTACAGTAGAGAAAGGTGAGCCAAGATTTGAGAGAATATATGTTTGTTTAACAACTTGTAAGGAGGGATTCAAAGTAGGATGCAGGAAGTTGGTTGGGGTTGATGGCTGCCATTTGAAAGGGCCACATGGGGGTATATTATTGGCAGCTATAAGTGTAGATACTAATAAATATATGTTCCCCATTGCTTATGCCATTGTTGAAAGTGAGAACAAGAAATCTTGGGTTTGGTTCCTAGAATCCTTTAGTCAAGACCTGTCCATTGGAAACTAACATGAGTGGACCTTTATTTCAGACAAGCAATAGGGTTTGTTGCTAGCATTTGAGGTTGTCTTACCTTATGTTCACCATAGATTTTGTGTGATGCATTTACATGCTAATTTCAAGAGGGATTGGTACATTGGTCAAGCATGAAAAGAATTATTGTGGAATGCAGCCCAATCTTCAAATATGGCATTCTTTGAGCATTCTATGAAGAAGATATTTGAGGCAAAGGCAAGTGCATATGAGTGGTTCAGGGATAAACCAACTGAAAATTAGTCCAGATCACTAAATATGACATGTTAGTGAATAATAATTGTGAGAACTTTAATAAGTGTATTCTTGATGCTAGAGGTAAATCAGTGTTGGGCTTGCATGAAGAGGTTAGAAACTTTATCATGGGGAGAATGTAAGACAATAGAGAGAAAATGAAGAAATGACATGGTCCAATATGCCCAAATATTCAGATTAAGGTAGAGGAGTACAAGGTGGTTGCAAAATACTGCATTCCAAAGTGGTCAGGGGATTAAAACTATCATATTCAATGTATGCAGGGGGACTAATATACTGTGGACTTGGGAACCGATACTTGCAGCTGTGGGAGGTGGGATTTGAGTGGTATTCCTTGCCCTCATGTGATATCTGCTATTTATTTCAATGAGGATCAACCTGAGGATTATGTGAACAAATGCTACTTGGTTGACACTTACTTGGTGAAGTTATTGTGAATTTTATGATCATGGTATTTTGATGATGGTATAAATGTTGGTATTTGGATTTGGATGTTACAATTTGCGTATATGTTTTGTTAAATAATAGAGCACATACGTACTTAACAAAAAAAAAAATACACACACACTTCACCAAAAAAGGATCACAAACACACTTCACAAAAACAAAAAGAGCACACACATATTTCACAAAAAAGAAAAAAACCAAAGCAGACAAACACTTCACCAAAAAAGGAGCACAACACACATTGCACACAAAAACATAGCACCCATACTTCATATGCAAAAACTACTGATTTTTTCATTAGAGTTACATAGATATTAGAGAAAATAGTTAACTTTGGGTTACATTCGTAGCAAAACTAACCCTAAACCAATACAACACGAGAAGTGAACTTACTTTAAACTAATTTCATCTCCAACACCAATACCAATAAACTGAAACAAAATTATCACCAACAACAAATTCAAAAAAAACAATCAAGAATTTCTCCCTCTTCTTATACTTACCAATTGCAATTTCACCTCTATTAACCCTCCTCAAAAGCCCAGGAATTATCTGTGTTGATCTAGCACACATGGGTGGGTCAATCCATTGAAAGTAGCTGTAACCATTTACTTCATTTCCACAAGCATTGAACCTCCTCCTGGGATTTAAGTCAGTCCATGATGTCCTCATAACTGTCGTCCTCATACAGTTGCAATGATGGGGAGGGGGGTGATTCATCATTTCAAATCTTTCACTTATTTCTTTAAGTTACAATGCTTTCTCTCTCTATACATATATTTGTATATATACTCACTTTGTTCTATTATAGGCGGGAAGCTGATCAAAAATGGAGGGAAAGTGCATTTAGGGAGAGAATACCCAGTTTATCCATCATGTGGCCCGCGTGTGACCTATTCCGTTAAGCTTTTGGACGGAAATGGTGAATTTGGGTTAAAGTGCAACACAGTTATTACTTTGTGTCTTTATGAGGACAAAATGAAACTTTATGGACAGAAGTGCAACTCGGTGCAAACTTTAGGAGTGTTACATGCTTTTAATCTATTAAGAATTAACAAGTTCTCTTAACTAAAAAGGAAAAAAAAAAGAAAATGAACAAAAGAACGCAAAAAACTATTGTATTTTTTTTTTCTAATAAATGGAAAATTATAGTTTTCAGTGAAAGTGCAAATGACTATTTTTCGTCAACTTATATGTTGTTTGGTTTGTGTTTGTAGACAGTTTTTTTTAAAATTTTCGAAAACCCGTTTCCAAAAAAAAGTTTTAAAAATTGGTTGTTTGGTTGCTGATTTTTTAAAAATTTGTCGGTAGACAATGAACATTTCTCTCTTTAATGAAAAGTCAACAGCCATCATTAATTACTCCACTGACAGGCCATGAGGCTGAATAATGCCACGAATTATTAGATAGGAACAAGTGAAGGTTTGTAATTGGTTTTTTTTGCCATTGAAAATTCTAAATCAAGTTTGAAAAAATTTTGGGGACCAAATTATGAACAAGTTGCCTTACTGGAAAAACCTTCTACTCAATTTGCTACAATGCATTTTTAGATTAAATTTTTTGTAGTTATTGATTTAATAATTCAAGTTTTATTTTTCCTACATATTATTTAAATTTTTACAAAGTCACCCAATACACACAAGATAAATAAGATCCGTTAAAATAAATATTTTACAACGCATATGTTCAAGTCATAGATAGTCTAATCATCATTGGAAGTAAATAAAACCATTGCAATAAGAATTACAAAAATTAGACTTAAGATAATATTCCACCCACAACATGCAACTATTGCCCAACCGCGACGATCTCGAACTTCATTAGTAGCATTGTATTGGTCAATCCATATGAACGAATTTCTATGGTTCCTCCATAGTGGACAGCGATAAAAGTAACGGCCATAATTTCTATCAGTGTGTGCTTGATATATAAGCATTTCACCAACTCCACATGCACATTGTGGTCCACGTATGGCATCCATACCTTATGAAAAAAAGAAAAAATTGATACGTGAGGCCAACACACTTCATTGGGCATAATTTATATTAACATATTTCTATAGGATATCTAAGAAATACAATCTTGTGATATTATACATTTAACTTAGCCTATGTTGCATAAATCTATGCAACTGTGTAAGCATTCCACATTTCAAGAGTAATCTCATTTCTGTAGGCGGACATTACATTGAGTTGAGTTTGTGATATGTCAAAACCTTTTGGAATTTCTGGGTTCATTACTGCTGGTGTAAAACTCTCAGCATTGTATTCATTAAATAATTGATCGTCTCCATTATGCATTCGAATAAAATTATGCACAACACAACAAGCAGTTATTATAATAACTTGCCTTATAGGTTTGTAATTTGTCATTAATTTGAATATTGAAAACCTTGCCTTGAACACTCCAAATGTTTTTTTAATAACATTTCTTAGAGACGAATGCCTTCTATTGAATAACTCTTTCGGGCCCGTTGGACCATTATTAGTACCACGATATTCTTGTAAGTGATATCTTTCTCCTCGATATGGTGCCAAGAAGCTGGGCATATTTGAATAACTGCAATCCACTAAGTAATATTTATCTATTAGTAAAACACATTATTATATTATTAATAAAAGTATATCATATTTACATTAGTTTTTACAAAAAAAAAAATTTACGAATGTTGTTTTAGGCAAATACCTTGAGGTGGCATTGGGAATAGTCCCGTTTGCAAAGCATGTAGCAAAACACGTGAATCATTAGTACTTCCTTCCCAACCAAAGTATACAAATTGAAACATCATGTCAAATGAACATGCTGCCATGACATTTTGTGCAATGTTTCCTTTACGCGAACGACAAGCATTGTGCCGTTCTCTAGGTGCACATGCATCAACTAGTGTTTCGTCTATTGCACCAAGAGCATTCTACATAAAATGGTGATTATTATAAAATAATCAATGGTGTAAAACCGTATGTTTTAAATCTTTTTATATGAAATATGTCTTACCACGTTACCTTAAACCAAGGGAAGAACTTCGGATTACACTCGATTTTGGGAGGCGTTGCATTTCTATTTGGGACCCGTATCAAAGTAGGTTCCAAATTTACCAATGCTCTCATAATTGTTTTAAAGTGAATGTTTATCGTTTCTGTTGAGTGGGAAAATCTATTCGCCGCGCCTCGATATGTATTTCTATGTCCCACTATATATAAAAATATAGATACCGACTCTTCTAGGGACACAAATCTATTGTGTGTCTCGTCAATGTATCCATTCGTCCTAAGCAACGCACACAATGCTCTGAAGGTATGTGGGTGCATTCGAAACATATTATAACATAACATCGGAGGACCTTCTAAAATGGAATGCACATATGTAATTCCAGTTAAGGTTGGTATTTGATAAGGCAGCCTTTCCTTTTGTTGAAGTATGTTTACAAGTATAATCGAAAATTACTCCAAATCCTTGTCAGATGAACTAGAATTATCATCATGATGTGATGAACCAACAGTAGACATTGTCTATAATATGATATATAAAGTTGCATGTCAAAAAATAATGGAGATTATTGTAAAAAACATGTACATATATATTAATTAAACAACGAACCTGTAAAACGGAACGTAGTGTACAAATGAGAATGATTCAACTTACACCACGAAACCTTGCTCTTAACATAGAGTAAATTATGTAAAATAAAACACACAGTATATATATGTATATATAAATAACCTAAAGAGCATTCTCGTATGTGTGTCATTCATTCATCCATATAAAATTGTTACATTTACTCATATTATGGTCTGTAATCATTAATAATATCCGCTTTCCAAAAAACTAATGGTGATTATCTTATAAGATTATAAATTTGGTTCTAAATGAAATTACATCTGTAGTTCGATGATTAAATCTATTAGTTTAAAGTTAATTTTAAGTAAGCAATAAAACTTGTGCGAGTAACATTAATAATATTTTTAACCAATTTAACAATTATCTAAAATAAGAGTAATATTAAAATAAGATTACTAGCAGAAATAATTTATATAACTTAATATCACATGCTACAAATATGGGTGATTATTACACACCATTATACGTGTGAATAAATAATTTAACAATGGACTATAAAAAGTTACAATAATTTAAAGAAACATGGACACGGTGGTATTACGCAAAAATCATTATTACATGTAAATTATTATGTAAAATAAAGTAACATGTAAAAGTATGTAATAATATTAAAGTAACATGCTATAACAATATTACACGCTAATAATATTCAAGTAATTTATAGTCTTACCTTGCTCTTACAGTAGTTTATTACATGGTAAACATATTAAAGTTATTTATTACAAGGTATTAAAAAAATATTTAAAAAGTGGCGTATTCAACGTTAGAATACCTTGATATATGTTGTTTCAATTTTATATTACATGCTAACATATTACAATAGATAATATTACATGGTAATAGTAGTAAACAGGTATTTGTTAGTACACGGATTTATTATAAAATTTAATTGTTAACATTACTTACACGAATATTCATGGAAAATTTAAAAGTTTGTATATAATATTAAAATTGCATATTATACAACATAATATTAATTTGTATATCGTATTACTCATAAGTGTCAAAAAGATAATGTAAAAGGAGAATTTCCATGAAGTATGTTAAGTTTGATACTTACTTAGAATGTAATAAGATTATCCGGCATATTTAAATGCATCATTAAACATAATACCTTTATGATGCTTAAAAGTTGGTGTCTCTGTGTATGGGATTTTTGCTCCCTCAAACCTGTATTTAAACCAAAGAATCCACAACATCAAACTAAGTATGTTTTACCATATTCATGGAAAATAACTTACTACTCCAATTAATAAACATAAACATATATATGTAAGTACTACAAGGTTAAAAAAAGCCCTAAAATAGTACCGAATAACATCCAAAATATTGGCAAATAACAAATAACAAAGTCTAACAACAAGTCAGTAGGAAAAAAGAAAAGTCCATTGCATTATAAAGGGAGAGTACGGGCTGAGCTTTAAACAGGCTACTCGAGGCCATTAACCAATTCAAGTTGCCTTTCTGTAAATGAAAGGAGGAAGAAGGTGCGCCAATCTTTGCCCGAGATTAACTTCTTGGCTGTGCGGGTGTATTGAGCTCCGGACACGGGCATATTTGACAAGACAGTCATACAATCGGCCATGGTGTGCTCATCCACATAAGTCTTCTTCGCGTCATAATGTGCTCTTTTTGCACGTGATGTCTCGAACATTGTTTCAATTAGCGCGTCTAACGATGTCATGGTTCTTTTGGATGACCGACCCTTTCCACCACTGCTGCGTACATTGCCATCGCCCATTGCAAACATGCTTGGTCCACATCCCATTTCTCGTTCCTCATCAGAGTTTGGTGGTCCTTGAGTTGAAGCTCACCCAAACACTCCCGTCGCCGAAGAATTTTTAAAAATCTTTGAAAATTTATCGAAACTAAGTAAACCTTTCTTCCTAAAAACACTTGCAGTTGGGTTCGAGAAATTAGTCATGAACGAATCGAGAAATTTACCTCCAAGTATGTCGTCCATACGTTCTCCTCGGCAGTGACAGTGTTTTTCTCCGGGCTCTAGCCAAAACTAGTGATATTAATTAGTTTATGGAAATCATTGATTTTAGCTTTCATTCTATTAAATTTCACCCTTATTTATTGTGCGTCAAAGAACCGTCCAATTTGCTCTTTCAACTTACTTGAGATTTTGTTAACTTGTTTCATAAATAAAGTATTCATGCCCATGCGCCCCATGTCAAACTCCTCCTCGAGTAATTAGACAAAAGCTTCCTCGTGGGTAGCATGCCAATTACATAATGACTCACTCACAAGGTTGCTAGTCATCTAGAATAATGAGAGCGTGAACAAGTAATAAAAGTTGGCACAGATCTCATAAGGAGGCTATTTGAAATAAAGTTTCAGCCAATAGTGAAGTAATAGTAGTATAATTCCATAACAAACATGATAAACCATGAAAGTGGTACTGCTGCTTTTTTATCACTACTATTCGGTTGGTGCAAGATGTAAAACAACGTATAAAATGATATCCGCGGGGGCTACTATATAGACTAGCACCAATTTGTTACGTGAGTCTCCATTGGGTACAAACATGGGTACAAGAAGAGTAAGATGGAAAGAGCATGGTACAAGAAGAGTAAGATAGAAGAGCATGGTAAAATGAGAGTAATAGTAATATAATCAAATTCTGCCATTATACTATTGGGTACAAACAGATTAGGCATACACAAATTGAAGGGCCAAACATGCTGCCATTACACTAATTTCTTCCTCACTCCCCCTCATGACATTTATACAAGCAAATTCTATTAACTTCTCCTAATATTACATTATAAAAAAATATGTGGCGAGAAACTTGCAAATACATGGCAAGAATTAGCAAAGTCAAGTGCAACATCAACGACATAATTCAATATATTTTACTAAGGAAACAATTATCTCGCCTCTGCAAACTTGAAAATCATGGAGGGAAGTAACATTTATTGAATAACAAATAAGAACAAATCAGAGTAGGTGGGTGTGTAATCATTGTACTCCCCCAATCTCAAATGCAGCAACACCACTAATTAATTTATCTCATTAACATTATAAAGACCTAGCAGGATAAGATATATCATAATAGCAAACAGGATGCATATTATCAAACAGGAGATGTGCATGTGTTTGTTAACAAGGCAGCGGAAGTAACTCAAAGGCATATTTCTCTATGGCATATTATCAAGCATTTAACAATTGGACTTTAGATATTATATAAGGCAGCATATTTGACTAAAAAATTATAAAATAATACAGTGCAAGAGAAACCTTTGATATTTTCTCCGGCGAGAAGTTATCGGCGGAGATGGTTCCGTCTGTGATATCGTGTGTCGGAGACGAGGGTTGTAAGTCCAAGAGCTTTCTTGTACTTCTTGTAACGACCATTTTTGGGGTTCCTCTTTTCCGCCTTAGATTTATTGTGAAGGTGAGTCGATTACAGTACCTTAAGAAGTGACCCCTGACAATGAAGATACAATTGTCGGCCTGACTATTAGTAGCGTAAGGTTTCTAACTTCGTACAAATTGCACGTGAGTTGCACACAATCCCAGTGGAAGAGGAGAGTAGCTAACTTCAGCTTTAGTTGTGTTTGAACAAGAATTACGCATAAGGTCAGGCGTAGATGCCAGCGTAGGGTGTACGCGGCAGATTGAAGAGATGGCTTGCAGTAGGCCAAAAGCAACGAATGGCAAATGAAGTAGTTGCAAGAGTAATTTCAAAGGACACTGTATTGGTTGAAGAAATGAATGCGTAAAGGAAAAGGGGAAAAGAAGAAGGGAAAAGAAGAAGACAGAGATGACTGATAGAAGGAAAGAAAAGTTGGGTTCCACTTTATTAAAGAGAATTGCTCCATTGACAAAAAAATAGGGAACTGTTGAAAGTTGTTTGTAGACAGCTTTAAAACCAATTTTTAAAAATACCTGAAAAATTTGTTTTAAAACACTAACCAAACACTACATTAATGTCTATTGTAAAGAGAAGGGCCAAAGTAAACTTTGTCAATAGTTTGAGTGATTGAAGGCCACTTTTTAAAATTGAGGGGGCAAAGTGGAACTGACTCTATAATTTAGGGATCATTAACGTAGTTTACTGTAGGCCCCCGGCGAATACATTCCAAAATCCAAAGGAGCCATATAAAACCCCCCAAACCCCACTTTTACAACCAAACCAACTCTCTCTACTCTTCTACGCTGTCTATCTGATCTGCAAGTGAGAGTGGTAAGCATTTTCATTCATCTCTTCAAAATCTCCGTTCATACATACATTGGATTTGCTTTCTCGTCCAGCTGTGGCAGCTAGGGTTTAATTATTGATCAATTGCGTTCTTCGTTGTGCGATTGTATCTTACTTGCATTGTCGGCGAGCACCTTAAGTTTTATTTTGTTCCAATTTATGTGAATACTGTGAAATTCTTCAGCTGTAATCAATGATTTATATGCACTGTATATTAATGGCGCTATTCGTTGTGCGATTGTAGTTTACTTGCTTCGTCGTGAGCATTTTTGGTTTTCCTTTATTCCTATTTATGCGAAATACTACGAGATTTATTCAACGTTTCTAGCTGTAATGTATGATTTATATGCACTGCATGTATTTGCATGTACATTTGATTTGTATTCTTGTCCAGATGTGGGAATTAGGGTTTAATCCTAGATCAATTGCATTCTTCTTTGTGCGATTGTAGTTTACTTGATTTGTCGGCCAGCACTTAATTTTTATTTCGTTCCAATTTGTGCGAAATAGTGTGAAATTTCTTCAATGTTTCAACCTGTAATCCATGATTTATATGCTGTATTATATGTAAGTGAGTGGTAAGCATTTTCAGTCATCTCGTTAAAATCCCCATGTATCTGCACTTGATTTGTACTTTCAGTTTTCCTTTGTTCCAATTTTATGCCAAGTACTATGAAATTTCTTTAATATTTCAAGCTGTAACTATGATTTATATGCACTGCGTATTAATTGTATACTTTGTTGTGCAATTGTAGTTTACTTGCTTTGTTAATGAGCACTTAAGTTTTTGTCTGTTCCATGCGAGATACTATGAATCCTTCTTTAATGTTTTTAGCTGTAATCTATAATTTATATGCACTGTAGATCGATTGCATTCTCCGCTGTGCAATTGTAGTGTACTTGCTTTGTCAGTGAGCACTTCAGTTTTATTTTATTCCATTTTATGCGAAATACTAGGAGATCTCTTTCTTGTTTCAATATGTAATCTTTGAATTATATGCACCGTATGTATTATATGTTGGTATATTCAAGCTGTACAGCAAAGTTCACACACAATTGTGTTGATCTGCGAGTGTTAAGCATTTTGAATCATTGTAAGATCTCCTTGCATGTGCATTTGATTTCTATTCTTGTCCAGCTGTGGGAGTTAGGGTTTAATTCCAGATCAGTTGTGTTCTTCACTGTGCAATGTAGTTTACTTGCTTTGTCGGTGAGCACTTAAGTTTTCTTTTATTCCAATTTATGCGAATTACTTTGAGATCTCTTTAATGTTTCGAGCTTTAGTCTAGGATTTAAATGCACCGTATGTCTAATATGTATCTATGTAAGTTTATTCAATCTGTACCACGGACACACACATATGTTGACGAAGTTACTATGGTTTGATTTTCCCTCATGTTCTTAAATTGGCAGATGTCTTCTTTTATCGGTGAATCTGCAATAATAGATACATAAGTCTGTAAATATGTGTGTATATATATCTGTTTGTGTTCTCATAAGAATATCAGTGCTGCAATTGGTGCTTTTCTGCCTGCTGATTACTTTTTGTTTGAATTCGGGAATAATTGAACGGATGTACATTTTACAGTGAGTTTAGAGCAGATGACTTGAAATTCTTAGATATTATTTTTGTTTTGATCAGAAACAAAATGCTTTTATTAAGAACTGATTAAAGCGATACAATATAGATTACATCTTTAGTGAACCAGTAGTCCAATAATTCTTAGATATTATTTGACTAAAACTAAAAGGAATCTGATTGAATTCATAAATCATCAATATGTCAGCTTCAGAAGACAACTTGGAGTGCCTTGTATCATTGGTATGCTACACTACATCAATTGAAACTGGGTAAATATTATCATCTTAGGACATAAATCATAAGATTTGAGTCCCAACTTGAGCCCTCTTCTTCTAAAAATGTATGCAAATCCCTCTATTCTTGGTGTAATTAACCTTGTGAAAGAAGATTTTATGGCTTCTCAGACTCATAGGCAGATTGTCGTGGCTAGGTATGGTGCTTTTCAGTAGGAATGTCATATTGAGATGAGGTGTTATCAGTAGTCTTCAGTCAGCTCTTCCTTAGGATTATCCGTTTACCTTGAGTATTTCTACTTAACAAATCTTTCAAGTTCCTACATCTGACTAAACCAAACTTTGCAAAGCAAATGATAGCAAAGAAGGTGCATAGGTTGGCACTTGCTAGATAGGAAGGCACAATTACATTTGTTGAATTGTCATTGAACACCATAAGTTTCACGAGTAATTCTTGTAATTAGGTCATTTTGATCAAATACAAGAGTTCTTGGAAGTAGGTCTTCTTCTTTGGGGCCATATTGTGCTGATCGTATTCACACCCCTTCAAAATATAGCAATCCACATGATTGGATAAGATGAAATTGTGAATTGATTTATGGACATATAGGTGGACATTTGGTATGATTACGTTTCCTTCACCTACTTCTTAGATTCCTTTGTGTTTGTTTGAAATCTGGACACTTTAGCTGTGGCTACTGCACATAAAAGAATATACAAGCAATTTGGATAATGGACTAATTATAGTAGCAAAACAAGAATGGGTGATCACTTCCCTTTGATGATATAATTGGCAACATATTAGAAAATTGAATTGTTGTCACTCGCTTATGAATTTACGCAACTGGCATCCTGTTCATTGCTCAATGAAGGTCTATGGCCTGAGGAAAAGGTAACAAATTTGCAATTTTGCCTCTGTCATAATATCTAATGTTATGGAGAAGCTATGGACATACTTTCACTATCCTGTCACCTGTTTGTGTATTTATTTATTATCAGACAGCTCTGACCTACTTATGCAGAGGGCTACAAGTTTGTGTTCTTAAACATGTTTCTCTGTCCCAGTTATAATGGTGGTTTATGCTTACTAATATTTGAGCAGACACCAGTTTATGGAATTCAAGATATTTATATAGTAGTTATGGAAGAGTACCTGCTTTCCTTTTCTGATGCAGCCAACCAATGAGTTGTTCTTTTGCAGAGACAATACTAGAAGAATTCCCACCATGACAATGAGGTTTGCTTTGAGATCTGTATCCCGTAGGTTCTCGAGCAATGGCAGAGTGCTTGGGGAGGAGGAAAAAGCTGCAGAAAATGTCTACATCAAGGTAATGGCATCAATACTTCTCTTTTGTTGAATGATTTGAATTATGCTGTTGATACATTTATGGTGTGCAACTTTTAGCACATTTGCTATGATAGGATGGTTTGCTGCCATATCTACTTCATGTTTGGCCTTTTCCTTTTCTCGCTGTTTAATTATGGAAGATTTTATATGTTTATTTTTTGTTTTTAAATGTTTTATTTGTTATTTTAATTACTTGGTAGTTGGTAATTGTATACAGCTGTGCTTTACTGCGTTGTCAAGTAACATGGTACAACAACATGCAACTTGTCTATGTGAAAAATGTATTACACTGGAGGATATTTTTTTTTCCAAATTATATTTTGAAGTGAGGAACCTCTTTGCCACAACCCCATGACAACATGGACACTGCATTAGAATATGTGCAGAGTTTCATAATTTGACTATCAGGAATGACTAATGATCCCCTTTCCCTTTCTACAATCAGAAAAGAAAACTGGGATGTCTGGAGGAACCAATGTTTTTTTCCCAATAAATTTGTACAATTATTGTACCAAATCTCATAGTAGAAAATAAATTGTATCCTTGACCATTGATTAGGTTGAAATCAGTGTTTCATTGAAATGTACTCAAGTCAAGTGGGACTATGAATTTGGGTTAGTGTTCTCCCCATGGCCGCCATCGCATATCTGTCATCCAAACAATTATCTGTCAAATCTGTTTCAACTGATATGCCAAACTCTTTAAGAAGTGAAAGAATATACATCTTAAAGACCAAGCTGCATTTTTTCACACGTTCGAAGTTAGGACAGGGCATGTTGGTCTTTTCCCCAAGTATAAGTGGTTATGACTTATGAGTCTCTTTGACTTTGGTATTTCATAAGGAAACAAATAATTTCAAAATAATCAATGGTCAAGAACACAATTCCTTTTCTATTGTCAGATATGTTACATTGATTTTGTCCCAAAAAGCAAAATGGGTCTATCAACTTTTTTTTTTAAAAAAAAAAATTAAGGGAGGTCTAAGTCTCTCCCTTAATCCTACAAATAAAGAAAAACCCTCCCCTCCCACCCCATGAGTCGAACCCTTGACCTCAAGTCAAGGGTGGAGGTTGCCTACCACTGGGTCAACCTCCCGGAAAGGGAAGTGTGACTACGTTTTGGAGACGGAGGGAGTATCTGTAATTTCGGAAGAGTTTACTAGAGTACAACGAAACATTGTAAACATACCTCACAAGACGTGATCCCTTTTATGTAGTTTTGCAAATAAGCAATTTCCAATATCATAAATGTCCGAGAAACTTCTGGGACACGGTGAGAGAAAGCCCTGTGTAGAAAAATGCACTAGCGTTATTGACATGTTGACTTCTTGCTATCCATAAACCAGAAAACCTAATGGAGTTCCACAGTGGAGAAATTTAGTTTGAAATTCCTGTCAGAACTTATGAATTGTTAAAATTTTGTTTCAAAATCTTTGAAACGAGAGTCTTCTTATCTCGTTAAATTTTGTTTTACTATGTATGCTGCGACATTTAATATGAAGAATGGGCTCTCTGTATTTCAAGTTTTGCACACTAACATTGAGAACAATGCTATAATTGCTATAACATCAAATATAGAAACCTGTGCATGCTGGTGTTTCAAACAATTTGTTTCTGAATATTGCTTGTTCCTTTTATACTCGTTGCTCATGTCCTAACACTAAAGGGTGGTTTTTATGCTACTGCAGAAAATTGAGCAAGAGAAGTTGGAAAAGCTGGCACGCAAGGTATGTTCACACTACATAATTTATTTACTTGCATCTTTATTGGATTTAATAATTAATCAATTATTATAACTATGGGGTCATTGCACATATCACAAACTTTTGTCTCTGTGCAAACATGGTTATAGTTGCATCCTTCTTGGATTTTAATAATTAATCAACTAATTACTTCGTCTCAAATTAATTGTCCCACTTTTGCGTTGGTACTTCTAAGAAAACACTAATTCCAACCTAGTCAATAGTTAAGAAAACAAGTTTTTTTAATGTTTATGCACAAGTAGGGTTGAGTACAAAACTGAAAAAACTGACAAATCGGCTTGAACTGATTGGTTTTTTAAGGTTGGCTCTTGTCAGTTTGGATGGAAAATAAAGAACCAAGGAGGGGGTTCGGTTTTTGGTTTTAATGTGTATAAAACTGCCTACCAAATCGAATTAAGATGTACTTGCATTCTCTATCTGTTGGTGTAGAGCATGTGCTTAAGGTTTTATTCAGAGGAACAATATATTTGGATATTCAAGGCCAAATAAAAGATTCAAAAATTCAAGGACATAGCCCAAAACAGTAAGTAGGCCCCTGGCCCAAACCAACCCGAATCGACTTTAGTCGGTTTGGTTTTAGCCTGTCCATCGATTTGGTTCGGTTAGCATAATAGATTAAACTGACAGGTTGGTTCAGTTGAAACCTATGCTCAAAACCAAACTAAACCAACCTGTGAACACCCCTAATTGCACCAACTGTCCAAACTTATTCTTGACGGTTCAATTTTCATTTTAGGGCCCAAAACCAGAAGAAAAGGCGACAACAAGCGCAGGAGGACCTGGAGGACCCGAGACTGTTGTACCTGAGGCAAAGCCAAGTGCAACGTCGTCCTCAACAGAGGCAGTGTCAACTGACAAATACCGAAACTACGCAGTTGTGGCTGGTGTCATAACTGCACTTGGTGGTCTTGGATGGTACCTCAAATCAAGGGACAAGAAAGCAGAAGAGGTCCATGACTGATCTGGTTAATTCTCCCTCTGGTTGGGTGCTCTTTTAAGTGGTTCGATGATAATAATAAGCAAAAAAAAAATAAAAAATACTAAAAGTATGTTGAGCTGGTAATATTTTCAATTCCTTCTGATTTTACAGAGTAGAGATTTTTATACAATTAACTGGATGTATGAGGTTTTCTATCCGTAATTGCACTTTTCCCAGAGGTATGAACTATCAACAGTTGATGGATGTATTCTTTTCTCTGATATAAATCTGTTCGCTGCTGGACTTTTTTTCTTATTTCCTGCCACTCGCCTGTTCCTTTATGGTTTGTTTGGGTTTTGGGAAGGAAAATGAGATGGATGGAAAGGTGCTAATACATTAGTTAGGATTGTAATTTTGAATAGTAATAAAGGGAAATGAAAGGAAAATCGGGGATTTGTTGAGCCTTTTAAGCTCGTTTTTTCTCTTAAAGGAAACATTTTAATGAAATTTTGCACTTTATCGGAGTATCCTCTTTCCCTCGCCCTGTATCCCTTTTCCTGTATCGTTATACTTTCATTTCTTTTCTTCTCGTCAATCCAAAAGGGTTGTCAACTGAAGATAAATCAGCAGGATAGATAATTTTCTGTTCATTTTGAATCTTCAATTTTACCTGCTGTGTTGTAAATAGGCCTCCAAATGGGATGTTTGGTCTGGTTTGAAATATTTCTATTCCTTTAAGAGTTATTTTTTACAACGAAGAGTTTTATCAAGTATATTTTGTACCATTCCTTGCAAGTAGTCACCAAAAAAAACCATTCCTTGCAACAAGTTTTAGTATAATGTTACATTTATTTACGTTCTCCATTTATATTTTTAATTTTAGTTTATGGGAAAATCAATCATCTCAATTTCTCCCCCCTTTTACTTGAGGTTTTGGAAGGTAATACCTACTTGCTGCCAGTTAGAATTGAACTTGTTCACCTTCTGATTCTTGGGCGCGAATTCTAGTTGAAGGGAAAAGGGACAAACAAAGACCTAAACCTAGGACATGCTCCAAACGGGGGTGAGTTTGTAACCACTTTATAAGCTCTCGTATGTACCCTCAAAAAAGAACCTTATACATTCTAATTATTTTAAGAAAAAGAAAATAAATAGAAAAGTGAAATTAGATTAAAAAAACTCCAAGGAAATTGTCAAATCAATCTCCTTTATCCATTCTAATTTGCAAAACCTAAGTTCATGCAAAAAAGAAAAATTATCAACCCTCTCTTCCAATTTCTTTATCATCATCAACGTCATCATCGTCTCCCTTCTTATCACAATCACAATGCTCAGTACAATCATCACTCCTCTCTTCAGAATCTTTATCTCCATCATAAACCTCATCATCAGATTGAACAAACTTCAACTTCAATCTCCCATCCTCTCGAGAAGCATGCAAAACCTCTTGATAGGGAACCCTAATTTCCTTCAAAATAAACCTCCCATCCCTTCTATATGACTTAAAACTCATCCATCTCTTCCCTATAGTCGTAATCGGCGGAGGAAACTCAACACTTTTCCTCCCCAATCTTTTCGTTTTGTACGTATTTTCCTTTTCCTCATTCTTCTTCACACACTTCCAACTTCTCTCTAATTCCTTTTCAAAATCGGAATCCTCGATCTCATCTGAACTTTCGAACCCGAGACTTTCTGTGCACGTAGACAAACTATCTGATTTGTGGTGATGTTTTGTTTGGTTGCCAAGAAAATAATTTGATTCTTTTTGTGAGGCTGATGAATCTGTACACGACGACGTGGAGCTTCTCGACGATTCTGGATTTGCATTGCGATTGATCTCACTAAAGATTTCTGTGAAATACGACTCCTCGAAGGATTTTCGTGATTGGAGTTGTTTCCATGAGGAGAGAGAATCGAACCCAATGGTAGTAGGCTTGTCAAAGATGTGACTAAAGGCTCCACAGGTCGACATGGTATACTTTCTAAGATGTATGGATTATAAAAAGCATGCAAATATCACATGAAAGTTTTATATACAGAGATACTTTTTTTAATACAAGCGGTTAAAGATACACTGGCATTCGATTTTAGAGAGACCGGGAAGGGATAGGGGCTATCGAGATTCAATGGTTTTTTAGTACAAAGTAGTCACTAGGGCAATCAGAATTTGAATTCGAGACAGAACATAAATCTCAGGATTCAAACTCGAAATCTCTAAAATGTATAGGTTCTAAAAAGCATGCAAAAGTGGAATGAAATTTTTACGTATTTTTGTAGAGAGAGAGAGAGAGAGAGAGAGGAGAGAGATGTGGAGTTGTTAATGTTGATGAGGTGGAAGGGGGAAGGAGGTATTTATAAGGGGAAGCCCTTTAGAATGGAGTACAATTAGGATGGGTTGTTATCAATAATTGGATTTAAAGTTTTTGATAGGTCACAAAAACTATATATAGGATTTTTTGAAGTCAATATTTTCAATTTGACATTTTATCCTAATTAGGTGTTTTTGACAACTATACAATGTTATGATTAAGGTAAAATTATTTCAAATCTTTTGACTAATTTACTACCTTTAGTAAGTTAATTACTTATTCTAATCTAATATTCAAGGTAATTTTAGTTCTATCCAGTTGTTTTAGTTTGTTTATCAATTTTTGATTTATAGCATCTTCTAATTAAAATTGTCAAAGTTGCCTTAATAAATTTTAAAAACTTATCTACTAATTTATATTTATATTTAAATACAAATAAAAATCTTTTATATTTTATTTATAATTGAAATATGCTTCCTAATTGGTCTAAACTTTCCTTTCTTCCCTGACAAGTAAAAATCACTTTTAAAAAACAAATTGAGATTCAAAAATAAGTCAATTCAATTTCTAATTGCTACAATAACAAGAACAATAAAGAACTCTAGTCATCACTTATCAATTTTTGTTAACAACTCAATCGTCGGACAAATCAACAGAAGAAAATTCAAGCACCGTGCGCGTTTTGCGATTTATTTTCATTGTTATGATTCGGATTTCGGAATGAAATTTTGGTCTAATTCCGGTATTAGCTTAAAAACTCATTATAAAGTTCCGGTAACAATTTTAATGTATGATTTCGTCAATGGAATAAAAATTGATTAAACTTTGCCTTGTAAGGTAAATGTCTCCGGCTCAAATCTTGACACCTTTTCTCTCCCCTTTTCTCCTATGGTTTGAATATCGAGTCTATCACTGCACTATATGTACTAAAAAACAGGCAATGGACAAAAAATGTGAATACACTAACAAATGGTGTGGATGAATACGAAAGTACTCATTTATTTATCCTTGTACAATTTGAAAATATTTAGCATTGGAGAAAAGAGTTGAATAAGGCTACTCGTATTACAAAAGCAATTATCTCATTTTCATAATATAATATTTCTTTGAGAAGTTATACTATATGTTTATAAAATTGTGTGTTACTTCGGTAATAAGTATAATTACTTTGACAATAGTACCACCATTGAACAAATGAAGTAAGGGGCTTAGTAGATTATTACATGTTTAACTTAAAGTCGGTCTGCTTGCAAAAAATAAAAAATAAAATAAAATAAAAAAATTTAAATTTAAACTTAACGGGGACCGCACAAAAAGGCACGCTTTGATGGGAAACCAACGAATTTATGAAAATGAGAGATTCCAAATTTGGGGGTACATTAAGGAGTAGATGGCCATGTTGTAAACTTTATGCACATGAAAATGCCGAACCCAAAAAAATCTGTATTTGGCGCAGTGGTTAAATATAATTTTTGTAAATTCATTTTATTTGATTTTGAATACTAAATTCTTGACAATTTATATTTGTTATTATGATATTAATCAATAGTTAATGAATAAAAAATAACAGTCCAATCGGAATAAATATTCCATCATGATTGAATTAAACATTTAGCATAGACTCGTTGCTTAGTGTTTGATGCTAAATTTTAATGTAATTTAGCATCAAGAAGTGAAAAAACAAACACTATTTCTACCTCTTAATACTGAAAAAACTTTCATTAAACATTACAGAGTAAAACAAACACCACCTAATTCCTCCATCCCTCACTTATTATATCACATCACAAATATGCAATCAATAAAATTAAAAATCCTAATCAACATTGAATGAATTTGCATTACATCACATCTCACAAAAGTGGTATTAGTCACAGTCTCAACATTAATTTCATCATTTAATGACAAAATCAAAATGACTGGCACTTCCAGAGTCTAGTACTAGTGTATTTTTTTCGAATTACATTAATTAATAGATCTAAACTCGTGACCCTACTCCACCCTTCTCTGGCCAACGCTTACCACTATGCTACAATTAAGTGTCTAGGATAATTTTCAACTACAATAACTGATAATCAATTCTAATAAGAAATGAGAAATGCTATTACTAAAACAGAAATGAGTTTTGTTATGCATTAAATTGTAATACATTATGCTTTAAGGATAATACATTACTCTGACAAACGTCATTTTTGCTCGGCCCATAGAACCACCCACCAAAGAAAAAAAGGAGCATTGCGAAGAAAAATCATTTAGGGTTTACCCATTCATGCATCTAATCCATGACTATAATAACCCACTACAAGTGCATACTTATGCCATCCATTTCAATAACCAATTTGCATGAGACATGGTCATGTTCCCATATGATTTTTCTTGATATGCCCATTCTATTTTGTAAAAACAAGAGTGGCTTGAAAACCTTTCAATTCAAGTGGTCCAACTTTACCTCATAAAATATCTATAACTCTTAAAGTATCGCGTGACAGTACTCTAAACTTGGTGGTTGAGTATTAAATAAACACATATACTAATCTTTATATATTCTTTGCCCCCTGTATGATTCATTAATTATACCTAAAGTTTTACTATTAAACTGGCGACCAAGATTTGGTGTGTACCAATGCTTACGCACTGGTCCATACTAGATCCAGATTCATTGGTTCGTACTAGATCCAGATTCATTAGACTGGACTACAATCATGTGGTACTTTAGGAATACTTTAATTTGATAATAAGTTAGTCCCGCCCATGTGAACATTAAAGTTGATTTGCAAGCTTTTCTAACCGTCTCTCCGTATCTTGTTTATTGGTTCCCTATAGTACTATTTCACCTCACATTCCATTGTCATCTTGAGGTCCCTCATGCACGGAAATATAAATATACACTTATTTACAAACATACTACATTTGGCTTTAACATAAAAACAAAGAAAAAATCTTCCTAATACTTAGGCACGGAAATCATGTTTTCTTTTACACGTCCGAAATAAGATGTCTAGCTGTGATATTGTAATCATGTCATACTTAATGAAGGATTTGTGGTCCTAATGCATACAAATATGTATACATACAAACACACACACACACATATATTCATAGACCTCCTCCTATGTGGATAGTCCGTCCGTACTTCTAGTGATGATTTTCCGTCACTAAATGTATCTCCAATGTAATTCGAAGAAAGACCGTCATTATATCTATGCACATACTAAATTGGGCTTTACGACAAAAAGCCGATGTCATAATCTTCCTAAAAGGCTAAAACTTTGGCGCGCCACAACACAATCAATCGAAAATGATATCCATAAATACAAGACCTTGACAAAACACACGATACTAGTGCCATTTCCCCCACGTCCCAAAGTAGATTGTTAAGTGAGAGATCTTAACAATGTCATAAATAATGATTCGAGTATGTTTATTATTAGAGTTTGGAGCATCCAACCTAAAATCAATTGGCATTGGATGGAGTAGCCCCTTACTCTTATATATTGCTTTGAGGCTTTAATTTTCCAATGTGGGATTTATAGCCTCAACATGCCCCCTCAAGTGTGGTGTAATTTGAGCCTAACATATGGACTGTTTATATTGGGGAACGTGAAACCCGTGCGGCTTTAACATGGTGAATAGCCCTCCCACTAATACCATATTAGAGTTTGGAGCATCTCCAACCCAAAACCAATTGACAATGGGTGGAATAGCCCCTTATTCGTATATATTGCTTTGAGAAGTTTCAATTTTCCGATGAGGTATTGTAGTCTCAATAATATATATATATATATATATCAGAACGCAGGACCCACGTTTAATCAAAGATGATATTCATAAATGTAAGATTGAAAGCTGAACATATATCCTAAAAAAGAAGATTGAAACTAAACATACAAAGATTGGGTTTTTTTCTCCCTGTCCAAAAGCAGATTGTTAGGTGTAATACCCTAAAAATGTTAAAAAAGCGTAATGAAGTTGCACAAATTTCAAGGAAACAACCCAACACCGAAAAAACAGATTACACAATTCACAAATATTTCACAACATAGTCACCTGGCCGTGTTGATCAGGTAGCAGAACCCTGTTCATCGCCACGCCTCGATCCGCTCTGTCCTAGAATTTATACGGCTCAGATTGCTCAACCCCTTGCTTTTTTCAATGGTTCCCATTTCTTGAACCAATAGTTGCTGACCCAACTTGCTCTGATTTGACTCACTTGACTGGTTTGATTCAACCGGAGTCTTTGGACTGTTCATCACGCTTGCTTCGGTGGGTCCCCCTTCATCGGATTCCTCGGTTGAACTGAGAAATTCTTCGTCGGTATTGTTACCATTTGAAGTGTCTGAGTTAGGTTCTTTAGGGACGAACGAAGGTTCGGACTTTTCAGTTTCTTGGATGGGGTCTTGAAGAAGTGGCTGAAGAGGACCCTGATGACCATTTTCGTCAGAAGGGTCAGGGTTGAGGGGGGTAAGAGGGGAGGGTTCAATAACGGAATCTTCTCTTTCTCGGAGTGTTTTTGTGATAAGCGCCTTGAGGAAGTTCATAACTCGGACCGCGTACATCAATGCATTCAATGGATCTGCCATCTGCAAGTGGTGCAAACAATGGTCAAAAAAATTAACCACCAGGAAAAAAATTACAAGATTGAAAATTTCTTGTGTTACATAAGTATTTCAGAAAAAAAAAACATATACATATGTACATATGTACATATATTTTATATATATTTCTATGGAATGGCATGATGTGAAGGTGGACATATATGCTCTAAAAACCCCCCATTCCCCATCAAGAATTAGGAGTGATACAGTGAAGTAAAAATGAATGTTCTCATTATGAATCTTAAAAGAAAAGAAAAGAAAAAAAAACGTAGTCAGCTTGTTTGACTCCCTGTAAATACCAAGACGCAATAATTATTGCCAAATAAAAGTGTGCTAATACATCAAAGTATACGGGTATTGAGATACATAAATCAACACCAACAACAATAATTCAAACCGATTGCTCACACGGTATCACTACCAGCGTTTCCCGAGTGTGCGTAGAGTTTGAACCCCACCAGGGACAGTTTCAAATCCCTTTATGAGGCAGTTGACAAGGTAGAGCTACCACAAGTTGTTTAACTCATTTACGAGTCCGTTTGATAAAAAATTTGGAAAATGATTGAAAACCTCCTCCTCCTCCTCCTCATCATCAAACACGCCCTACATTTCTTAATAAATTTTAGTTTCGAATTTCGAGGAGAGAGAGAGAGAGAAGTGACCTGGGTCATGTTAGGGGCGAAGACCATGGCAATGTTGTGGGCATTCATCTTGTTGAGGTGTTCGTGTTGGACAACATCGGTCATCAGGTTGATGGCCCAATTGAGTAGGGCACTTTCTGTTGGGGGCAGAAGCCTCACCAGCTCAGAGCAATGTTCCTCCGTCTCACACTGCATTAACTGCTCCGGTGAAAGCGGATCCAATACCCCATTCGGCATTTCTCTAAACCAAGCCTACACAAATCATTTAAAAAAATTACGTTAATGCTATATCCTCTATCGTGAGGAAAACGGGTTTCATTCTAATGTCCATAAAAAGAATCCAAAAACTGAACTGGTAAGTTTGATTGCCAAAAAAAAATTCACATAAAACTTGGCAAAAGATGGGAAATGCATACTTTTCCAATTTTGGTGTTTGAGTGCCTAAATTTCCTAGGCATTTCAATTCCATCCAATTCGATGGTACAAGTAGTTGATGCAAAATTCTGGGCAAATGAATTCCTACCATCTCCCAATGTAATTGGTATTCGAGGTATAACGTGGAAAATCTCTCAAAAGAAAAGTTCAGTTCTATGTGGAAAAGGAGTGCAATCAAACACGTACATACTTTCCACCTAAAAAATAAATGCAATCAAACACCGTTCATCCATATTCCATGGAATTGAATTGCCTAGAATCAGGCGTTTTTCCACCTTAATGCCATGCTTGCTATCAAACACCCCCTTATCTGTCCATCTTTTCTTCTGGATTATTTACCAGTTTTACACCACTGCATTGCCCTGATTAACCAGATTTCCATGTAGAAAATTCAACACCGAGGAATTTAAAGAGAAGCGGAGACTGATATTCATAAATAGATATTTAGTTGTGAAGTCACTAAAATCACAAGACAAACACAATCTTTTAAACAAGAAAATTGAAATGGGTTACAAAGATATACCTTGATAAGACCTGCCAAACAATGTACATCTATGCCTTGGGGAACTATCCCCGTGTTTAACTGATTCCGGACATACTCCTCCTGCCCATTTTCTGCATTGATTCTAAAAATCCCTTCGGCCTGCACGTATAAAATTCAATGAGAGAGAGAGAGAGAGAGAGAGAGGAATTCTGTTAAGTCCATCTCTTATGAAAGATTTTTGGTACTCTTATAAACACTGCTCAAATTACTAGCGATAGGGTTTCTAATATTTTCTTCTTGATTTTTAATACATACATCTACCACCATTATACTTTGTTGCAATGTTAAGCTTTCGCCTAAAATAACCTTAACAATGGTTGCACATAATAGACCTATTTTTTTACTTTGAAAAGAGTCCGACACTTTTTAGTCCATTTTTAAGTTACTATGTATCCCTCTGTGTTCCAAAATATGCATTTGGTATATTTTAAATTTTTAATCCTACTTCGAATGCATAGCCACTTTTATACTAATTATACTTCCTCGTATTCAAATTATGTGTACTATCCTATCTACTTTCCTAATAATAGTTGGGATATATTGTTAGTTGTACTTATCTATTATTGTTTGAACTCCATTTCTATGTCTGTTTTTTACTAATATAGTAGAGTTCGAAATTCAAAACGTGTTCTTTCCGCGTATCCTTACTCTCTCCTACCCACTTGGCTTTCATGCTCTATTAACTCTTCTTCTATCACGTATGTCCGTTACTATTTGTTGTACTTCCTCTGCTCCAAATTAGTAGTCCATGTTGACTTTCACACACTTTTTCAAGGATATCTTTGCTTCAACATAATCAATGGTTACGAGAAAATCTCATTTCCCACCGTGAGATTTGTAACTTGATTAGGTCCCAGAAGGGAAATTGGACTCTTAATCTGGCATGTCCCAAAAGGAATTGCAGGACTCTTAATTTGCTACCTCCCAAAAAGGAATCGCAGGACTCTTAATTTGGTACTTCCCAAAAAGGAATAGTAGACTCTTGCACGAGCATAATTTTTATATCTTTTTCTCTTTTTGGGTGGTTGGCGTGTGTGTGTTTGTGGGGGGTGTACCTGCAAGCCTCCTTGATCATACAAACGCTGTTGCATTAGCAGGAGTATTGTTGGAACGCTGTTTCCTCTGTGGTCATATGCCAACTGCATCGATTCCGTGGAAACTCCAAAAACAGTGGTACTGCATATGAGAGCAAAATCAACCCATGTCAAAGACATAGAAAATAGGAGCAATTTTGGTACTACACAGTCCTCTAATTTTGAACCAACAGAATCACTGTAACATATATATACATGTGCGCGCGCACGTGTTAAAATCCCAAGCACATATGTAGGACTTGATTGCAGGCTTGCAGCATGATAATGGCAGATCAACACCTCCTCCATCCCCCCCCTCTCTCCCTCTCCCAACCAACCTCTCTCTCTAGAATCACATGCGCGCACAATTGTCACTCTTTTTTCCTAGATTCATATTCCATTAATCTAGCCATTAAATTGAATCTGGATTTGACAATGATTGTGCACGCGAGAAGTTAAAACTAACAAGAATTTAAGACATGACTCATTATCATCTTACTCTAAATTAAAAGTACGTTAAAATTGTGAGATTTTTTTTTATACACGAATTTGATCTCATTGATCCAACACTTTCCAGCATTAGATTACCTTGATATTTTGCATGCATGACAAAACACAATCTACATACTTTCTCCCTTTTTATCTTTTTTGATGATAAACAAATTTCATTAGTAAAGATTTAACAATATACAAGAAAAGGGCATTTCCCTCCCATCGTTTAATTGTGAATTTAGAAAAGAAAATATCAATGGGACCCTCCCCATATTATATATATAAACTATACAAAATATCTGTATATGTACACATATTCAGACCTGTTGACATACATGATACATATACCAACATACAAACAATATATCCATATATACATACCGAACACATTCTTGCTGTTTTCACTTCGATCAATTTTTTCTTACATTGGGAGATTCAAAAAACAAAAAAAATATATATATAGACAACTTTGCTCTCACGCGCCAGTCGTTACTGACAGGATTTCATCGCTATATATAATCCTCAATGTATTCAGTGACAAATTCCATTGCTAAAACCACGGTCTGCATAAGGACCACCCATTCAAGAGCCAGCCTGCCTATATATAAACTCTTCCTCGAAACACTTCTAATGTTAAATTTGTTCTTTTCTATGAAAAAAATGACAATTAGGATCGAAGTAAATCTACTTGATGAATCTATATCACCTTACCCCACTTCATATTACCGGGTATTTTCTGACCAATTCGTTTCATATCTCATATACAAACCCTTTAAATTTTTTTCCAAGAAAAAGGCCAATGTTGAAGCAAGAGAAGATCCTACAATGGATAAAGGCGTAGACGTGATAAAATCCAAAAACGTTATCTCAAAGTGGGACAAAAAGAATATGAACTAGAGTAATTCTAAAGGGATTCAAAGAAGTGACTCAGATGATGTGGTACCAGTGCTGAATGGTAGGAGACCGTTCAACACTCTTTATCAATCCATCCACGGACCTAATTCTATAGACTCAGGAGTGAGACTCAAAAGAGTGACTTCGATGATGTGGTGTCAATGCATTGGTCAATGGGTGGACATTTGCGTTTTTGATTAAAGACTTTCTTTCTAGATCCACGGTCAACAAAGTTTACCGTTATAACATCCTTCACAAATTCGGGAATTAGCCCACGCACCTTAAACTCCCCATAAACTCATACCCAACAACAAACTTGTAAAGGCATATATAAGTGGTCCAATCCTGGCCAGCTTCTCTTTTAAGCAATATGAACCAAGAGGGAGAAAAAAAAAAGCATTTGGCCTCTTTTTTTTACAAATCGGAAGTGTTAATCTTCCTATGTAGCAATCAAGAAAGCAGCAATTTGACCTTTTGGCAATATTCCCTTCCAAACCATTTTATATGGATATAAAAAGGCAAAAAAATAAAAACCGAGAATTTAACAATAATCCAAAGAATGATTGAAGAATTACCACCCACTTTTTTAAATCCCCAATTTCCACTAAGAATTGAGATATCCAAGAAAAGAAAACAAGCCTTTTGAGAGATAAAACTCCATGGAGTATGAAAAAACCCTCATTCAACCACGTAAGAGCATAGTTACCATACAGTCATCAGGTTGACTGAGCAAATTGGGGCCTAGACCGGGCTGGATTAGTAACTAGATAGCATAAGTAATTGACCTGTTAGGGACAGGATTGAACTGAAGCACATGACTTAGCAGTCCAAAAGCAAAAGCGACATGTTTTAAAAAAAGCTAAAATCGCTATCAAGCTAAGGCATAAACCTTGACTTAAGTGCCCAAAAAAACCGTGAAAAATTAAACGAAATAAATAATAAAATGTCAAAAGGAAAACAAGAGGTACAGTCAACACTTGGACATCATTGACAAAGATCTCTATTGGATCATCTAGACAGTTACAATGTATCAACACGACACCACCACAAAACAGAGCATCAATGCCACAAATTGTATCACAAAAACAATTATTCTTGTAATAATTTTGTTGGGCAGTGTATATATATAAGCCTAGTGTAAAGTTTATTTACTGTATGCATATGCAAATATATAACAATACTAATAATCAGTAGATATCTCTGATAACAATTGTGTATACATAATAGAAACTAGGAAGACTTATAAAACATATATGATATATGTATATATAGTTGTATGTATGTGTAAACATATTAATGTTTTACAAACTCAGCCATATGAAGTAATCCCTTGTATAGATTTATGACAACTGACTTACAGTTTACACACATTTATGAATAATTTGACCACATTACTTTGCTTCCAACTCTCCAAGTGCATAGTTGATAACTACATTACACAAATGATAATTGAAGATTTACGTATGTAATTAAGTCCTTTTATAAGTTAACAAAGCACCCCTTTTCCAATTCTTCTCTAGCCTTTTCTCAATATTTGGAGACTGAAAAGCCCATCACAAACACCTATCAATTAGAACCAGAAGCAAACCTTCATCCAAGGTCATTCATTTTTTTTTCCTTTATGATTCCCACGTCTAAATTTCCTTTTCCCCTTTACCATTTCTTCTATTTCACTATCATAGAGTTACCAACTTCTTTTAAGTAAACCACTTCTAAGGATCCACTCAAATAGAAACCTTATTCAATGTATAAAAATTTCAATAGAATGTGAATCTTTTTACGAGGTACTTGCTATATTCAAAACCCACTCATCGCAACAAAATTCATTTCTATAAATCCATCCACTTCAACTTCCCTTTTAAGTGTCATTGAGCTAACTTGATCATAGTAGAACCCTCTCCTCAGCTCCTATTGTTGTGTAATTGCTGTTTTTCATAGGCATATCCATCTTTCAACTTCAGTAACAACTTTTCACTACAAGAATAATTGCGTCTAACCTGACATTTTAACAAACCAACAATACCAATCCAATAAAATAAAATAAAATATTAAGCAGTACTATTAAGAAGCTCTAATTTCTACTCTAAACAACAAATCAAATTCAACAAATTCAGTACATGCAGAAAATGGAAAACCCAATAGAACCCAAAGCAAACAAATCTAGTTCCCCAATTTCCCACCAACAATAACAAATATTCATCACCACTCCAAACAACCAAAAACTAAAAATTCACTAAAATTAACTACAAATTCAACAGACAGGTAGTCCAATAAAGCAACACAAGTACAAAATAAAAGCAAAACCAGATTCAGATTTTTGGGAAGTACCCAAGGGATGAAAACTAATCAAGATTCATTGTTACCTTGCACTAGGTGCTCTCCTGGGGGACAACACAACCAAAAAACAAAATTTTCAACTGACAATGTACTAAAATTAACTACAAATTCACATAGGGCGTAGTCCAATAAAACAACACAAACAAAAAAATAGCAACAAACCCATATTGATATTTGATTATTTTTTCTATATAAGTATCAAAAACTAAAAAAATTAATCAAGTTTCATTGTCCCCTAGTACTAAAATTAACAATGCACTAAAAATAACCACAAATTCATAGATTTGGTAGTCCTATAAAACAACACAAACACAAAAATAACAACAAACCCATATTAAGATTCTGATTATTTTCACCACACAGTTACCAAAAATCTTGAAAAATAATCAAGATTCATAGTTACCTTGCACTAGGTGCTCTCCTAGGTACTTCAGGCTCAAACTCCACAGGCAAACCCAAGAAGCCATTAAATCTATCAAAGGTAACATGGGCAACATGTTGAACATCAGTGGGCCACCCAATCTCCATCCCACAAAGCTCCTCTCTATCAGTCTTACAAGCAACCCAAAAAGATTTCCTAAAGAGAGTAACCAAAAGGGCTAAAAGAGACAATTGATCTCTTCTATCCTTATCCCTCTCTTTCACTTCATCATCTTCACAATCATTTGTAGTACAAACCCTAGAAATCCCCCCCAATTCTTCTTCTTCCACTAGTAAAGATTGGGTTTGAAAAAGGGTTTCATTGTGGGTTGGTGTAGGTAAAGAAGAGGAAGAAGAAGAAGGGGAAGGAGAGGAGTGGAGTACCTCTGTCATTGCTGTGGAAGAAAATTGACAGATGGATTTGTCTTTTTCTTGGCGATTATTAAAATATAGTAATTGATTAAAGAAAGAGAAATGGGTGTTTGGTTGGAGGGAAAATTGGTTTTTTTGGGGGGTAGAGGGAAAGTTAAGAGCTGAATTGAAGAAAATGGGTAAAGGGGAAAAAGAGAGTTTAAGACGTGAGGATCATAAAGAGGTCATTTATTTTTCATTATTTATTTGTCCGCACTGTCTTATTTAGAATTTGGATTCAGCGTTGAAGAAGCAATCGAGAAGAGAGAGAGAGACGTGGATGGATTCCTGTTGGCTTGGCTAATCTTTAACGAAATTAGTATCTTTTGAAACATGAGCAGCAAAAACTTCTCGATTCAGTGGCGTAAGATTATCTCATTTAAATTAATAAAAATGCGTAAAAGTTTTATCCGAATATTATCATATAAATAATACTAAAAAATTATTTCTAATTGGATTTTCCTTTTCTTTCTTTTAAATATAGAGAGAGAGATAATGAGGTAGCAAAACATTTAGTGCATCTGAATTTGCAAATTTTTAGTTTCTTAATATTTAAAGGCGGGGTTGCCTTGTTCCCTGAATTTGTATCTTTAATATAAAAATTGAATATTAATTTTAAAATTTTGTTTATGAATATCATATTTGAATATTTACTTTTTATTTAAACATATCACATCTGAATGTTTAAGAAATGTTATTTACGATTATCTTATTATTTTGTAAAATGAATAGATCTAAAAGGATAAGGGTAAAATTTGTGTTTTACCTTTTAATAAATTAAGATTTCATGCTTAAGAGGTAAAGTTGCCTATTATTTTTTAAGAGACAATATAAATGTTCAAATTTGAATTTTTAAACTTATCAAACAAAATTAAAACATCAAGTTTGAATAGATTAGTCATTTAAATCATTTTTTCCTACAATTTTCCACGATGCTATCAAGTGTTTATTTAAATGCATCATTAAGTATTTAGCGGCGCAAATAACTCTTATAACTCTTAATATTAGATGCTTAATCTATACTAACTATAAAAGTGTGAATTAGGGGGTTGATTTGCACTTTTATCAATTGGTTATGGATAAATCGTACTCTTTTTTTTATTACTATATAATCTTTTGGTTAAAAATATTTGTTCTACTTAAAATCCTACTCTATATAGTCTTTTGGTTAGGAACTAATTATAAATTGTAACATACTTTTTTTTTTGAGTTAAAATCTTAGACTTAAATTCTACTCTATTTGGTTTTAAAGCAATATTAGACATTATTCTTCTCTATTTTGTCTTAAAGAAATCACACAATATTTAAATTTAAAATATTCACAATTTCTTCAATTTCTATTGGGATTGTAATTTTAAACACTATAATAACATCTAAATACCAAATATATGTTCCATTTATATTACTATTCTTACAAAAATCTCCATTTTAAGATGCTGAAAATATGACATATTGCAATTTTATCCTTATTATTACGATATTCTTCAATAGCTAATGAATAAAATAATAGGGGCGCTATTGAAATAAGATTTCATTGAAGTCAAATTAAGCATTCAATACATGATTTGCTTTAGTGGTGCACACGGTTCGTATTGGATTAGTTTACCCCAATTATATGAAAAATACAAACCAAACCAAACAATAATGGATTGGTTTGAATTGGTTTATCGATCTCTAAATTTAATGAAAATATATTCTAAAGTTATAGATAATGAAAAATACTCTTTATATACTTGCACTTGGTATATTTACTTTTGAAACTAAAAGAAAAAAATATACCAATATATATACATTTATAGACAAAAAAGAAATAACAATCATCATATAATAGCTCTAAAAAAATTAATTAGCAACATAAGCTGTTAGTACATGTTAATTGCAACTCTGTATGAAGTTATTGTAGGTAATTGCTTTCTGGCCTAGGATACCTATGGACAAGTAACCCAATTAATAGCATTAAGTCAGTACATATATAATATGGGTAATTTTATTTTTATCTGCAATATTTTATAATTTATTTGTATTGTTAAGTTAATCCGTCTTACCAACTAAATTTAATTACGAGTCGGGATAAACTTACAAAAAATAAATAAATTAGGGACTTAATGTTTATAAGTGATAAGTTTTTAATTTAATTTTAGAATATCCACTAAACTAATTAATATATCCAACATAATAGACAATGGCGATTTAAGTGTAAAAATTAATGTTAACATAATTAAAGATTAGGTACCATTTTTATTGATAATATAAAGATCTGTTGGTATGAAATATAATAAATCACTAACGAGTTGGGTTTGAAACAAATTTCAATTTATTTCCATATTTATCAATTATATAATAAATCATAATGACATTTATACCCAATTTTTATCTGCCAAAAAAGAAATTGTATTAATGATAGAGAAATATTAAATATGGACGATTATAAATTAAGATATTTAAATTTCTGAGTTTTTAAAGAAATATTAATATTAGTAAAAAAAAATCTTTCCACGAATTATTTTTTCATTTTTTTGTACACTAATCCTAAAAAATCCAAATATAATATAAAATGTATCAAAATTAATTTTTTCCAATTCTTATCCAGATGGACGTAGATTAATTAGGAGAATTATAATATTATTTCTTATTTATACAACTTATGAGATAACGTGGTTTGACTTGAATCTCATATAATTACAATAGATTGGATGGATTAAGGCAAGATATATTTGAACTCATGCATATAGTAAAAGGTGTCGGGGTTCGAATTTTTTAAAACAAAACGTGCAACAACTTGGTCAGGTTCTCTCTAATTGGCAGAAAATACATATTGAATTTTGCTATAAATATCCTATAACCTAGAATCTCACTAAGGTGTCGAGTTTGTGACGAGTTTTTTCTAAGACCGAGGCAGGTATGGACGAATATTAAATGTGAACAATTGTACATTAGGAATGTATATTTAAATTCTGAATTTTCAGAAAATATTGAATATTAAAAAATATTTTTTTGTCAATTAAGTTAGGGTCTAGTTTATGTTCGTATAAATTTTAACCCGTTTATCCTGATCCTAATTGCATATAATAATTTTTTCTTTAAATGTCATTAAAATATCATATAATTATAACAGGTTGGGGTCGGGTAGGTAGAGTTCAGGGTTATGCTTATAGAAAAGGTGCAGGTTCAGATTTTTAAAGCACAAGATATGCATGGTTGGATTCGGTTCTTTTTAATTGGCTGCTTATATAGAATTTTACTATAAATATTTAATGGTGTAAGATATCTCCCTAATGAGTTGGGTTTGGGACAAATTTTTAAGTATGAATTTCATAACAAAAAGTTGATATGGGTTTAGGAGATAGTGCCATAGGCACGAGCATATTTAGTATATATATACTATATCACATGCCACGTAATGTCTATATTACTTGTATGTATTTTATCTAAGGAGTAATATTTAACAAAAGAAAAAAATTGTCTAGTGATAAGTAAGCGAGTTAACTTGTTAAAGGCCGGTGGTTTTATTTTTATTGATAACAATTTTTTCAGAAAAGACTGTAGGAATTTTTTGAAAAGATTGTAGGGTAAAATAGGGATACACAGTTTCATAGGATGAATTGAGGCTTGAATTTATATATAATATAAAATAAATTTACGTAATACATGTATAATTAAAAAAATATATATTATATTATATTATCTTATTCCAGAAACGGCTAATGAAGCGATCCCCACCTCTCTCTTCTTACGACAGAAAAGACCGGATTTGGGGTCCCTCGTCCACTCCATATTTTCATTATTAGTAGTCCATGTGTTAAAAATTGATTAGTTATGTAATTTAAATAAAGGAGATTTCTGTGAAAAGAATAAAAAGATAGGGAGACCGATGGCATTTGCCAAAACATAAAGGGCGAGGTTAAAATATTAGCAAAACAAAGGGTTCTAAATAAAATCTATCTTTAAATTTACTAGATTTTCACAACATGCCCAAGTGTAGGGGTGTGCACGGTCCGGTTGACCGGACCGAATAGTCTAGGACCGGACCGGACCGGAAATTTCGATCCCAAAAATTAGAAGACCGGACCGGACCAAAACACTTGTGAAGACCGGACCAGACCGGACCGGACCAGTTCGGTCCAGTTTCGGTCGGTCCATTCGGTCTGGAGTTTTTTTTTTGGCCCAAAAGTTATATTATGATAAAAAAAAAATTAACACAACAATAATATATGAACTGTTTTTTTCGCAAATTGTGTGGTTTTTTCGCAAAAATTTGAGCAGATTTAGATTGAATCAATATGCGGAAGACATGAGATTTGCTTCTAGTAAATTAAAAAAGCAGCATGCTGGAACAAAGGCCAATGCACAGAGTATATATATATATATATATCCTTTCCATAACATTTGCTTCTTGTTTGCATATGCATAGGTATTAGCTAGCTAGGAAAATACATTGCTGCTATTTGAATCTAATATATTGTATTTTTTTTTTAAAGAATCTCAATCAATCATAGACTTTAGCATGGGCTAGCTTCAAAATATATTTAAATATATATATATATATTAATAATATATATTTAAATATATATATATTAGAACCGGTCCGGTCCGGTCCGATCGTAGTATTAAAATGCAAGACCGAAGCCCGGACCGAATTCTCTCGGTCCTTCAAAATTTAGACCGGACCGGACCGAATTCAAATGGTCCGGTCCAAATCGGTCCATTTTCCGGTTCGGTCTTTTCGGTTTGACGGTCCGGTTCGGTTTTTGAACACCCCTACTGTTACACCCCAATGCGTGAAGAAGCCTAACACCAGGAGGCATGGCGATGCGGTCCTTATTTGTCTGCGGTACTAATGGGTTTCGGGAATCTATGCAGGTACGTAAGGGCCTGTTCGGTGTCTTGTGCGCGTTCCGCTGCGTGTTGCCGCTGTTGTTAGGCTGGCTCGGATTCGGGGGAGTCTGGATGCCGGGCGCCGCGCGGGGTCGAGAGGGTCACCCCGTGACACCTACCCAAGTGTGATTCAGACGATTTAGAGCAAACTAAAACACATATTAAATAGTCCGGTGGTTAAGAAATGGGGTAAAGAAATCTTTGTTATAATGTTTTTTGTAAAATATTTGGGGAATAATATTTTTTTTAAAAAAATAAAAATCTGTCTTTTAATTTCTTTCTTTTTTTTTTTTTTTTTGAAATAAGGGTTTGTTTATAAATTGTGTTTTCAAATAAGGGTTTTGACCAAAATTATATTTTGTACAAACTTAACTTTGTAATTCAAAAAAATTAAAGTAAATTTGTTGTGCATGAATTGTTTATATTTTTTAACTAGTATGTTTTTATGTGTTACTCAGGTAATTCTAAAGTAAATTAACGTCAAATAAATTCCAATATATAATAATGTATTATAAAACAAAGAGTGTAAATTTAACTTTGGATAATTCAAAAAAATTATTATGTGTTTTATTAATAAATGGATTTAAATTTGTATTTGTTAAACTAATTCTAAAATTAAGTCAATTGATTTACACCAAATACTTTATTCTATTTTTTAAGTTAGTAAAAGTTATGATCGAGTATAATGTACAAATTATAATGATATAACGCACTAACTACTCTAGCAGTTGACATTTCAGTTTTGACAATAACATCTCTCATTTTTAATGCGTACAACGATTTTATATTTAATATTATCGTGTTTTGTTAAAATATTTATGTTTTAGAGCCTATAAATGCTGAAGAATCCATAGTCGACATCTAAATAATGTGTGACATTTATAGTTGCATTAATGAGATCTCCACGTCCCGGACAATATTTACTTTCGATGATTTCTATAACTTGAACATATCCTAATTATTAGTAAATCTATAGGATATACCCCTACAGATTTTATTTGTGCGGAGTGTACCAATAATTATAGAGAGATATATATATCTCTCTCACAAAATACTAATATATATAGTGTGATAATTATGTATTAGTTAGAATATGTAGTTTATTTCACATTGACATTCATCTTTATTAAAATTTATTTTAGTGAACGAATAAATGTAAAATAATTATTTATATGTGTATGATTTAAGGGGAATTTTTATAAATAATTTATCGTTACTTAATTCCGCACTTAAATACAATAAAATTCTACTTTTGTATAAAATAATTAAACTAGTATAGCGAATAAGTAGGAGTCAATCCAAATCCAAGCTAATATCTTAAAAGTAGGAGAGTTTGTTGAAATCCAATATTTTAGGAATCAAATTAAAACAATTTTTAAATTTTGATTTTGAAATTATCTAAACTAAGAAATTAAAATAATTAAACTAAACTAATTAAATTAGATCAAGCAAGCAAGTAATCAATAATAGAAAATCCCAAGGAAAAAGAATCCACCACCATGGATATAAACAAAAAAGTATCTAATTATATTTTTAATATTCATCCCTACTATATAAACAAATTTGAATTTGCCATCATTCTTTCTTTAAAACTAATGTAAATAAAAATAGGCATCGCCTGCAGTGGCGGAGCCAGGAAAAAATTTTAGGTGGGGCCAAAATTTTTTTTAAGCCAAATCTAATTCAATAATTATGTTTCTAGGTTAAATTTTTACTAAAATATTATATTACAACACCTCCCTCCTAAACTTATAATCTTAATCGCACAAAACACCCTCCTCCCAAATTGCACAATGGCCCATAATCTTTCCCTTCTCACACAAAACTCCCCATACTCTATAAAATTTTTCAAAAAGTCTAGGTAGGGCCATGGCCCCACCTGGACTCCACTTCCCTCCGCCCCTGATCGCCTGTATCCCCAAATTGGTGATCACAAGAGATCCTTCCTTTATTATAAAAACAATTAAAGTACTAGAAAGAAAACGCATGTTATAATAATGGTAATTTCAAAATCTATTTTAATTTGGGACGAATAATTAAAAATCAATTAGAATTAAATTAAGCCCATTACATCCATGGCAGTTTCATCTCTCTCCTTTGGGAGAGAGTTTAGCCAAGCATATTAAATAAATAACACATTAAAACAGAATAATAATTCATCATTGAAATTAAAACTAAAGTATTTGAATACAAACTATAAAAAATTAGAAAGCTAGAAAGCGTCCCTGTTTGTGATGCTCGAACTAACGTGTACCGCACGGCTTTACACTGTCCACTTCTTCTCCTTTAATACTTTGGCCGTACGGCAACTAGTATATTGATGATTTTCTCTCTCTAGAACTCTCTAATAATATCTATATTCTATTTATTTTTTTATATATTTTCTTCTATATCTTTAGGTGTAGAGAATGGGTCTATGTATAGGAATGAGAAATAGAAGTTTACAAGGTTTAGGAAACTAGAATTGTAGAAGAAATAACAACTTTGTATTCAATTAGGATTCTAATTAAGAGAGAGAAAAATGAGTTGTATTCGAATTAGGAGAGAATATTGAATTGGAATATTCTTTCTTCTTTATCTTCCTTTTTGATCTTCAGCAGACTTCTTCTACCTTTTTAGTCTTTTTATTATAATTTACTTCTTCCCTACAAAAAGACAAAATAAATATTAATCCTCCATAATTTAAGCATTAATTATATTATAACAAAATATTATTTGTGAATTAAAATAACAATTTTGGGCACTTATCAGTGTATAAGAAGAACTGGTGAAAAATTTCAATTAATGTACAATCACCTGAAAAGCAATGTATTTTTTTTTTGGGTTCAATGTACAATCACTTGAAAAGCAAAGTACAATCATAATTATTAGTAAATCTATAGGATTACAATCACTCGTGATCTTGAAAATTAAAGCAATGTTCAAGATCAAAACCAAGTGGGGTATGGAGGGCTATGAATTGTGTAGTGCATTGATTCATACAAAGAGCAAAGTTGAAGGGGTTAATAAAGAAAACTTTATTGCCAAAGATTACTTAAGGGCGTGTTTGGATCATCGATTTGACCTTAAGATTTATAAATGCACTAAATAGGGATTTGCTTAGTCCACAAGCCTTTCACTTACTGGGGTGTTGTGTCGAACGATTGAACTGTACCAAGTCGATCTGATCTGCTAAAAATCGGATCAAAAAAAATCTAAACCAAAACAAAGCAATCGAACCTAACTAAATCAAACTCATCATTTCATACATGACTGGAAAATAATACTACTTCACTATCTAAAATTTTATATTCCTAAAATTTACAAGCTGTAGTGAGAATCCAAAGAGCAAAGTAGTTGAAGGGGTTAATAACATGGTTTAAAGTCCCGGTTTCGGAGGTCAACTCAGGCACTCAATTTTCAACTCGGATTTCGGTATTGGTTTCGGCGATATAGACCGATCTATTATTTAAAAGGCTTAAAAAATTACAAAAAAAATATGAAAAAATTCTAGGGGCTTTTAGTTATAAGGCCAATAGTTCCTTTCTCTATCTACTCAAGGACGCATATTTTTGGCCAATTGTTTGAAGGCCAAAAATTTTATCAAAGGACGACATTTTGATTTTAGGACAAAACTTTTTTAAATTATATAACAAAATAAATTAGATAAAAATATAGGATGAATACCATTTATGCCCTCTAGCTATAACAAATTCAAACACTTAAAAAACGGAAACTAAAATTCAAATTATCTATAATTACAACAAACATTAAATGCATATGATAAGTCAACCCATTCAAAAATATTCAAACAATAACAAGTTAATCCAATTATGCCATCTAGCTATAATAAAATCAAACACTTAAAAAACGGAAACTAAAATTCAAATTATCTATAATCACGACAAACATTTAATGCATAGGATAAGTCAACCCATTCAAAAATATTCAAACAAGAACAAGTTAATCCATCAAAAATTCAAAATTAAATACATGAAGAAGCATCTAGCTATAATAAATTCAAACACTTAAAAAACGGAAACTAAAATTCAAATTATCTATGATCACGACAAACATTAAATGCATAAGATAAGTCAACCCATTCAAAAATATTCAAACAACAGCAAGTTAATCCATCAAAAATTCAAAATTAAATACATGAAGAAGCAGCAGGCATATAAACGAAGAATAGGCATCGCAGACATTTTATACAACAAAGAACAGGCATATAGACATTATAACAGACATTTTATACAATAAAGAACAGGCATAGCAGACATTTTATACAACAAAGAACATGCATTATATCAAACACATATAGACATTACAAAATCAATAGATATTATAAATCAAACAGGCATTTTTCCTCTAAGGTGAAAATTATATCAGACATTATAAATGAAAAGATATTTACACAGATGAAAAATTAAAATTATAAATTTTCTTAGAAAATTAAATCAAAACAAGGAAAAGGTGAAAAACATTCAATCTTTTTATACCTTGAATGTCATAAAATTCATCTCTTTGGAGCTTCTAAAATTCATTACCCACAAACCCCTCAAATCCTCCTCCACCATGTCCAACTCTCCAAAACCTAAAAAGTTGCCCTAAAACCCACACAAAATACGCAATTACTTTAGATTTGTGTTCCGTCGATCTAATTGGAATCGAGATGAGAGATGCCGACCGATTGCAGGAAGTTGAAAAGGATTGATAAGATATAAGAAACGCAGTAGGCAATGATGGCTACAAGTACAAGGAGGATTAGTATGGATTCTGATGAGATGTAGCTTAATTGGATGTGTAGCTCCATCTTTTCTTGAATATAGGAACATTTATGATTGGGATAAAGGAACGGGTAATGATAAGGATGGGGGAGTCAATGAATAGCATTATTTCTTATTATTAATGATGGGGATGGGGATGGGGGATAATGCTTGCAATTCATATATTTATTAATTTATTAGAAATATTAATTAGTTAGTAGCAATTATCAATTAATGCATTAGCATTATTACTTTTACTTTCTTCTTAATATTTATATGTTGAAAATATGAAATATGAAATAATATATAAGAAGGGTAACATTGACAAAGTACATGAAAATAATAATATAATTATAATTAAAAATATCAAAAAATAAAATGTCCTTTAGGCATAAAATCGTCCTAATTCCAAAAGATCGGATCTTAAACAATAGCTCAAAACTTCTTGTCCTTGAGTAGATTGGTTCAAAAAATACTGGACCTGTGACTAATTTTCCAAAAATTCTAAAGTATGAGATTAATAAGATGGATCAATTAGATAAGCATAATAATATTATCTAGTACAAATTACACATCCTACATCAAAATACAATCATCTGTCGCACTTAAAAATAAAATATTACATCATAATTCAATAAATATATAACAATACAATTTTATAAAGTACAAATATCTTAAATATAAGTTCAATTAGGCATATAATAATGATATAGATTATAATTATCATCATTACTCAAGGACTCCAGTGATAGTATATAAAGAATGTTAGGAATTGGCACTTGTAGGGTAATGATGAGAAGAATGACTAGATGACCCATAACCAGAAAAATTTGGTTGGCCATGGTGATGATAATATCCGAATCCCCGATAATCGTTACTACTTGAAGATCCATCATGATACGTTCCATGACCATTTCCATAATAATCACCGTGAGCAGCAATACTATTATTTGATCCCCCACTACTAGCATAATTTTGTACAGAACCTCCATACCAGTGCCGAAACTATAACTATATATTCTGCCTCCGGAAATACTATATCTACGACTATCATAATCATAACCGTATTCATGTCCACCGTAATAATGTTGTCCTAAGTTTAAACTCTGCAATTGATCATCAATGCGCTGATAGCTTTATGAATGAGGATCATAGTCACTAGAATACTCATTATAACTAGGGAACCTAGTTAGATCTGCTAGATGCCTACACTTCTTTTACTTTATTTTTCGGGTTTTTTTCTTCCTTTTTATAATCATCTCTTTTTTAGGATTAAACCAATTTAATTAAGCAAAGATTAATAAATTACTTTAGAACAATTGAACAAATCAATATTTTTTTAATAATTACTAATTTAATTAAACAAAGATTAACAAATTATTTTGGAACAAATCAACATTTTTTTTCAATAAATACCAATTTATAATTCAAGTCTCTAAAGTCCAACATGGAGTAACTTTTTTTTTTTCACTTTAGCCACTTTATTCAATTATTCAATACGGAGTGAAATATTGGTGACTCGGTGTGATTTCGGTAAAATATCGGTGATATTTTGAAATACCGCGATTTTAATCATATCGGGTCATAATAGCGGTTCGGCACTCCCTATTCTAACTCGGTATCCGCCATCTTGGATTGGTTTCGACCGATACTTTGAACCATGGTTCTTTATTGCCAAAGATTACTTAAGGGCGTGTTTGGATCATCGATTTGACCTTAAGATTTATAAATGCACTAAATAGGGATTTGCTTAGTCCACAAGCCTCTCACTTACTGGGGTGTTGTGTCGAACGATTGAACTGTACCAAGTTGAACCGATCTGCTAAAAACCGAATAAAAAAAAAATCTAAACCAAAACAAAGCAATTGAACCTAACCAAATCAAACTCATCATTTCATATATGACCGGAAAATAATACTACTTCACTATCTAAAATTTTATATTCCTAAAATTTACAAGCTGTAGTGAGAATCCAACTCTTTGAGCTATCATGAACGTTGGAGCTATATTATAAGTGTAAAAGTTCTATCCAAATAAGTAGGAGCAAGCATATAATTTTTATTTTTCTGAGAAAAATAAGGATTGCTTACAATTTTGTTTTTTTTTTTTAAAAAATATATATAAACTGAATAAAACCGAACCAAACCGAAAAGTTTGGTTGGGTTTAAGTTTGGATTTGGCATATTTAGAAACTAAACTTTTAAATTCAATTTGGGTTTGGGCCTCCTAATTTCTACCCCGATCAAAACTAAAAACACCCCTACTCACTTAGAATGAGTTCGATACTTTTATGTTTTCCCGTTTATGTCATTCATAAATTGTATAAGAAAGAAAGTTAAAATTTCCCTATTGAAAAACTCAATGATTTTGATGACAAAAATAGTTGGAACTTGAACGATAACCAAAAAACCATAACCAAACATGCCCTAGTTATTTGGGAGGACATTCACATTTTACTCCCTTGTGTGTTTACTCTTCAAACGTCTTGAAGATTTATAAATTGTCTATTTTACACCTACAAAATTATTTTTCACTTAAAAAAATTGCTTTCAATGGAACTTAAACTTTTGACCTTACATACAATAAAACATACACTTAACCACAAAGCCATCCATTATCATTGCTATAATATCTTTTTCAAATTATACATATATGAGTCTCACAAGTATCGCGTGTGCATAATATAATCTTCTATAGAAGAAGAGGAAATGATTTAGAATCCTAAACTTATCCCGCCCAATTCATAAATAAATCTCTAACATATCAAAATCTTGATCTGTGACCAGGAAATGGAAGTACAGGCCGAGTGTCTGCTCTAATGTATATATAATTGGGCCTCAGGTTTGGCGCCTAATCAAATCTTTGGGCTTTTGTACATGGTACCATAATTTTGGCCCACCCAAATGAATATAACTTGTTGAATACATCAATGTAAGATTCAAACTCGAGATTTTTTGCTACTTGGGAGTGAGTTTTGGTCACTAAGTTAATCCAGTTAGTCGGAATAGTTTGGATTCATATTTGTTCATACTAGACGCCAAGCACATTGAACATTTGTACACATTTTTTTATTGCATGCATATCATTTAATTTAAAATAAAAATATTAAAATAAAATAAATGTTGGTTTAATGGTGAAACTTATTCTTGCCAAATAAATGAAAGGGATTCAAACTACACTAACACATTTATTATATGAAAAAAGCAATGATAAAGGAGAAATTGGAAAATTAATTACCTTAACACTTCGTTAATTTTGCAATTAAAAGTTTGAAAAACCACTATTTTATTATGTAGAGTCTACTGATTTTTAGGAGTAGTTTCTTTTCAAATAACTGTCATGTTTGCACTGGTGGATCCACCTTGGGGTGCCTGGGGGACACGTGCCCCCTTCTTATTTTATCATACATCAATTTATATATATATATATATTAGTTATTTGTTTTAAATTAAGAGTTTTTATTTGAAAGTTAAATATCTAACAATTAAAGAAATGTGTTGAAGGTTCGTGAATATTATTCAATAATTGATAGCCATGATAATTGTTTAATTTGTAATAAAATGTATGTAGAAATAGGTGTACTTGTCACTAGGTATATTATACATTTATAGCAATCAAGAAAACGTTTAATTGGAGAAGAATCGAAAAAGATTAGTAGATCTAAATTTATTTGGAGGTGGAGGGAGCACCAATGCATTCATGCTTATATGTTACTATGCAAATGACTTAAATCTGTTTAAAATTATGCCTACCGTGTATTAGTCGTGTTTGTGACACTATTCAATTCCATATCTCATAAATAATATTTTGTCAACGACACTATTCCTTCTTGTTATAATGACCGACGGATATTTGTATTCAAAAATCGAATATGGTCGTCGATAGATATGATAAACACTATAGTAGTTATACTTATATAATTGTGCCATATAAATTTTAGAAACTAGGAAATAGATTTTATTTCTTATAAAATAATACTTCCAAAATATTAGGGTCCATTTCCATTCAATGGACCCCGAAAATACCTCTACATTGTATTGTATTGATTTATTTATTAACTAAATGTTATACTTTACCCTACATTATGATTTATGCAAATCCTTAATTAAAGTCCACACGCTTGAATATTATAGGACTACCCTTCAACTATAAAATTACATGATTGCACGTCCTCTCTAGGTGCATGAATCCACCCCAACCCACCCCTATCGTGCACCCCATTAAAATACCTCAAGATTTTCACCCCTAATTCCTTCAAAGTGTACCCTTATAAATTGAAATGAAAATTGTGTTTCAATTCAATCTGTACTTTTTTCTTCTCACATACAAAAGGAAGAAAAAGATTTAAAGAAAATTATAGAAATGATGAAGGCAGGTACAATGTTGGCACTAGGGCTTGGGCTAATAATGTTGATGAACTTGACAAGCCATTGCTATGGTGGTGGTCTTCAAGTTGGATTTTACAAGGGAAAATGTAAGCTTGCAGATGTTGAATCCATGGTCAGGCTTGTGGTCACGTCGCGATTTTTGAAGGACATAACGATTGCCCCAGCTTTGATTCGCATGCAATTCCACGATTGCTTTGTCAATGTAAGAGCTGATTCATAGAAACATTGTCTTCTATCTAATTTTCAAGAATTCAGGTTCTCTAGAGTGAAGAAAATCTTCATGCAGATAGAGATGTCTATTTTAATAAAAGATTATTGATATATATATAGAGTTTGAGTTTTTGAATTAATATTTGAGTATGACGACGAAAATAGGGGTGTGATGCATCAATACTACTAGATGGGAGCAATAGTGAGAAGACTGCGCCTCCGAATCTAAGTGTGAGGGGATACGAAGTTATCGATGCTGCAAAAGCGGTCGTGGAGGCAGTGTGCCCGGGCGTGGTCTCTTGTGCTGATATTATTGCCATGGCTACTAGGGATGTTGTCTTATTGGTTAGTATATATACACTAATAATTCATTCATTTGTTATTTGTAGTTTTTCTAGCTAATTATTAGTTACTACCTTCGAACTCTATTTAAATTTCACAGAAAACAACTAATGTTAAACATAAAGTACATAACTATCAGTCATTAATTTAATTTAATACATATATATATATATATATATATATTTTGGACATGCACTTTTAATGCATGACTACATTTTTTGGAGTGCTAATAGAATATTCGTTTGGAGTGCTAGTTACCATTTGAAGAATACAAGAACTACTTGAAATTTCAATTTTTTTTTATCAAATATAATATTGCATACGCATCAACTGCTATCTTGAGTGCAGGTATTAATAATGGTTGTAAATATATTTGAATGTATATATATGCAGAGTGGTGGAGGAAAATATAGTGTGGAGACTGGTAGAAGGGATGGGTCTGTATCACTTGCTAAGAATGTGAATCTTCCATCTCCTTCAATCTCAGTTTCTGATTCCATCAAAGCATTTGCCAGCAAAGGTCTCAATCCCACCGACATGGTTTATCTTCTAGGTATATATATATTCCTTCTTCTCTTTAATGTACCTTCTTGTTTAATCCTGAGATTATAAATTCCAAGTCAGTAAATCGAATTAAACCTCGCAAAACATTATATAAAGTTAGATTAAATGTTTCTGAACTCTAATTTCTATCTATCTATCTATCTATCTATCTATCTATCTATCTATCTATAGCTCAAATGACTACGTACACTATGGCTATGTTTGACGCGCAGGATAAGAGGATGTGATAGGATAAATTTATTATATTCCATGTTTGGTGTTCTTAGGGATTGAATATCCAGGTGGATTATTTATCCCACTAAAACTTCTTATCCTATTTAGAGAGGATTAACAAATCCCACCCTAGAGGTGGGATTATTTTATCATATCTGGATAGAATTAAATAATCCTATTCGACTCTCTAATTCGACTTGTCAAACACACCTTATATATACATTTATATTATACATGAATAATCCCGTGTACTCTTTATAAGAACACTAATTTTTTCATAATACTCTTTATATGCATAAGAATACTGATTTGTATATATATAGTGAGAGCAAAACTTTATTCTCAATAAGCTTATAAGCTTTAATAGATACTTTCAAATTAAGATAACAATGAGCACTATATTACCAAAGTAAGTAGGGTTGTTGACAGATAAATGTATAATTATAAAAATATTTGATGTAACTTTTGGCAGTTTAACAATAATGTAGCCTAACTAGGACAATAATCAAATTATAATGTGTGTGTATATATATATAATTTTTTGAATGACATGCATGTAGGTGGTCACACTATTGGGATTGCACATTGCTCTCTCTTTCAAAATCGCCTCTACAATTTCCAAGGAACTGGAAAAGCTGACCCCACAATGGACCTTTCTCTTTTAAAAACATTGAAATCAAAGTGCCCCCAAAATTCAACCATTGACAACACTGCTAATCTTGACCAAAACCCTCTTAGTTCCTCTATTGTTGACAACTCATTTTACAAGCAAATACTAAAGAATAGAGGGATCCTCCAAATCGACCAAACCCTAGCACTTGATCGATCAACCAAGTCCATTGTTACAAACATAGCCAATGGGTTCGACTTCAACACTAAATTTGGTCAAGCCATGGTTAAGTTGGGCGCGGTCCAAGTTCTTACTGGTTCACAAGGAGTAATTCGAAAATCGTGCAGAAGAAATAATTAACAGGATAAAAGTATTGAGTATAGTGGCATTTGCAATGCAGTTCACTCCCTCTTATTTTGCTTCACCAATATTTCTTTTGATAAAAAAATTCAAGGATAAAAGTTGCATGTGCTTTATTTTCATTCTTTCAAGATTAATGTGTCATCTGCCATTTTTTATTCGATTTTTCTGTACTTGAGTGTAATTTTATTGGATTGAGTATGTCATTGGACTAGAACAAAGCTCCAATGACATGCTCTCTTTTTTGTTTTTTTATGTACCAAAAGAGTATGTTATTGACTTATTGGAGCTTTGTTCTAGTCCAAGGCAATGAGCAAAATATCGTGATTAAATATTTATGTATGCTGGCAAGACTAACTATTCCTTGTAACTATCAAATCAATATTTGCATTTTTGTTCTTTTGATTATAATTTATTCCATTACCTATTTTTTTCATTTTGGTTATTTTGTTAATGATCCATTTGAGATACATTCTTTTTGCTTTGAAATGGATCCGTAGATTTATTTAGGAGTTCTTGTATAAACCCACCAAATCTGTTAATTTCATGTACTGTTAACATTAAATGACTTGTCTTTTGTCATTGTTCTAAAAGCGCTAGACGGACCTAGTATGGGTGCCTAGGCTCTTATTTTTGAAATACTTTTAAATTTAAATATATGTATAATACCAGTATGATGCAAAAGTAGATGAAACATAGTCATCGTATCCAATATCCAAAATAAAACTGAAGCAAAGGTTCACATCCATATAAAATTATCATTTAATTCGAGCAGCAATACATAAATGCTAGTGAAAAGAAAAGGAAACAACAAAAAAGAAAGGGGAAGAAAGTTCAAGATAGGGTTGAGGAAAGAAGGTAGAATGGCGAGTTTGTATGTAATTAACTAGAGTGAGCTCTTGTTTTTCTTTTTCTAGTTGTGACTGCAGACTATATGTTTTCTAATTAAATGGTAATTTTTTTTAACATAAAGTAAAATAGGTAGCTCTTTAAATAAAGAAAATATAAAGAAGCAAAGAAAACTCAATATATCCGCCTAGCTTGCCTAGCCGCAATCTCTATAATATATGAGTGGATCATCTCCACAAAATTTCATTAGAAGATTCAATCTAGAAGTAGATGAGATGATCATCTAAAATTTTAATGGTAAAAAACGAACTTAATTATGTATTAAATTTTTACTACTCCCACTCCCGCTATAGAAATTATCTCTACCAAATTTCATCAAACAATTCATCTTTTTAACCCTCGAACTAGATCCCATTGTACATAATTAAACCAAAGGAAGAATGGAGACGAGCTCAAGTAAATCCATTTGATTCATTAAGCGATTAATCAAACGCATAGGCACTAATTGCGGTGTCTAGGCAGCGCCTAGCACCTAAGCGGCCGTCTTTTAGAAAACTGCCATTTATGATGTCTTTCTAATCAACTTCATACTGTTGTTAACCATGTCTTTAATTTTTGCCATCAATATAATTTCTTTCAGCAAGAAAATGGGAATATTAATTCATTTATTTGCATTTTTGTTCATATAATTCTCAATAAAATCCAAACCTTCATTTGTGTTAAGAACCGAGAAAGAAATATAATTCTTGTGTATTGAATTGAATGAGTGAAGAATACAAGAGGCCCTATATATAGGGTTAAAATGAGTTAAATAAGGAAAAGATAAATAAGGAAAAAAATATAAATATCCCAGAGATAAATACAAGATATATTGATATATGCAATAATATGTGCTAACACCCCCCTTCAAACTCAAGGTAGCATATGTGAAACCTGCTTGCGTTTGGAAATAAGATCGTGATAGCGATTAGGCAGATGAACTCTAGTGAAGATGTTGGCTGGTTGATCTTCGAAAGAAACATATAATAGATGAACAGTTCTGTGAGTGACATGTTGATGAACAAAATGCCAATCGATTTCTATGTGCTTGGTGCGTTCATGAAAAACATCATTACGAGCGATCTGGATAGCACTTCGATTGTCACAATAAAGAATGGTGGGAAGACTTTAAGGACTATCCATTTCCTCAAGAAGCCATTAAAGCCAGATAAGATGATGTGTAATGTTAACAAGAGCATTATCTTCTGCCTAGGTACTAGACATAGAAAAAATGTATTGTCACTTGCTATGCCATGAGAACAGTGAGTCTACTAAGATGAACCAGTAACCGGTGGTGGATTGTCGATCAATGGGATCTCCTACCCAATTAGCATTATAATAAGCCTGTAACTCAAGAGAAGATATGGAAGAGAAATGAAGTCCATAAAACATTATCCCTTGAGGTATAGAAGAGTCTGAAGAACACCAACATAATGTGTAGAGAGAGGAACATACATAAACTAACTAATTAGATGAATGCATAAGTGACATTTGGATGGGTGACTATAAGATAAACAAGACTACTAACCAATCATCTATATAAATTAACATTGCTGAGAGAAGTGCCATAAAGGGGAGTGAGCTTGAGATTAGTTTCCAGTGGAGTATGTGCAGTTTTGCAGTCGGTAAGACCAACTCGAGCAATAATTGTATAAGTATATTTTGCTTGAGAAAGATAGTAGACAACGGAGTCTAAAAGAATTTCAATACATAATAAGTACTTGAGATTGCCAAGATCTTTCATTTCAAAATATTGGCTAATAGATCTTTTGAGTTAAAATATACTGATATCATTATTTGTAGTGATTATCATGTCATCAATGTAGAGAAAAAGGAGTATAATACCAAGATCTATTTTTCGGATGAAGATGCCATGATTAGACATACTGGCAGTAAAACTAAACGTCCCAATAGTTGAGCTGAATTTTGCAAATAGGCACGAAAAGCTTGCTTATACCAGGACAAGGCATGTTAAAGTTAGAAACTTGAGAGGGATAATGAGTATATCTTAGAGAGGTTTTATATAAACTTCTTCAGTGAGTTCACCACTGGGAAAAGTATTTTCACGTTCACTTGAAATAAATTATATTTTCAAGTAGCTGCAATGGCAAGAAGTGTGTGAACACACGTCATTTAAGCAACATGAGCAAAGTTTTCTTCATAATCAATGCCATACTCCTAAGTGAAACCTTTGTTAACAAGATGAGCTTTGTATCATTCTATTGAGCTGTTAGATCGGGTTTGAATTTATGAACCCATTTACAATCAACTGCAATTTTCCTAGGTGGATGTGCAATTAACTCCCATGTTTGATCTTTTTCTAGGGCTTGCAATTCCTCAAACATAACTTACTTCCCAAAGTGGGTTATATTTTGCTTTTTGAAAGGAGGAAGGTTTATGATGTGAGAATATGGTGGAGTAACAGTGATAATTACTAGAATGAAGAGGAAGCTCTCTTACTCGAGTGGACTTTCATGTTGGTGGTGGACTGATTGAGTAACTAATAGGATTAATAGATGTGACATCTTTAGTGGGATCGACGATTTTGGAATCTCGTTGCGATATCTAATGGTGGTGGATCAAGAGATAAAGAAAGATCAATGGTGGATGTATCAAAGTGATCAAGAGTCGAATTATCGGGTCATGTGGTTGGTGATCTCAATAGTAAATGGCGAAAGATCAATGGTGGAGTTGGTGAAGAAAGGAATATGAGAAGCCTTAGAGATATGGAATTTGGATAGAGAAGAGAACATTTTATGCTCTTAAAAAATGACATGGCTATAGATCCAGAGACATTTACCTATAGGATCCCAGTATCTAAACCCTTTTGTGTTTAATCCCATACCCCAAAAAACATCAAGGACGAGACTGTGGTTTAAGTTTAAAATGTTCATGTAGTAGGAGTATATAATAGGCATAACTAAACACCTTTAGAAGGCTATAGGCAGGAGTAATACCATATAACCTTTCATAAGGCAATTGATTTTAAAGACTTAGTACCTGAAAGTGATTGATTGTATAAACATCAGTAGGTGCTACTTCCTTCAGAAACTCTTAGGACACCTACTGGAAATCAGAAGAGAGTGAAAAATATATATATGTCAAGGAGTAATACCATATATATATAAGTCTTCAAAATCACTTTCAGGTACTAAGAGTTTCACGTTTAGAAACTCTTAGGACACCTACTGGAAATCATTTTGTTGAGATGTGCTTGGACAAGAATATTGAAAAATAGTTCCATGTTCACGGAGAAACTTAAGGAAATTTATTTCATTATATTTCATAGCATTATCAGCATATAAAACTTTAATAGGATGAAAGAATTGGGTATGTACCATTTGAGAAAAATTATAGTCAATTTAAGGTAGTTATGAGCCATTTTTTATGAGATATATCAAAATAAAACGAGTGTAGTCATCTAGAAAAAATAATAAAATATTTAAAACTACCCCAAGTGATTTTGAGGAGAAGAGCCCCAAACATCATAATGTATATGATCAAATAAAACATAAGAAACATAATCACTTTTATTGGATGATAATACTAGTTGTTTTCTAATTTGACAAGATAAAAAAAAGACACTTGTTCAAACTTCATTAACCCTAATTGATCAGATAACACAAGAGATATATCAAATTTGATCAAAAGACACATGACCTAATCAAGAATGCCATATATGGAGAGGGCAAAAAAATGGTGTAAACGCAATAGTGGAAGTTGGAGGTGTGCAGAGGTGGATAAGTTTAAACATGTGTTGAAGTTTACGGCATATCCTAATAATCTACCTTGTCTGTGGATCCTGGATATGACAACTAGAAGAAGAGAATATAATATTTAGTCCAAGATCACACAGTTGGCCAATAAAGATAAGATTGATAGTCAATTTAGGAATATGACAGGGTTTTTGGATAAAAATTGGCTAGAGCAGAGGACATATGATTACAGCACTCAGAGCCAAAAAACCAAGATGCACTTAAGGTAACGGACATGTCAGTGCCAGGAAGATAAATAACTTGTTTTTAGAAGAATTGCAATGTCATTGGCAATAATAGATGAGATATAACTTTTGAGATAAGATGTTTTAGTGGTAGTAGTAGTGGTGGATTGCCTGAATGGATTCTTGTAACAACTAGCCTAATCGATAATGACCTGGCCTTATTTTCTAGTAGTAGTACTATTGCCATTTAGGACACTTCAACATAAGATAATCAGTAGCATGACATGACACCATGAACATGCGCGTGAAAACGAGTTCTTAGCAGATTTGGCATGGTGAGTAGCAAGAACTATATTTTTATTTTGAGGTCTAGTTTTAAATCTTGTTTCTTTATAAAAAAGCTATGTGACAACGTCATCAAGAGATGTCAGAGGATTGCGATAAAGAAGAGCGACTATAAATAATTCAAATTGATTATGAATCCATATCAAAATAGTGATAACATGCTAATGATCCTGGTATGTTTCAAAATTTTCAGCATCAGTAGGACAATTCGAAACAGGTTTAGAAAGAGCCAATTGATCCCATATAGCCTGAAGTTCTGACAAGTAATCATCAATGGATAGGTCTAGTTGCTGGGTTTTGACATGCAAAAAGGTTAGTCTAGTATTAATAGGCAAGATCCTTAGTAGTATATAAAGATTTGAGAGTTTCAGACTTCTTTATTGGTGTTAAAACGACTGAACTGCTAATTGATTCGAGTGATAGAGGTGTTGCAAACCTAAGTAATGATATGACAATTCTTTCCATTTAGTCTTCTGTTCACTCATCATAGTTTTCTTTTGTCTCCCTTTTTATCTGGTAGGTGCAGCGACTTCTCCATACCCTATGAGCTTTGAGATAATTGGTCTATTGAGAGTGATTGAAATAGGGTGAGAAACTTAACAATTTTCCATTCTAGGTGGTTAGGTATAACTAAAACAGCAAGAAATAAATTTGCTTTTTTGGGGAAAATAGAGGTTGGAAATAGAACCAGAATGGCTGAAAACCGTAGGGACCAGTCCGAGTTATCTAAAATCGGTCATGATAGTGTTGAACCGATATATTAAAAACTGGATAAATTGTTGGTGTATAACTAAAACAGTAGGATGGATGCTCTATCTGATAAAATAGAGGTTTAAATTGTGATCTGGTGAGTATATGTGCACTTAGGATCTAGCGAGGTAGATGGTGGCAGATAGTGAAAGACACTCGCGACACGTGAGAGTGCATGTGAGCTCTATTTGGGCTTTTTATTTTTTATTTTTTTATGCTCATCTCATTGAGATGATGATGATGAAGATGATGTGGTTAGGGCAAGGGTTTGATTATGGATGGTACGTACTAGTAAAATTAGGGGTGCCTTTGGTACAATATCGTACCATACTGAGTGTACTGTGTACTATACTGAAAATTTGGTACGCCAAAATTCATTACCATTTCCATACCAAATTTTTGGTATACAGAAGTTCGATAAACCAAAACATTGGTATGGTACGGTGTGGTACGATACATTGCTAAAAAAATTAATTCTGAAAATAAAACTAAAATTGGGCTATCAAAAGTAAGCAGTTTTTGCTACAACAAAACAATTAAGTTATTTTTACTTTCCTTTAATAAAGTTTTTGCAATCAATTATTCCAAAAACATTAAACTATGTATAGATATTATTGCATTATATAAATTATAATCAACACATATACATGCATCAAATACTTGGAAGCCGAATGATTAAAGTTTAACACGATTAAAAAAATGAAGATAAATATTTGATATTTAAAGTTTAATAAGATTAGCCTTTGATTAATTAAGGGAAGTTGAATGATAGGTGAATATATTATTTAAATTGCAAATTCATCATCATGGATGTGCAGAATATAGCAAAAAAAGGAGGAAATAATATGAAAGAGAAATAGAGAGATGAGAAATTAACCTCAAACGGATTGAAATAGGTCTGGTAGAATTGGAAAATGTGAGGGTAGATGAAGTGATTGGAATTAGATATTGTGTATGACAGTGGTAGGGTGGTAGTCTTGCGTTAGTATTTGGCGGTGTCAGATCTAAAGAGAAAAATTGAGAAAAAGGTGTAGAAGAGAGAGAGGGGGTGGTGTGTTTGTGAGTGAGACAGTGAAACTTTAAGATGGTGTGAAAATGAAACCTTGATTAACTCAAATCTGGACTCTTGATCTAAATGATATTGGTAAATGTTGTGGTATATTAATATTATTTTGGTATTTGGTATTAAATTCTAAACAAAATACTATTTGGTATTAATGGTATAATTGGTATGGTATGGTACGGTATACTATGGTACGTACCAAAATTTCGTTATGGTACGGTATACCATTAGTATTGATTTTTAGTACCAATATCATATCATATTATTTCGGTATGGTACAATACTAATCGGTACTGTACCATTATCAAAATTCAGTATACTTTAGTAATGGTACGAGTTGGTATGGTAATAATGGTATAAAAATTCACCCATAAGTAAAAAGGTAAAAATATGTATTTGGGTTTTATGGGTTAAAGTTTTATGATTTTAATGGTTGATGGTACGCGTGATAATAGTAGGTCTGATTTGAGGGGTTTTAAGTCTCTTCTGATAGCAGTGCGAAATGGCGGGTTTTAGGATTTGGCAGTAGGTGGTGTTAGTTTGACAAAGATGACGTCTAGTATTTTGTGTAGCGGTGAAACAACAACGGATGACGAAATAAGAAAGCAAGAAAAATTAGGGACATAACTATGAATCAAGAGAGGCACGAGGATTTATTCCTCTTATACCGTATTAAGAATGGAGGAAGAGAGAGAATTCTTGTGTATTGAATTGAGCGAATGAAGACTACAAGAGACCTTATATGTTATGACAAATTAGGATTACGATCAATTAAATAAGAAAAATAAATATAAATAAGGAAAATATTCTAAATATCATAGAGATAAATATAAGATATTTTGATATATACACTAATATATGCTAACAAATTGGATGCTTCTGAATTTTCATTTTGCTGATTTAATTTTTCTCTCAGAATATCTTAGGCTTAAACATTGTTTACATGATTTTCTAACGAGTTAATTTGTCATCACAAATTTATTATGGTCATCAATTTTGTTGTTTTTTAAACTTACCCACCTGATATATAGTTAAGAGAAAAAAAAAAAGTACAAAAAAGGTGGGGGTGAGAAAGTTATCCAAATGCTATGGCATGCATTTATTGAATGTATACAAAAATTTCCTTAAAATAATATATTATTGCTTATTGTGGGAGGCTAAAAATAGAAGTGCTAATTGGGTCAAGACAGTCTTCTGGACAAGAGTTTGGTTGACCCAAAGGTAGCACTACCAGTCCACATGATAAGGCCTAGCCCACTAGGTTGAGTGGAGATCCTTTTAGCCGAGGTGGTCGTGCTTACTTGTCAAGGCATTTTTAACTCTAATGTGAACGGCGCTCGTCACTTGTAAAATATTAGAGTGATACTCAAGTTTTACTATTTTTAAGTTTTTATTAACTCTAGATGTGCATTGTACCTAATCCTATACCTATAAATAGGAGGGTAAGGTATATAAGAAAGTATTTTGAAGCTGGTTCTAGAGAGAGAAAGTAGCATAGTAGCCATTGGAGCTCTATCTTGTAACCTTTATCATTGTTTTGAGCTAATAAAAACGCTCACATGCACACAGAGTGAACGTATTGCTAGACTAGCAGCAAAACTGGCAGGAGAAACCATCTTGCAAACAAAACTTTTAGGTTTGTTGAATTTGTGAATTGTGCTTGAATCTTAATCATTAGGGAGGCTCAAATTTTTTGACACCCACACTTACAAAATTATAAAGAAATTATCTAACTATATTATTAAAAAGTTATAAGAAATTACGCCGAATGACTTCCTCGGGAAATGATAAAGCATTCATATGCACATATTAATATTTTTCTTAATGTAATTCTGTATTGGATAAAGTAGCGGATAAATTATCTGAATTTGATGGCTTATCTAATATTTTTATTCGGCATGCTTAACGGAGCTTAAGTGTATCATAATCAATTGGGTGTGAAGAAAAGTAAAATTCTTAGCTTTTAGGCTATGTTTGATAACAAAATGGAAAAGGAAAATAAAAATACTTGATTTGGGTAAGAAGTTGGAAAATAAGTTGAGTCATGTCATGCTCATTTTATGAGTAAATGTCATACATTTTTCATAATTTTTTGTGGAAATTTTTTGTTCCTCAACTACCCAAAAAAATTTCTTCATGGAAAAAGTAACAAAGCAAGAAGACATCTCTTCACATATCTCAACTTATTTTTCAACTTCTCACAAAAATAAACTATTTTTATTTTCCTTTTCCGTATTGTTATCAAACACACCCTTAGTATTAAAATTAAAGTCTGGAGTTAAATCCGGAATTGAATTAAGTCGGTGAACATTAAGTGCGGTAACTAATCAATGGAAAATTTAAGTGGATGCTTACTAACAATGGAAAAAATTCATGGAAATTTATGTTAGGTATTTTATTTGAAATCAAAACAAATTTCAAGGATAATGATAATTAATGGCTGTCAACCCAAATTGGTATTTTATTTGAAATAATTTTTTTTTGAAGGATGATGATAATGGTTGCCAATCCAAGTTGATATGTTTATTCAAATAAATAAATGAAAAAGCACACTGTCGTTGGGGGTGTAGGCAGTCAGGTAGCCAAAAGAATTTTTTTGAATTCAAATTATTCATTTGTTTCCAATTTTATCCCGCAATAAATATTGAAATAATCCATGTGCATATTTAAAAGGGAGGTTTAAGAGAGGTTTTGACTAAAATTGAGAGTTCTTAAATACACTCATAAAATTTGTAAGTTCACTTAATTAGGAGGATACTTTCTCTTCACCCTAGTAATTTTTTTTTAAAAGTTCTTCAGTTCACCCTAGTGGTGGGTGAACTTACCAATTACACTATAAGGGCGCAACTTTTCATTGTTTCTAAAATGAAATATTATTTTGCAATAAATATCTTGTCTCTAAATTTCGTTACTAATATTATTTTCGCGACAAAAAAATTGTCGTTAAATTTTATTACTACAAATTAACTTGTTTTTTGAATCTTATAATTTAGAACCAACACCAACGTCACTACAAGTAATATAAATGCATCAACATTTTGTTTTGCAATTATTTCAATAAAACTCAATTTACATCTTTTTTGTACTTTCTTAACTTTGCAAAATAAACATATTGTGCATTAATGCACCCATATCAGCAAAATACAACATTTAGAATTTTAAAAAGTATCGAAGTAGAGGTGCTCGCCATTTCAATTTAGTGAACTGGTACAAGCCTTTGGTATACCGGTTCCCCACTTGTTTGGAACTTATTCAAAACTGTAGTGGGCATCCTGGCGGTCATGCACATTTATGTAAAATTGGATAAATTCCACTACATCACCAATCCTTTTCTTTTGCAACACAAAAGCACCCAAACTGTGAACATTAATCAATTAAAATTCACGTGATGAAAAAATTGGAATAAGCTTAACCAAAAAGTTGGATCAAATTTTGTTACTAAACCTTTTCAATTTTGACAACAAAATCAACCTCCAAACTTAATAATAATAATAATAATAATAATAATAATAATAATAATAATAATAATAATAATAATAATAATAATAATAATAATAATTGAGGGAGCATAAAATTTGGTTAAGGCAAGCTGGGCTGGCCCAATTTGTTTAGGTGCCCATGTGGCGAACCAGGCCAACAGGCCTGGCATGAGCGAAGGGAATGGGCAGAATGGCACGCCAAGTTGCCGACATCCGAGGTTGTTGAGATGGCCAAGCTGAGGTTAACTTTGACAAAGAATGGCACACATGGCCTCACATATGAAAAGTGTGTGAGGAGAATCATACAGAGTCGCATGGACCTGTATAGAATTGTACTAACCTCTACGCCACTAAAAACGTACGGTTTCAAAAGTTGTTAGCTGTGGATAAGTGATAGAAGGCTGGAGTGTTATCCAAGTTTTACCCTCTTTAGTCATTTTATTGTAAACCCTAACGAGCAAGTGTAACCCTACTTCTATACCTATAAATAGAAGAGGGAAGGATTATAAGCCCTATATATAATGGGCATCAGATGTACCACACATATAACTGCTCTATAGCCTCAATTATTAGGCATCAAGCATCTATACCGTATACCATATACCCATCCTCAAGCCCTATATATAATGGGCAACATATGTACCTCACATATAACAACTCTATAGCCTCAATTATTAGGCATCAAGTATCCTTACCATATACACATCCTCTAGCCCTATATATAATGGACATCAGATGTATCAACATACATATTCCACACCACCCTTCACATTTATACATTCAAATGTATATAAATTCCAAGTGAGTACACTCACCTCAAGTTCACACCAACGTAGTTTCAAGTTCTATTTTTTCGGTGCATTGGAAGTATCTGTTCCTTCACCTACCAATCTAACATAAATAATATTCCAATTCTACACCAATATAATCATTTATAAGTGTGCAAAATATACTAACAATTACACAAATGTATACTCCTTATGCACTTGTTAATTTACAATACATCATAACCTTTCAGAATTAGGTGCAGTCCGAATCCCCTGCACAGACTAGGTACCTTCCGTTCTCCGATCATTCTCAAATTTTTATAGTAGTTACACAACATGTTTATAAACAATATTTCAAAATTTTAGCATAATCCAAAGGCTAAAACATCGGATATTTATAAAACAACTCAGCACAAACATGATGTCCAGAATATAACGTATGGCAATAGTCCAACTTCACGGATTAAACTGTACCAATTGGCTGAGAGCTAGGTACTCTACCATATATTTCTGGAAAGCTCTGTGTATCTACTTTTTAATGCAATTTACGGTGCATAAATTAGAATTTTCTACAAGGAGTTATAGCAATTCTCCCACAGTGACACCAATTTGCCAGAATTTATAAACTTATAAATTTTTAGTATGATTTCTGCTTATATCATCTATTATTATCTCTTCATGATCAAGAAAATCCAATTATATCATCACAACACACAAGAACACCAAGAAACAAACTCAAAACCATGTTCTTTCATTTTCAATCATAATTTTTCAATTTCAATTACTAGAAACACAATAAAAGGATGATAAAAAAAAACATAAATAGCATAATTTAAACTTACCCTTTAATTCTCTAATTTTTCTTATTTTTCTCTTCCTTTCCTTGTTTTTCTCTTCTTCTCCCCGTTTTTCTCTTAATTTTTTCTCTTATTTTTCAAGAATATAAATTGATTCAATCATACACATATTATTCCATTTACACACTACCCCCTCAACTTCTATTTCACACAACTAAATCCACTTACATACTTTATCTTCAAATAAGTTCCTCATGAATTATTATTCTAACGTGAGTTCTTATAATATAAACAAACCTAATTCACATTCTTTCTACAAAATCAAACAACATGGCAAAATATACAATTCCACTATTCACCACACATTAGGAATAAATTGATATTATCAAATGCACAAACATGATTGTAAATACTAATAAATACTTAAACATGTTTAAATGATACTAAAATATTTATTTTGAGATTCGGAATGTCACAATTCTTCCCCCGTTAATGAAATTTCGTCCTCGAAATTAAGCTTACCTCCACTTGAAAATAAATAAAGGTATTGTGCCTTCATATTCTCCTCAGTCTCCCACGTGGCTTCCTCTACTGAATGGCTCCTTCATAACACTTTAACCAATGGAATAACTTTATTTCAAAGTACTTGCTCTTTACGATCTAAAATTTTCAATGGTTGTTCTGTGTACGTCAAGTCTTCTTTAAGCTCTATCAGTTCTGAAGTCAACACATGAGATGGATCGGCTATGTATTTTCGAAGTATTGATACACAAAACACATTGTGTAATCTCGAAAAGTCTGGAGGCAAAGCTAATCGATAGGAAGCTTGTCCTATTCGTTTCAAATCTCATAAGGTCCAATATATCTTGAACTTAACTTTCCTTTCTTACCAAACCTCATAATCCCTTTCCATGGTGAAATCCGTAAAAATACATAATCTCCTACTTCAAATTCCAAGTCCCGTCTTCGGTTGTTCGTATAGCTTTTCTGCCTATCTTGAGCAATCTTCCTGTTTTCTCGTATTACCTTCACCTTTGCAGTTGTAATTTCAACCAATTCTGGGCCCAATAATTTTCGTTCACCCACATTATCCCAACACAGAGGAGTTCTACATTTTCTACCATACAACGCTTCATAAGGTGCCATGCCAATTGTAGACTAGTAACTATTATTATATGCAAATTCTATCAACACTAAATGGTCATCCCAATTCCCCTAAAAATCCAATACACAGGCCCTCAACATATCTTCTAAAATTTAAATAGTCCTTTCCGATTGCTCGTCTGTTTGAGGATGGAATGCAGTACTGAATTTCAATTTAGTCCCCATGGCATGCTGCAAGCTTGGCCAAAATCTAGAAGTAAACCTTGGATCTTTATCAGACACAATCGAAACTGGAGCCCCATGCAACCGAATAATCTCATCAACATACATACGGGCATATCTATCCATAGAATAACTCATTTCTACTGCTAAGAAATGTGTTGATTTTGTTAACCTATCAACAATGACCCATATGGCATCATGTTTCTTCTTTAAACGTGGAAGTTCGGTCACGAAATCCATAGTTATATGTTCCCATTTCCATTATGGAATTGGTAAAGGTTGTAACAATCCTGCAGGTTTCTGATGTTCCGCCTTCACTTGTTGTCAAACCAAACATCTGGCCACAAATTCAGCAATTTCACGCTTCATATTATTCCACCAGTAGTGCTCCTTCAAATCCCTGTACATTTTGGTACTCCCTGGATGCATTGCGTACATAGAACTGTGAGCTTCGTCAAGAGTATCCACTTTTAATACTGAATCATTCGGTACACATACTTGATTCCTGAAAAATAAAGTACCATCTTTTGTTGTCACGAACTCAGTATCCTTACCTTCTTGGACTTCTTTCTTTTTCTTTTCTAAGAATGCATCTTCAACTTGCAATTCTCGAATACGGTTAATCAATAACGGCCTCACTGTGATATGTGCCACTAATGCTCTTTTAGCTGTCACTGCTAACTCAACTCCTATTCGCCGTAATTCAATAATATTCTCAACATGTGCACAAGTAATACATGATAGTCTCCCTGAAGATTTCCTACTCAAAGCATCTGCAACCACATTGGCCTTTCATGGGTGATGATGAATTATACAATCATAATCCTTAATTAACTTCATTCAGTGCCTCTGCCTCAAATTCAATTCCTTCTGTGTAAATAAATATTTCAAACTTTGATGATCTGTAAATATTTCACAAGTTGCGCCATATAAATAATGTCTCCAAAGCTTTAAAGCAAAAACAATTGCAGCCAACTCTAAGTCATGGATAGGATAATTACGTTCATGATTCTTCAATTGCCTGGACGCATATGCAATTACTTTTCTATTTTGCATTAATACACAACCTAAGCCTTGATGTGAGGCATCACTGTAGATTACAAAACCTTCATTGCTGCAAGGAATAGTCAAAACTGGAGCTGAAACTAGTATATTCTTCAATTCATCAAAACTTCTTTGGCACTCTTCATCCCATATAAATTTTACCTCTTTTCGAGTCAACTTCGTTAATGGTAGAGTAATGATTGAAAATCCTTTGATAAATCTCCGGTAATAACCTGCTAGGCCTAAGAAACTTCTCACCCCAGTCATATTAGAAGGCTTTTCCCATTGCACTATTACTTTTATTTTCTTTGGATCTACCAATATTCCATCCCCTAATACAACATGCCCCAGGAAAACAACTTTGTCGAGCTAAAATTCACATTTACTAAACTTCGCATACAATTCCCGTTGTTGTAAAACTTCTAAAACAACTCTTAAATGCTTCTCATATTCCTCCACACTTCGAGAATATATCAAAATATCATCAATAAAGACAATAACAAATAAATCAATTTAAGGACGAAATACCTTATTCATTAAATCCATAAACACTGCAGGAGCATTGGTTAACCCAAACGGCATTACCAAAAACTCATAATGACCATACTGTAAAAGCAGTTTTAGAAATGTCACTATCCTTCACCTTCAACTGATGATATCCGGACCTCAGGTCAATTTTTGAAAACACTTTTGCCCCCTGCAACTGGTCAAACAAATCGTCAATTCTTGGCAAAGGATATTTGTTTATGATAGTTACACTGTTTAACTGCCTGTAATCAATACATAACCGCATTGTACCATCCTTCTTCTTAATGAACAACACTGGTGCTCCCCACGGCGAAAAACTAGGCCGAATAAAACCTCTATCAAACAAATCTTGCAACTGTGTCTTCTATTCCTTTAATTCTGCTAGCGCCATTCTATAAGGAGCAATAGAAATCGGAGTTGTTCCCGGTATCAATTCAATTGAAAATTCAACTTCTTTATCTGGAGGTAACCCTGGTAGCTCTTCTGAAAATACATCTGTAAATTCTTGAACAACAGGAATGTCTTCAATCTTTCCTTTATGTTTCTTGGTATCTACCACGTAAGCAAGATAACCCTGGTAACCTTTTGTTAACAACTTTCTAGTTTGAATAGCTGAGATAAGACAATTAGAAATAACATTTCTTTCTCCCACAAAGTTGAATTCTGACTCGCCTTTAACATGAAACACGACTTCTTTTCGAAAACAGTCTATTGATGCATGATGAGCTAGCAGACAAACAATCCATACCCAATATAATATCGAAATCCCAAATATCTAATGGTAACAAATCAACATTCAACTCCCGTTCACCCATATGCAGCACACAATTCATATACACATGATCAATTACCACTACTGCCCCCATTGGTGTAGAAATGCACAAAGCATAATCAAGTGGTGAAAGTGGTCTAGCCAAATATGTGGCAAATGATAATGATACAAATGAATGTCTAGATCCAGGATCTATGAGCACACAAACATTTCTATCAGATATAGAAAGCGTACCTGTAACCACTTCCGGTGTAACTTGAGCATCTTGAAGCGTCATGGTAAATATCTTTTCTTGAGCTTGTGAATCACTAGAATTTCCCCTACTTCCTCTTGAAGAGCTCCCTGGTCTCGACCATCTATTAGGAGTAACATTGCCCACTGATGAAGCTCCAGCTAATAAAGGACAATATCTTTGTGTGTGGCTTAATTGATTGCAGTTATAACACTTCATTATATTAAGTTTGGGACAATCTTTCTTCGCATAGCCTTCCACTCCACAGTGAAAATAAGTAATTAAAGTAAGTTTAGGGCAATTTCTCTTTGTATGACCTTCCGCTCCACAACTGTACCAAATAATACGGCCCCCACGTTCTTCAAAGCTACTTTGTTGTGTAGATCGTTGCCTTGAATATCCTTGTTCGCCTAAATTATTCGAGAACCTGCTTTGATATCCTCTGCTCTGTTCTTTACCTAGTGAATTTCTCTGACCATCTTGTTATGATGAACCGGCTTCCCTTGCTTTAACATATGGTTGGTCAAATCTACGCTTCTTGAATTGCTCTCTTCTTCTCATCTATTCTTTTACATCCCTTTCTGCGATCATTGCCTTGTTTACAAGTTTTGCATAATCCGCCACTTTAAGAGTTGAGACCCTCGACCTGATGGATAATTCGAGGCCATCCTGGAACCTATTGCATTTATCTGCTTCATCTTGTACGAGTTTAGGAGAAAATCTCGACAAGGCTGTGAACTTTGCTTCATACTCAACCACGGACATTTTCCTTGCCCTAACAAAATAAATTCTTGCTCTTTTTGCCTTTTATATGTAGGAGGAATGTATTGTTGATAGAAAGCTTTCATAAATTCGTTCCACGATACTACATCTCCCCCTCCTGGCGTGATTAATAAATGCTTTATAGCTTCCCACCAGTAACTTGCTTCATCCTTCAACATAAAAGTAGCCAAATTCACTTTATAATCATCTTGTAACCCCATGACTGAAAAAATAGATTCCATCTTTCTAATCCATTCCTCTGCCTCTGATGGCTCTGTAGAGCCTGAGAATACTGGAGGTGCCAACTTCATAAACTTCTCGTGTTTTGAAGCCTTCTTTTCTTCTTGATTTGCTACCTGTCCTGCATGAACCTTTGTTTGCACCTTAAAATATTTTGCACGTTGTTCTGCCATTTGAGCCATAGCTTGTAGTATTCTTTACATATCAGTTAGCGGATTTTGCCCATCTCCCACATTTTCATGAATAGGTTGCCCAACGTCAACATTGGTAGGGACAACATAATTTTCTCTATTATCCCTTTCATTACCATCTCCCTTTTCCATTTCGTACTATCTGCAATGAAACTTAATTATAACAACATATATATATACAACAAATATTCTTCAATACATGTTAGTATCATTTTCAAGAGAACTTTCACGACTCATTCACACCCTTCATACTTAAACTGCCAGTCTAGACACTACCCAATTTGAGAACCTAAAAACCTAACATCTGATACCAAAAGTTGTCACACCCGAACAACAAAAATAATACTTACTTAAAAATACTATTAAATTAAGAGAACATAATAACATTATCATTACCAAAATCAGCATCATCCCATATTCATGATTTTTTTTAAAACAATCTTGTCTTAAAAAGTGATACGAGCAAATATTTACAACTCACACATATAAAGATGTCTAGTCAAAATACACAAAACAAGACTAGTAAATATTTACATCTCAAACTCATCTTAGGTTTGTATTTAACTTATTGACAAAACATACAATAAACAAAAATGACGTAGTGTCTTTTTCTATAAACATTCCCACCCATCCTAGACCTGGCAGTGAACATCCCTTATTGATACCTGTAAAGAGAAACATATATAAAGGTATGAGCTATAGGCTCAGTGAATGCACCACTTTCCTCAACAGTAATCTGTAAAAGTATATATATACACATATCATATATAATCACATTTAATTCCCATCCTCTAGCCATCATATAAGGCATCAAATGTACCACACATATAACCGCTCTATAGTCTTAATTATTAGGCATCAAACATCCATACCATATTCCATATACCCATCCTCTAGCCCTATATATAATGGGCATCAGATGTACCACATATATAACCGCTCTATAACCTCAATTATTAGGCATCAAGCATCCATACCATATACCATATACCCATCCTTTAGCCCTATATATAATGGGCATCAGATGTACCACACATATAACTGCTCTATAGCCTCAATTATTAGGCATCAAGCATCTATACCGTATACCATATACCCATCCTCAAGCCCTATATATAATGGGCAACATATGTACCTCACATATAACAACTCTATAGCCTCAATTATTAGGCATCAAGTATCCTTACCATATACACATCCTCTAGCCCTATATATAATGGACATCAGATGTATCAACATACATATTCCACACCACCCTTCACATTTATACATTCAAATGTATATAAATTTCAAGTGAGTACATTCACCTCAAGTCCACACCAACGTAGTTCCAAGTTCTATTTTTTCAGTGCGTTGGAAGTATTTGTTCCTTCACCTACCAATCTAACATAATTAGTATTCCAATTCTTCACCAATATAATCATTTATAAGCGTGCAAAATACACTAATAATTAGGTGCAGTCTGAATCCCCTGCACAGACTAGGTACCTTCAGCTCTCCGATCATTCTCAAATTTTTATAGTAGTTACACAACATGGTTATAAACAATATTCCAGAATTTGAGCATAATCTAACAGCTAAAACATCGGATATTCATAAAACAACTCAGTACAAACATGCTGTCCAGAATAAACTGCACTTGTGTTAGCCCAAGTGCAGGCACGCTAAGTTGTAATATAGACTCGGAAGTCCGAATGTCGAACCACTCTATAATACTCAAAGCAAGAATTATAGAAGAAGTATTCATTTCTCAGAATAAAAGTTAACTTACAAGAAGAAGGAATAAATTACAATGAAAATGAGCTCTCACTTTTCTCTTGTTCTTGCCTAGCAAACTTGATCCCTTAAGCCCTAAGTTACAAAAAATAGTATATACTAAGAGCTAGGAAAATATCTAAAGAAAATATCTAAAATAGCTTAAACCAAAAATAGCCCATTTTGGGTGTGTAAAGGCCAAAACACAGGACCATGATCGATCATGGCTTATTCCATGATCGATCATGAAGTGTTTTGGAGTTGAGATGTTTGTACCATGATCGATCATGGTAAACCTACCATGATCGATTATGGGTCTAGGAAAAAATCACTTCATGCATTTTCCAAGCTTTTAACTTGCTTTCGATTAATCTTCTAAGGGCTATCGCATTTCATGCTTATAAACACATAGAAACACAACAAAAGCACACCTAATAGGGTGATATCAAATACATAGAATGCTAAAACACTAATCGTGAGATAAGTAAATTAATAGGGAAACTTAGAATAACAAACGCGTCAAATAACTTCGTAAAAGAGTGTATAAATGACAATATTATACGTTTATTAGAATTACAATTTTTTTTAAATTTAGTGGGGGTGCATTAAAAGTCTTCTCTAATTAAGGGGATAATTTTGTGGGGCTATTTGAAATTATCCTTTATTTATTGGACTAGCTTGTTGTGCTTTGGTCATAAAAAAATATTTTTGAGTTAGTAGATGAACTTACAATAAATTTATGCTATTTGGGTTCGATGGTGACACACTTAATTCAATTGTCACAACAAACTTTAGTACTTGCACACTTATATAGAAAAAATTAAAATAAAAGGAGAAATTTGAAAATTAATTACGGTAACAACTTGTTACTTTTGTAATTATAAATGTGGATATCCGCGTTTGTGACCCCCAACGGGTCCTTTGGTTGTGTCGGGGTGTATTTTTTTTTATTGTTTTAGATGAAGGTGATTTGTCCAAAGTCGCCAGTTCATTTTACGAAGAAAACAAAGAAAGAGTTGCGTAAGGAGGAAGTTTAAGGATAAGCATCCTCCTCATATGTTTTGTCTGCAAATGCAAAACTAGGGTTTGTAGGATTCGGAAACTATGTTACGGATTGGGAAGGTATTAGATACCCGCTTTGCCCTTTCGATCTAGTAGTTTAATGTGCTTATTCTGTTTTGGACAACTTGAATGCATTTATCAATGTTCTAATATTGCTTTTATGAGAATGTCTTTTGAAAATCTAACTAAGGGATATTGGAGGAAATAGGTGAAAACCATGTATTCCCTTTGTTTACCCTATGTTTTTTGTTTTGTCAAAGTCTATTTACTAGTAACAAAGTGTTGCAAGTATTTTTGGAAAGGGGGAGATGATCCAGTATAGTTTCCTCATATAAACTTTGCTAAATATTTCGTTTGAGTGTTGATTTAAATCTTGAGAAAAGTTCGGGTTTCTTGGGAATTTATTTGATGTTAAATTATATTTTTGAGGTAAGTGTATTGAATATACAATAGTCTATGTGGAAGACGGAGTATATGCAAATTGCATTCATGTGTAAAACCGATTACCTAGAAAAAAAGAAAAAGGCCCTCCGTATTAGACCTTGTTATGCAATGGATGCTCCCTTCGAGTTGTTTAGGGTTCTAGTGAATTTTGAACTCAATATTTATGATATTTAAAAGTTAGAGTTTTGCGAGAGCCGTAAAATAGAATGTCTACAATAGGTTTGGCAAAACTATTATATTTGTGTAGAATTGCGTCTACTCATTTTTTAGGAGAAGCAGCTTCTTTTAAAATAATTGTCACGTCGGTATAGTTGGATCTAATTTGGGTATGAGAGACACGTGCCCCCAACATTTTCTCATATGCGTATATAAATATGTAAAAATATTACTTATTGGTCTTAAATTAATAATCTTGAAAGTTAAAACTAACATCTAACAGTTCAAGAAATAGGTTGAAGTTCGTAAACATTCTTCATTTATTAAAGCCTCAAAATTAGCATAATTGGTAGCCACGATGTATAATTGTGTTGTAGTCAAATGTAAAAATAGCTGTCCTTGTCACTCTATTGTATTGTAACCTTAATTTTGAAATGATAAATTTAATCCTAAATTAAGTTGGAGATGGAGGGAGCACATAAATTCATGCTTATGTGTTGAGTTCAAATTGCAAATTATTTATAAAATCCCCCCTTTGATATATGTAATATTAATCGTGATGGTGACATTACACTTCCAAAATATTTTCTAAAATATTATGATACATTTATATTCAATGAACCCCGAAAATCCTTCATCGTATTTTATTCATTAATATGAAATTCATACTTCGCATTATACTTATTAATACTTGAAGTCCACGCATGCACTTAAAATAATTTGTGTAGGACTGTATGACGACCCTTCAACTATAGGGCTACATATATGACTGCACGTTCATGACAACTAAACACCCTCTTTCTCTCTCACCCCCACCCTCACCCAACGTGCACCCCATTAAAAAACCTCAAGATTTTCACTCCTAATTCCTTCAAAGTACCATTATAAATTGGAATGAAAATTTTGTTTCAATTCAATCTGTACATTTTTGTCATATATATTCAAAAGGTATATAGATAAAATAAAAATTTAAAAGAAAATTATTGAAATGATGAAGGCAAGTACAATGTTGGCACTGGGGCTTGGGCTAATAATGCTGATGAACTTGGCAGGCCATTGCTATGGTGATGGTCTTCAAGTTGGATTTTACAAGGGAAAATGTAAGCTTGTAGATGTTGAATCTATAGTGAGGATTGTGGTCACGTCTCGTTTTCTGAAGGACAAAACGATTGCGCCGGCTTTGATTCGCATGCAATTCCATGATTGCTTTGTCAATGTACGTATGAATTTGATATCGTTTGTTAAATCTTTTTTTTTTTAAAAAAATTAAGGGAGGTCTAAGTCTCTCCCTTAATCCTACAAATAAAGAAAAACCCTCCCTCCCACCCCATATCGTTTGTTAAATCTTGCTTCTGTACGTCTAATTGAAATATATGTGTTTTTGTACTTGTTTTCTAACTACTTTTCAAGAATTCAGCTTCTTTAGAGTGACGAAAATCATATCTGATTTTAGAGCAGAGTTAGCAAATCTGAGCTACAAGTTTTGAAATTGGTTGCTCGGATTCTATTTAAATGAGTCATTGCAGAGGGATAAGAAAAAAAATATACTCCTCTAATGAAATGGAAGTTATTTGTTAAAATCTGAGCCGACTATTTTAATAAAAGACTGTTGATATTAAAAATTTTTGAATTAATATTCGAGCATGATGATGAAAATATATAGGGGTGTGATGCATCGATACTTCTAGACGGGAGCAACAGTGAGAAAACTGCGCCCCCGAATCTAAGCGTGAGGGGATACGAAGTTATTGACGCTGCAAAAGCGGCTGTGGAGGCAGTGTGCCCTGGTGTAGTCTCTTGTGCTGATATCATTACCATGGCTACTAGGGATGTCATATTATTGGTTAGTATACATTACTTATTCATTAATTTATTGTTTATAATTTGTTCAGCTAATTAATTACTCTATTTGAATTTCACGAAAAGCGACTAATTTTAAATAAAATCAATTGTTACGAATAACACAAATTTATCATCATGAAATTCTAGACATTTTCGATTTAGACCAAATAAAAATCGTCAAAACCACAGACTCTATTATTTAGTATATATTAGATATAATATCGCACATGCATCAACTACTATCTCGACCACCGGTAATAATACGGCTATTAATGATGACAAGTTAGTGATGACGATTTTAATAAATTGGGCTATTGATATATATATATATATATATATTTGAATGTATATATATGCAGAGTGGAGGAGGATTTTATAGTATAGAGACAGGAAGAAGGGATGGGTTGGTGTCACTTGCTAAGAATGTGAATCTTCCATCTCCTTCAATCTCAGTTTCTGATTCCATCAAAGCATTTGCCAACAAAGGTCTCAATCCTACCGACATGGTTTATCTTCTAGGTAATTATATTACTTCTTTATCTTAAGAGTTCAGAGCATCTAATTCAAAATTAACCGATAATAGGCACAATATTACTTAAATTTTATATATTACTTTGCGAGTTAGGTCTCGATTTCCCAATGGATGTGACTATATACATATACACACATGGTATACTCTTCAAGAATATATACACATATACTATATATATAAATATATATACACATTAAGTATACTCTTTATGAATATAAAAAACTATTGGTGATCAATCCACTAACTCACATGTTTTGTGTACTAATTAACTTTTTGCATAATACGTACACTTTATATGCATAACAATAATGATATATCTGTAGTCAAAACAATACTTAATTTGTTCTGAATAAGCTTATAAGCAATAATAGATTCGTTCAAATTGAGAGTGCAATGGCCGGCCGGCCATATTAATTACCAAAGTAAATAGGGTTGTTAACAAATTATAGTACAATTACAAAAATATATGATATAACTTTTCACGTTTTGGCAATAGGTATCGGCAATGGCAATAACAAAATTTTAATGTGTGTATGTACATATATTTTTTGACTGACATGTAGGTGGTCACACTATTGGTGTTGCACATTGCTCTCTCTTCCAAGATCGCCTCTACAATTTCCAAGGAACTGGCAAAGCTGACCCCACAATGGACCTTTCTCTTTTAAAAACATTGAAATCAAAATGCCCCCAAAATTCAACCTTTGACAACACTGCTAATCTTGACCAAAACCCTTTTAGTTCCTCTATTGTTGACAACTCTTACTACAAGCAAATACTAAAGAATAGAGGGATCCTCCAAATTGACCAAACCCTAGCCCTTGATCAATCAACCAAGCCAATTGTCACATATATCGCCAATGGGTTCGACTTCAACATCAAATTCGGTCAAGCCATGGTTAAGTTGGGCACGGTCCAAGTTCTTACCGGTTCGCAAGGGGAGATTCGAAAATCGTGCAGAGCAACTAATTAATAAACAAGAGAAAAATATTCAGTATCACGATCGCATTGGCATGTAGTGTAATTGGCTCCCTCTTATTATGCTTCAACAATATTTGTTTTGCTCGAAAATTCAAGGATAAAGATTTTATCTGTTTCTAATGTGTGTCAAGCGTTGAGAATGTGTCCTCTCCCAGTTTCTTTTTTGTTATTTTAAATGTGTAATTTTTTTCGAAATTCATTTGTCCAACATTGAGTTACCATGTTAATTAGCTCTAGTCCAAGAAATATTTGCTTGATAAACATTGTGACTAAATTTTTAAGTATATGGCTAGACCCGCTATTGTTGTAACAATCAAATTTGTTGTTTTTCATTTGATTATAAAATACTTGTATATTTTATTTCTCATTCTTTTGTTAACAATTAGTCACAATGCTTGTGCATTACACATGATTTAATGTAGTACAAGAAAAAAGTGTTCTTTTGTTGTTGTTGTTGTAATTAATGCTATAAACACGTCACAAATTTTGACACGGACCACCGCTCTGTTACAATTGGTATTATTTGTGGCGGCGTATTTACAATCCATTACGAATAATTCGCTATTTGTGACAGGCTTAATATAAGCTTGCCATGACAAATGATCATCTTTGATGGCATTTACCAAAGTTGATACAAAAAGATATTGAGTAAATAGTTCAAATGGCCATTAAACTTTCAATTTAGTATAATTTGGCCATCAAATTTTAAAACAAACCAACTTAGACATCTAACTTTGGAGTGGGTTCCACTCTGATCATTTCTTCCAATTTAATTGTTAAATTGAATGGAATGAAACCATGTGTTAGGCACATATATGATTTCATTTAAGCGTATTTTAATCATTTTGGTTATAAAATAACTTAAGTTGTGCTGTTGTTGAAAATAATGCTATGCTTTATATATTGTGTGTGTTTCATTTTGGCGACAATTATCGAAAGAAAATGTCGTTTTGTTACAATATGATCAAATAACCTTACACGAAATCATGTGTGATGGAAATGCATTAAATGTAACAGCCAAATTGGACGGAATGGTCAAAATGGTACTTATTCCAAAGTTTGATGATCAAAGAATTGGACGGAATGGTCAAAGTGATACTCACTCCAAAGTTGGATAATCAAAGTGGTTCGTTTTGAAGTTTAATGGTCAAAGTGATACTAAATCAAAAGTTTAGTGGTTATTTGAGTTGTTTGCTCAAATATATTTAAAATAGATTCCTTATGATACTACGCCATTTCATTTGAATTAGATATATACATGAATGAAACAAATTGAAACTATTTCACTATCATTTTTTTTTCAAGCTAGCAGACCCTCTCTCTCTTTTCCGTGCTGGACCTATAAAACCCTCGCCATTGACAGCAGTTCACGCCTCCATTGAGAGACGATGCCCTTTTCTTCTCGTTCCTATTTGTGGGTATGTGATTTTTATTAAAAATAGGTTAAAATACAATTATTTAATTTTATAATTTAAATACTCCTTTTACAATAAGATTGCATTTGATATGTTGGATAAAAAGGTCAACTAGGATAAATAAGGGACGGATAGGATATGATTAGAGGCTTGCGGTACAGTAACAGTACTTGCTTCAATGGAGGATATTGGGAGCATTCGGGGGAGTTTGTTCAGTCCTAATTAATTTCAGAATCCCTTTAATTACTTCGCACGGCTAGACCATCTGTTAATTAAGGCCATGGATAAAAATGGCAATGAGGAATTAATGATTATAGTAATCTGGTAACAATAACTAATGAAATAATAATGCGTAGATGACCAAGAACGTCATGGCCACTGCTCACATTAATGGAAGTAGCTACAAGCCTACAACCGCATATGTTTGTACTTCTTCGCCATTGCATTGCATCGCATCGCTATTATATTTCTTTTAGCTAATCCTCGCTATTGTTAAAAGAAAAAAATAGGTTTATAAGGAAGAAAATAACAAAAAAAGAGATACGATTATGCACATGGTAATGCTGTGTTTTCATAAATTTAAAGTTACAGACACAATTTTAGGGTAGAGCTTAAGCTCAAGTGTTTCATTGTAGCAAGTGGTTACTATTCAATTTTTATTTTAATTTATGTTTTGTAATTACTTGGGTCGAATTAGGTTTCAAGCACACCCTTAGTGTCCATTCAGATATTGAATTCACACAAAATAAAAATAAAAATAAACTCAGATGAAAGATATTATACTTTAGATTTCAAATTCAGAATTTAAATAATAAATCAAACACCATTTAATGGACAATTGTCCGACATATAAAAAAGACTTGACCATATTATGTATAAACGTTATGAAAAAAAAAAAGAAAATTGTGCACTTGAAGTGAATCTAGCAATGTATAATATGCGTCCAATTTTTTCCTCATTAATTTATAATATATTTAGGGGAAAAAAACAATATATTGATATATTTAACAACAATAATGAACACAAAATAAAATTTCTTTTTAGCTAATTCGTGGCTGTGGTAAAGAAAGCAAACAAAGTGTTACATAAATATTTATACATATGGAAGTGTCAAGAGCATATTACATTTGCTCCCCCCCCCCCCCCCCAAAAAAAAAGGTGTGTATATGAGATAAAATAAATTCATCTTTTTGCAGCCTCATGTTAAATAAATTCTTCCACATGCACAACATCACCTGTATGAGATGGTTAACTTTCTTCCTATGTTTTTGCTGTTGGTAATCTATAAATATAAGAGTTGAACTTATTAAAATACAATAACTTAAAAAATATATTGTGTTGAGTGCCTAGATACACACAAAATTACAAAGAAGTAATTAAATTAAATTAAATTGTACTCTTGAAATGAATCTGGCAACGCGTTGTGCAGTTTGTTTCCTCGTTAATTTCTATTATATTTAGAAGAAATAAAAATAATTTATTGATATATTTAATAACAACAATGAACACAAAATAAAATTTATATTTTTTTTATCTAATTCATGGTGGTCGTAAAAAAAGGAAAGAAAGTGTTAAAAAGAAACAATGATGAAAACTATGTTCAAGAGTGTATATAATAGATTAAAATAATAAAATAAAAATTCAGCTTTTATTAGTTCCAAGCCGCCACGTGTTAAAAAAAGAAAAGAAAAGGAAAAGGATTATAAAAATATTGGATAAGTGGCAAAACATGCATGGTAACGAATTTTTTTCCTTTTAGCACTTTTTGTATTGAATTTTTGTTTTTGCTGTCAATCATGGTAGTGAACTTTTTAATTGTTGTCAATTTGGTCCGTTCATTACCTTTTGTTAAAAAACCTAAGGATGCGTTTGGCACACTGGATAAGAGGGTGGGTTAGAATAACTTTATCCTATTCTATGTTTGGTGTTCGTCGGGATTGGATATCGAAGCGGATTATTTATCCCACTAAATCTTCTTATCCATTGAGAGAATGATTAACGAATCTCACCTAAGAGGTGGGATTATTTTATCCTATCCGGATATGATTAAATAATTTAATCCGACTCTCTAATCTGGCGCGTCAAATACACCCTGAAGGAAAATCAAATTTAATAACAGGAACAACCCCAAACTTTTTATTTACACAAACCACTCATAACTTTTTAATTTTATATTATATGTATTTGCAAAGACTAGCTTTTTACAAGAACCTTTCAATTTATACTTTTTAATTTTATATTCTAGGGCTTCTTTTTTAATCATTCCATTAAATTCATTATTTTTCTAAATTTTCTTAGGAGGGCTTATTTTTGCTCCCTCAAGTATGAAAAAAATGTTGTCATTTAAAAATATATTTTTTTCTATAAATTAGCAGGGTAAATTTTTATTTTTTTGAAACTTTCTTTTAATTTTGTGAAAAAATGGCAGCAAAAATGGATTTCAACAGCAATAGAAAATTGAAATTGATGTTTTATATTGATGGCATTATGTTTGTGTTTAATCAAATTCTAGTTGCCCTTAAATGTTAATTAATTTAATAATTTGAAAATTTTTCTTTATTTTTTTGCACTTTCGGAATTTAACCTGAAAATAAAATCCCAAAAACCAAAGAAATCCTTTTGAGTTAAAGAAAAGTGTACGAAAATTTAAGAAATGGGAACAAATTGAAGGGTTTCGGTAAAAGAGTGTTTCTGTAAATACATATAATCTAAAATAAAAAAATCAGGGATGATTTGTATAAATACATTAAAAGTGGAAGTAATTTTTGTAATAAATTTAACTTTCTTTTTGGTTTTGTAATAAAAGATAGTGGATGGATCTAATTGACAGTAATACCATTGTTAACTGCCAAAAAAAAAAGATTAAATACAAAAAGTGCTAAAAGGGAACAACGTGTTTACCATTTAGCCTAAAAACATTACTTGTTCAAGAGTATTAGTTTCTTTCACATGCACATCATCTAGTGTATGAGATGGTTGACTTTCTTGCTTCGCTGTTGGTAATATAGGAATTGTACGTAAGGGTTGAACTTATTAAAATATAATAACTTTAAAAAAATATTATATTAATTAATTTCCTAGCTCATTATATGATGTTATTTCCTCTAATCTTGGAGAGAGGAAAGAGAGTTGAAAACATTTTATTTAATTTTTTTTAGAAACAAAGCACTATCATTCAAAATGAAACGAAATCAAAGCAAGTAATCATTATGGGAATAATCCCAATTTTTCGACTCAGGAATAGATAAAGCAAAATGCATCTGAAAACGTGCTACTTTATTTCCCTCTCAAGGAGCAAAACAAAAGCTAAATCATGACCAAGACAACTACCCTTAATATTATCAATAATTTTACCAAGCTCATTAAGAGGCGGCATGCTCGAGTTGAGAAGATTCACAAAAACTTTTTTTAAGGGAATGTATACAATATATATAGATGTAACAAAAAACGAAAGAGTTAAATACATAATATAACAAAATCGGTATTGAGAATGATTGGCTCAAACCACATGAAACATTGTAGAATGTATTCAAAATGGGTATGTTGGTAAGGTAGTGTCATCATATAGTAACGAGGCTTTTCAAGATAAAATCCCTAATCTATAACCCAAAAATGTTTAAGTTGGGGACAATATCGTTATTATGTACATATAATGGTAGGCCCAGTCGATGCTCTGAGCCCTATATACCCATGTGCCGGTGAGCACAATACTTAATATCAAAGGTCGATGGTGAATCTATGCACTTGTGGAGCAGTATCGATAGCTGGATTCAGTGGAGTTAGGAAGAATTCGGTAGAGCCTAGGGTGTGATGAGTAGCTTCAAAAATCATTTCGATAACTTGACTCAGTAAAGCCTATTGTTGAGTTAGATTCAGAAAGAAGCGAAGGGTGGAGTCACTATAGTCTATGTACACCGGGGTAGTGTCAAAGTGATTGTGCATGTTCCTTGAGTAAAGTGAAATAAAGTGTACTTCGAGATGTGTATTGACCAAGGTGGACGATTTTGTGGATAATGTGGTGTGGTGATTTATATAGATAGTTCAAATGTGGATTCAAGATGGATTACGCTATAGGTCCAGGTGGTGCAAGGTGAATCGGAGATAGGATAAGTTGGAGCCAAAGGTGGAGTTGTTTGATCCAAGGTGGAGATTGTTGACAAAGGTTGGCACATGAAAAAATTGTAGCACACTCAACATGAATATATAAGTAGGCCCAAAGGTGTTTAAGTTGAAAATAATATTGTTATTACATATGGACCGGTTGGCCCAGTTGACACCTTGAGTCCAACCCATGTGCCGGTAAGAACAACAATCGGAAGACACATAATTGAATGCATTGCAAACTTATTTAATGCGGTATCATTTGAGTTATTTTTTAAAATTTTAATGAAAAATCTTTAAAATTATTACTTTGACATTGTGTAAGCAACTAACGAAAGAATCCCTACATAGAGGAAAGAAAATATTAAAAGCTTTTGTAGTACTATCAAAGCTTTTTTCCTTTTAGGTTCACCTAGCTTTGTGATAATAATTGTGTAGAGACGTCTGATTTTATTTTGTTGGACAGACAACTTTTCTTAAATTTTGTTATGAAAATACTAAGCTTTTATTAAGCCAATTATTCATGCCTATTTCAATATTTTTGTATGAATTTTGAAAGTCAGAGGAAACACTGTTGTACCGCGATGATAAGTACGTTCTCCTATATATTATGATGTATATGTACTTCAGTAAATCACATTTTAATTGTATTTAAAAAAGACAATCTATTCAATATTATTAGATTATAAATTTCGAATTGATGATATATATTGCATACGATATGCAATTAAAATTTTGGCTATTTTATGGTAGATAATTAATAGTGTTGTCTACCTTTATTGTGTTACACATGCACCATTGTGAATATTCATAAAATATTATAATCCTTCAAAAATTCAAAACAAATACTTTTAGATTAGGAAAAAAAAAGAGCTCAAGGTAAACAATTGATTTTTATAAAATCGTGTTACCATAATTAAAAAGTCAAACCTTCAATTCGAGGAATATAATTTTAAAGTCAACTCTTCAATTGGAGTTCTTTGCTCTACTCTCTCTCTCTCTCTCTCTCTCTCTATATATATATATATATATATATTGTCAACTAGCATTTCCCAAATATTATGGTCCATTTCCATTCAATGGACCCCAAAATACCTAAATCTTATTCTATTGATTTATTTAAACCTCGTACTTTACATTATGCTAGCTAATCCTTAAATTAAGTCCCCACACTTCAATATTTTAGGACTTTATGACCCTTCAACTATGGAACTACAAGACTGCACGTTCATGACAACTTAACACCCTCTCCCTCTCCCTTATAAATTGACATGAAAATTGTGTTTCAATTCAATCTATACTTTTTTGTCATATATATATATACAAAAGCAAGAAAATTAATAATGAAGGCAAGTAGAATATTGGCGTTAGGGCTTGGGCTAATAATGTTAATGAACCTAACAGGCCATTGCTACGGTAATGAGCTTCAAGTTGGATTTTACACTGGAAAATGTAAGCTTGCAGATGTTGAATCATGGTGAGGCTTGTGGTCACGTCGTATTTTTCAAACGATAGTTCAATTGCGCCAGCTTGGATTCGCATGCAATTCCACGATTGCTTTGTTAATGTAAGTAATTTAATATTGTTTGCTAGATTTAATTACGTATAATTGAAAAAATACAAGCATGTTTTTGTTTTTTTTCTTAACTTATTAAATTTTCGAGTAAGAACGCACGCATCCAACTTTTTTAGAGCAATTCAAATAATTTTGAAGTAGAGTTTGCAAATTTGGACGTTTTGTTTTGAAAAAGATGGCTTAGGTAGTGTCAACTTGTTTAAACGAATCACTACCACAGTTTAGCTGGGGATGAGAAAATAATATACGCCTCTGGCGAAATAGAGGTTGTTTGTCAAAATTTGAGCCATTCATTTTTATCAAAGATTATTAATATTTAGAATTTTTTGAATTAATATCTGAGTATGATAATGAAAAATAGGGGTGCGACGCATCAATACTACTGGACGGGAGCAGCAGTGAGAAAACTGCACCTCCGAATCTGAGCGTGAAGGGATACGAAGTTATTGACGCTGCAAAAGCGAGCGTGGAGGCAGCGTGCCCTGGCGTCGTTTCTTGTGCTGATATCATTATCATGGCTACTAGGGATGTCATCTTCTTGGTTAGTATAAGTCATAAATTCAGTTAATTATTTATAATTTTTTGAACTTAATTGAGACTTGGTTTAATTTTTGATAAAAAAGATAACTAGATCCAATATATATCTATTTGTCATGAATAATTTTAGAACCCCTTCTCCCAGTTAATATGAAAAATTGAATATCTAACAAACTACTTAAGATTTTGTAAAAAAGATCATATGAACTGCACATGCATTTACTGTAACAGCCGCCATTTTGTACTGGTAATGATAATGGTTTTAATCGGGTTACTAATATATATATATATTGGATTCCAGAGGGGATCTAGTACGGACTCGCATTTAACGACGAATTTTTGTCTTTAAAAACCATCTCCACATGTATTAGTGACAAAAAATTATCGCTAAAGGCCAGTCTGTGTATGAACTGGGCTGTAATAGATCCCATATGTATATGTATATGTATATTTATGTATAATAAAAGGTAAAAGTTTTTGAATTCTCAAAATGTATAAGAGATAAAATATAAAATATTCAAAACTGCAATATCATTCTTTAAAAGTAAATATTACCTTTAACACAGTTTACAAACTACTAAAAATTTGTATCTAATTAATATGCATATGTGCAGAGTGGAGGAGGATTGTATAGTGTAGAGACGGGAAGAAGGGATGGGTTGGTGTCACTTGCTACAAATGTGAATCTTCCATCTCCTTCAATCTCAGTTTCTGATTCTCTCAATGCATTTGCCAACAAAAGTCTCACCCCTACCGACATGGTTTATCTTCTAGGTATATATATTAATTCCTCTTACTCCTTTACTTACCTTCATATATTATTAATTATTTCCAATTTTTCTTTTAACTTAATTTCATTATGTGCGTTAGTTATACTAACAATTTACACAAAAGATTAGTATACAAAACATATTTAATAGGTCAAGCATCGGGGGTTGGGGCCTATCAAAAAGTTGTTAATGCCATTTAGTTCGTTGATCAATTCAATATCGGACACAGCATTTTGTGTGCACTTTGTAATTGTATACTATTTTCAAGCACATACAACATTATTTATATACACATATTAATGCAACTCATGACTAAACAAACATGTGCTCAAATAGTATACACATTTATTGTCACTTTATGTTTAGAGGGAAAGTGTAGATGGATCCTGTGCATGTGGGACCCATTTTTCAACCACCGATAAGGTGACCTCTCATTTTCTATACAACTTTTTGTGCTCACTTTTAGCACATCTAACTTTTAATTATATACTAGGTTAACTAGCACACGCAATATTGCTTGTTTGCAACCTGAAGAAATCTAATTTGAACTTGAAATTAAAACAAAAATAGTAAGTGGTCTAGTTAGTTGACTTGCCTAATATCAAGTGTTCAAACCCTATTGTAAGTGGCCTAGTTAGTTGACTTGACTAACTTGCACACATGATAAGTGGGACTCGAATATTTATAATTTGATCCAAAAATAAATCAAAAAATGATAAATGACATTGTAAGTAAACACAGTTCTGTACTATAGTTAAAATATGTACCGATCGACTTTATGTATTATATTGTTTTGAAAAAGCAATAATGACTCTTTTGTAGGAAAAAAAAAAGAAGAAACAATAATTACTTTCAAAATAACAAAATGTACTAATGTTACAATTTTTGAATGACATACACAGGTGGTCACACTATTGGGATTGCACATTGCTCTCTCTTCCAAGATCGCCTCTACAATTTTCAAGGAACTGGGCAACCTGACCCCACAATGGACCCTGCCCTTTTGAACTCATTGCAAACAAGGTGTCCTTTAAATTCAACCTCTGATAATACTGCTAATCTTGACCAAGACCCTCTTTTTTCCTCCACTGTTGATAACTCTTATCACAAGCAAATACTAAAGAATAGAGGGATCCTACAAATTGACCAAACCCTAGCCCTTGATCAATCAACTGAGCCCATTGTCACAGATATAGCCAATCGGCTTGACTTCAACACTAAATTTGGACAAGCTATGGTTAAGTTGGGTGCGGTCCAAGTTCTTACCGGGTCGCAAGGAGAAATTCGGAAATCGTGCAGAGCCACTAATTAACCAGAGAAAATATTCAGTATCAGAATCTAAAATTCAACAATAACCTTTTTTTTTTGTGTTTTTATTTTCCATTTTCAAGAAGTAACGTGTCATCTCCCAATTTATTTTTAGGTCTTAATTTCTATATATTGTTGTGTGATTTTGCTTCTGAAACTAATCGGAGCTTTGTTATCGTCCAAGGCAATGAACAAAATATCGGTCAGTTTAATAAGTATATGTTGTAATGATCAAATTAGTATTTTTTTTTGTTTGTTCATTTGGTTAATAAAAATTTACTCCCGTTTTAATCTTATGTTTTTCCACTCTGTTGGTGATGTTCTAGTTAGGATATTTTCTATGTTCTTTTGAGGTAGATATGTAGATCCATTGAGAAAAAGTTAAGATTCAATCTTTATTCTTAAACATTTTTAAGATGCGCTCCTTATTATTTTTTGGTAAAACTTGTGATCCTTGTTTAATTTTTCGGTATTACCTCTGGCAAGGATCCAAATGTCCCATATCTGTAACCAAGATTTCTTGGTTATCGGTACCGTATATATGACCATTGAATTGAGATTTTTTCAATCACAGGTATTGTGCCTATGACCCAGAAATCACATATATACTCAAGTATGTAGGCAGAGCTATGTAGGGGCAAGTGGGGGCGAGCACCCCCATATGGTTTTGGAATTTTTTTATTATATATGGGATATTTTTTGACCAATATATATATATATATATATAGGGACTTATACGTAGAAACTAATAGTAGGATAACCAAAGTGTAAGGGGCATAACTATATATAGGGACCTATATGTGAAACTTAAAATTTAGTTTAAGGGTATCTAGACTATTAAAATAAATCTAGGTGCAAAACATGACTCTACGCGGGCGTGGAACATGATCCAGGGGTATTTTCATAAGAGTTGATCCCTTATGAACCCATCAATTTTTCCAAACAATTCCATGTGGGACTTACCCAATTTCATTTCCATTTTTCTATCTGAAGTATAGCCCACTTTGGGTGACAATTTCTCATTCACCTCATAACTATTGTGAGCAAATAAATATATGATTTCAATGTTTTCACGGAGGAAAATACGAATATATAATAACCTTTTACAACCGAGTGTGAGGTCCCACCAAAAACTACCCTCAATGGCTCGAAAATGGTATTTACCCATTTTTCCAACACTAGCAATGTAAATCCTTTCTTAGATCTACTTTTTAATATTAGGTATAGTTTTATTATTAATTACTTACAAAATGTGAGCTATGCTTGTTAATTAATTGCATAATATTATTAATGCTATTATATTTGTGTTGTATTATTGTAATTTATCATAACTATTCAAATTCCCTATTTGAGTTGTATGAAGTATATATTATCATTAATAGTATTATATTTACGTTCAAAATTTCTGAATTTAAATATATTTTTGTGTATTTGAAATTTCACCCCCTCCCTCACCCAAATTTCTAGCTCCGCCGCTGCTCAAGTACTGTATATCTGTATCTGAGTCATCGCCAGAGATAGATACCTCATACTTGAGATAGTGCATCCTTTAAAAAAAGAAAGTAGTGGACCGCATCTTTAAATTGTTTCTAAACAAGAACCGGTTCCTAAAACCCGCCACCTATTTATTAGAATGTCTTTGTTGTTAATGATCTAGCGCTATTAATATATATTAATATTATTCTGGAGGATAAACGTCTAGTAGTATTTTGGGCATAAAACTCATTTGCATGCATGGTATGTGTACGTGTACACGTCAACATAATTTAAATTGCAACTATGATACTTTAATAAAAAGATTGAACCAATTCAAACTTACGGTAGTAAAATAATAAAAATAAAAAATATAATATTTGTACCAATCAATTAAAAGACATATCCTTTATGGACTTATTTAAAAGAATTGCATCTACCTTGCCGACCAACGTTTTAACTAATTAAGCTCTCATACAAACAATTACCAACGGAAAAATGATTATTAGTGACAAATTAGTTAAAAACACACCAAAAATTTTAAATTAAAAAAAAAATTAAGGGTTATATAAACTTGGTCCATTTAATTTTAACTTAATTAGTCCTTTTGTCCAAGCCCAACCTTAATCTTCTGAATAGTAGCAACATCAGTCTTAAAAGACTCAGCCAAGACACCATCATCGACCCCACCACCAAACACTGCCGCAGGAACCGACACCGACCCACCATTTGCGCACCCAAAGGCTGCCACTGCTAGGGCTGGCGTGTCGGTACTCGGATTATACTGATAGTGAACTAACCCTTTTGGGAATAGAAACATGTCCCCAGCTTGAAGCGTTTGAGTGTAGAGTTTATTAGCGGTGTCAATCAGACCAACCTCCAGACTACCCTTCAACAGAAACAGCAGCCCTGCAGAGCGGGGTCGGGTGTGGGGTGGGTTGATGAACCCTGCAGGGAACTGGAGGACCGTGAGGGAGACACCCTGGCCCTCGAGGGCCGGGAACTCTACCATGCTGGCTTGAGTGCCCTTATAAACTGGTGAGGTTGGTGGGTTAGAGATTACTTCTCTTAGGCCAGTGAAGGTGAAAAAATTGCCATCAACTAAGGTTGTGTTTGGTGGGAGAACAAAATCTGTTAAAATATCTCGGTCACTTGCTTGGACCATAAAAGAATTGGCAAAGATAGAATAAATGAAAAGAACTAGTTTTACTATTGTTGAGGCCATTTATTAATCTAAAGGTGTTACTGGCTTAAGATGGAGCTAGCTAGACGCTTAATTTGTTGTATGTATAAAAGTATTTATAGTTGGTCTTTTTTGGCAGTCCAAACACATTGACTGAAATTTCCACGAGGATTTAAGGCACAAGGGACCTCTACTGTTGACCTACTCTTCACCTTTGGGATTTGGCAAAGGTCACTTTTTTTCCCCTCATACAGTTGTCCCATTTAATAAACTTAATTTAGAATTGAAGAGCATATACCGTGGCATTGTACATATTAACATACAAGGGCCTAATTTTTTTTAATTTTTTTTAAATAGGACCAATTTGGCATTTAGTATTATACCAGCCTTTAGGGCATGTACAATGGTTTAGATTGCGCAAACTATGATAATACAAATTCATTCTATTTATTTGAGGTGCTGTGTATATAACGGTATAGGATAATTTTTTGCCAAAAAGAGGTGTTGTTTGGTTGGGTTTTCAAAAAATATTTTAGATTTTTTTTTAAATTCGTGTTTGGATCACTAATTTTTAAAACTTCATTCAAGTAAAAATAATATATTTTTTTATTTTCTATTTTAAAAAAACTTTAAGGAATAAATAAAAAATAAAGATTATATTTTTTGTAAAATTTTAAAAACAGTATACCGTATACCAATCGAATTGAACAGTTTTAAAAACCTATATTTAAAAGTAAATTTTAAATTAAATATTTAAAACTCTAACCAAACATAACCATGTTTCTGTTTGGAGCCCAAAAGGGAAACACTCATATAGCCCTTTAGTATCAAAATGAAAAATTCCAAATGGCCAGCCGCTTAATTACTATGCTCAATTAGTGATGAAAAAGTGTTTCCATTACAAAATATGAACCTTTAGTGACAAAACACATTTTCGTGGTGTAATCTACTCATTTATTTACAAAACTTTGTGTTTCTTCACGTTGTGTATTCTTTTAATAGCTTAATTTAGAATTCGTCACAAAAGTTGTGATAACCAAGAAATCGGTGACGAAATTCAGAGTTTTGTCATTAAAAGGTGTTTATTAATATATGTAATTCAATAATTTTGTAATATGCAACTTCTTAAACTAGCATTATGTTTCGGCAAAGAAATAATTAATTTGATAATGTAAATAGCCTTTTCAATAGCTTTTTACACTGTGTAAAAGTAAAGATGTAAACACTGTATTTTGCTACCTCGTGAAAATATGCATTAGAATCAAAACAAAAACGACTATTGTGGGTAAAAATGTGCATTTAAAAATGACCATTTGGGTGAAATGTGCAACTATCCCCTAATTTCAACCAAACTTAGTAGACAAGTTAATTAGGTAGCTAGATATTTATTAAATTTTGATTCGAACAAGTTCATTAAGTATCTACACGTTTGCATCTAGTAAAGACTGCGTTTACAAATAAATTTTTATTGCTAAAATATTAGGAGATATTTTCAGCAACAAAAAACGTTAGTAAAGACTGAACTGATCCGTACATAAATATTTTCTACATGTATCATTTTCCAAGTGATACACCATCATCATCCAAAACCACCATTTATCAATCCAAGAAAGATCCAACCATTTGCACCATTATCACCTCTCGATCATCGGTGCATGTGTTCTTTCTCAAGCGTGGTGGCGGTCACTTAATTCTGGTGACCCATTTCCGACTATGTTTTCATAAGGTCTCTCTTTCTATATATATATATACATATATGTATCCGTATTGAGGTACGCATCACAAGTGTAAATATATGTATACATGTCTAATATCTATTATGTAGTGCTGGCATTTTTTACAGAAAAACCGACTGAAAAAACCAAACCGAATGAAAAAAAATTGAACTGGACGAACCAATTAAAATCGGTAGACGATCAACTTCTGGTATTGTTACAGTTTTCCATATTAGAATTATCCGTTTCTCGATACCGACCAAATATCAATATTTAAAAAAAATTGAAAACATGCTTTACCCAAAACCAATTAGCCTCTCAAATGGTCAAAGGATAAGGTTTCTCTTTCTCACTAATACTTTCTCTCTCTAAAAAATTCTCTTTTGTCTCTTTTAATGGATATTGTTCTCCTTTTTATTATTGGTTGCTTTTTTGATGATACAATATCATCACCACAACCGGTTCTCTCTACTCTTTCTATCGACCCAACCCACACCACTTACGGTGGTGGTTATAAGCCAACAATAAATTCTGTCGGTGCCCACCTATGGATCCATCTACACCGTGCTTTTGCCACCTCTGGCCATCAGCTTACCTCTTACAGGTCTCACCACACATCCTTATACCTTTGCGGCTTTGCACCCCTCGGTCGCAGTACATGAAGTCAAATACCCCAAATCCTTTATTTTCAATTCTTCAATTTACAAGGTTCTTTTGCCCGCCCAGATTAAGGATCTCAAGTTGAAGATCTCTTCATTTGAAGCCCTAAGACCTCGTTTGGTTCACGGATTTTAGTATTCGGGAAAGGAAAGTCATTCCTTTTCTTTATTTGGTAAACACAAATTCTGGAAACACTTTCCCGAGAGAGGGGAAAGTAGGGGGTAAAATCATTCCTCTCAAAACACATAGGATTGATTTTCCCATGTCCAAGCATTTATTACAAAAAATTTAGACAATAATACCCTTACCTAAATACTTTTCATGCTTTACCAAACACAAGAAAGAAAATTTGACAGGAAATTTAGTTTCTCACCTCCATGGGAAAGATAAGAGAATTGATTTCCCTTCCGTGAACCAAATGAGGCCTAAATGAAACCTACTAAAGATCATATCTCTCTTATCTTTGAATATGTTGTTCTTTATTATTTCATTTTTCTTATTTTTTGGATTTTGGTGCTTGAACTGCTATGTATTTGGATTCTTGTGTTGCTATTTATTTTTTTGGTATTTTATTGGTAATTTCTGTTTTACTAAAACTTTACATACATTGAACCAAATTTTCGGTTCGGTAATAAAAGGTTCAGTTTGGTTACCAAACACAACAAAACTTTTTATTACTGAACCGAACGTACTATCTACCATAGGAGCTCCAGTTATTTGGATCTGGATTTTTAATGCTTCCATCAAGTAAGGATCATGTAGAGGGATGTTGAAATTTGGATACAGCGTCACAAATATGGTATCGGCATTTAGAGTTGCCTGTACTATACCGAGACAAGCTTGCTGATATTCTTGGAGACAAGATCAACCAAGGCAATAAGAGCAACGACTGGGAGACCTTTGCGGCAATGAAAGGTAATAGCTATGTGGATTGCACCAAAATGAAGATGCGTGCAACCTCGAGCAATAGCCATTCTTGGTAAATCTGCAAGGAGTGGAATAGAAAAGAAATGTTCTTTCTGTCCCGAGGGGACTACAATGTCGTCAAACTTTGAAGCCTGTATGTATTCTTTTATTGGGAGTTTGGAAGATCTTGAGCTGATTAACTGCTTGACAGTTTTGGAAAAAGACATATTAGAGGGTTTAGAAAATACATGGTAAGGATTTACCATTGGGAGATCAGTTTCTTGAATGTTTTAATCATCAGGAAGATAAGACACTTCATATAACGAACCTAATATATTATTTTCAAATATAGTATAATTATTTTCAAATATAATATAATTAAAAGATGAGGACGATGAGGACGATGAGGACGAAGAGGACGATGAGGACGATGAGGACGAAGAGGACGATGAGGACGAAGAGGACGATGAACGAACTAACTGGGCATGACTATCAAGACGCTTAAGAAAATTTGCCATAAAAATAATTTTTGATAAAAACCAGATTTCTAAACGTAAGGATATCAGACTAAAGATTCTCTTCTTCTCAAAACAAGTTTCCAAAACCAAGTTTACACACTGCTTGTTAAAACTGACTACTTTATAATTATATAGCTATGTTCTTCCTTTTAGTTTAGTATTCTGAGCTAAATGACATCACAACGGCTCACCATGGCCTAAACTGTCAACCAATACATTAAGGACTTTCGAATGAAAAGGATAACACCTGCTTAATAATTATAAAAACTAACCCCGTTTTCTGAGCAAATTAGCTTCTATGTTTTCTGGTGTGAGAGATCCACAAGATTTAGATCTGAGTTTTCTGATGTGAGAGATCCACATGGAGTGGCAGTCACAGAGCATACTAAACACATAACTGAATCTCAATGTGGCAGACATAGAGCATACTAATCAAGGAGCTAAAATCTTATACTAATCAATGGGATGATTATCATTATGGAAAAACAACCAGAAGAGTGAGAACTTTAGTTTGAACCTTTTGGTTCAGAAATATGTGAGACGACTACTCACGAGAGGACATAGTTACAACCTCTGATACCATATAGACATGTAAATCGATATGGGCGGCCTTACACCGAAGATTATGAGAAACTTATGTCCTATAATAGAGCATACACAAAAAGAAAAGTATAATAACACAAAAGATTAAAGTGAGTATATCAACGATCAGACAAAGCTCATGGTGATTTTTACAAAACCCATTACTATGGGGCATTTTATTAATGAAGATAGGGAATTACAATAAGCAAGCAGCCTATTAACCAAACTCAGTCTCCAAAACTCGATGCCTTAAACTATCTAAGTTAGCTCCTTATATAGGCAGCTAAGACACACCACCACCACTCAAACATTACAGCTAAAAAGCAAAGCAATTATAAAATCGACAATATAAAAAGCAAAGGCAGATAATACAGCTTGCCGACAAATGAAAAGCAAAAGGCAAAAGAAAACGTGGCTAAATAGTGCCAAAGGAATCTAATGCTAAAGTCTTTTGTTGCGACAAGCCGACACTGAATTCTAGATGCGATTTCACTGAGTTAACTCATTCATCTTCTGAGTTTATGCCGACAAAATTATTTGTATCGGAGCTTCTAAAACCATTATCCCAAGAATGGACACCAGTAAAGGTAAGTAATTCCATGACAAGTCTGTGACATGCTTGGTTGTTGTTATTCCATGGTGCTTGACCAAATTTCACCTGTTCTGGGATGTCAGAAAGAGTGACGCCGTTCAAAGAACATTTCCATTGAAGGAAAAAGACCCAGTCAACATTGTTCGGCTCCATTGCTGTCTTTGCAAGGTTATACGAATCCCATTCTATGATTTCAGCATTTATGTGACAGATGTCACATGGGGGATTTCTCATAGGACTGTAGAACCTGATTAGCACGTACTGGTGATGATGAGTTTGCAATTCATCCTGCTATATATGGAGAGGTTTGAACTAGGAAAGGAAAGTAGCAAGGTTCAGATAAGCAGGACCGCCGAGCATATAATATCTCACTTTAGGATCACTTGTGAAAAAAATAATATACTGGTACAATTTTGGAGCATCAAACAGGAAAGCAATCATGTATCGCCTTGTAAGGTACCATAAGAAGACAAAGGATTCTATATGGAGACGGTTGAGATAATGAAGATGAAACATAGAACAATAGGGGTATTGTGGATGAAGTTTGAGAGCACGAAAGTGTATACCATGATTCCTTATTATGATTTTAAGGAATTTCTGTATCATGTTTTCATCTTGGGAACGAAGGCTAAATTGAAGGATTTCATTTTGAATACTTTCGGGTAACTGTTGGATTGCGTCAGAAACACTCATATTGAGGAAATAAATTGGAGTGATTGGATAAATACAAGGGATTACTGAGGGAGACTGAGGTATTTGTACCAACTTGTGAGGAACATGAGGTATTGCAGTGGCGATGTGGGACGAGAGGCTTTGGGGTCTAGAAAAAAAATTTCAATGACATTGTTCTTTCCCTTAATGTTTATGACATCAAAAGATCACTGGGAAAACCATTCAGACCAACGAAGGAGTTGGGAATAATTTTTTGTTTAAATTGAATCATCTTCGAAAATGAAGACATATCCATTTTAATGAGGAAATGATGGCCAATTACATGGAACTGAAATTTTTTTATGCCTTTTTTTACTACAAGTATCTCTTTAAAAGTGGAGTGATAGTGCATTTCTGCTTGCTTGAATTTGCCACTTTTATAACCACAAAATAGCGTTTATGATTAGACACTTCTTTAAAAAGGATTGCAGCCCAGTACTCATTACTAGCATCAGTTTGAAGCACACGCTTGCCACTAGTGGGAATATGTAATGGAGGCAGATTCATCGTTGGAGCTTTTAAGGACTGGACACAATTGGTATGAAATGGTGACCACGGTGGTGGTTCTTTCTTCAGGAGATTTGCAAGGGGGCGGTAAACTTAGTGACTTTCGGGATGAACTGCGCCATATAGTTCACAAGACCAAGGAATTGTTGCACTTGCTTCACAAAGGTAATTTTATCAGGAAACTTAAGCAAGTCTCTTGTAATGTAGGGTTGAAGGAGAAACTTTTCATCATAAATTTTCATTCCAAAGAAATCAATTTCTTTTGTTGCAATGACCATCTTTTTTTCTGAGAGCATAACACCAAACTGAGTAACCAATTGGAAGAAGTGGTTGAGTAAATATGCATGGGACGTTTCATTTGGGGAGAAAAAGTAGAATATCATCAATATAGATCAACGCATTTAACAGAAGAGGCTGAAAGATCTTGATCATAGCATTTTGGAAGACTGCGGGGGCATTCTTTAATCCAAATGG
>CM038463.1:24435074-24622755 GCA_021464415.1 Lonicera japonica
AACTTTTAAACCTTCTAATAAAATATCTATGAACTCTTAAAGTATCGCGTGACAGTACTCTAAACTTGGTGTTGAGTATTAAATAAACACCTATATTAATCTTTATTTATTCTTTGCCCCCTGATATGCATAATTATACCCTGAAGTTTTACTATTAAACTGGCGCCAAAATTTGGTGCGTACCAATGCTTACGCACTGGTCCAATACTAGATCCAGATTCATTGTTCGTACTAGATCCGAGATTCATTAGACTGACTACAATCATGTGGTACTTTAGGAATACTCTAATTTGATAATAAGTTAGTCCCCCGCCATGTGAACATTAAAGTTCGATGTAAGCTTTTCTAACCTTCTCTCTCTCCCCTCTTCTCCGTTCTTGGGTATTGGTTCCCTATAGTACTATTTCACCTCACATTCCATTGTCATCTTGAGGTCCCTCATGCACGGAAATATAAATATACACTTATTTACAAACATATACATTTGGCTTAACATAAAAACAAGAAAAAATCTTCCTAATACTTAGGCACGGAAATCATGTTTTCTTTTACACGTCCGAATTAAGATGTCTACTGTGATATTGTAATCATGTCATACTTAATGAAGGATTTGTGGTCCTAATGCATACAAATATGTATACATACAAACACACACACACACACATATTCATAGACCCTCCTCCTATGTGGATAGTCCGTCCGTACTTCTAGTGGTGATTTTTTGTCACTAAATGTATCTCCAATGTAATTCGAAGAAAGACCGTCATTATATCTATGCACATACTAAATTGGGCTTTACGACAAAAAGCCAATGTCATAATCTTCCTAAAAGGCTAAAACTTGGGCACGCCACAACACAATCAATCGAAAATGATATCCATAAATACAAGACCGAGACAAAACACACGATACTAGTGCCATTTCCCCCACGTCCCAAAGTAGATTGTTAAGTGTGAGATCTTAACAATGTCATAAATAATGATTCGAGTATGTTTATTATTAGAGTTTGGAGCATCCAACCTAAAATCAATTGGCATTGGATGGAGTAGCCCCTTACTCTTATATATTGCTTTGAGGCTTTAATTTTCCAATGTGGGATTTATAGCCTCAACATGCCCCCTCAAGTGTGGTGTAATTTGAGCCTAACATATGGATTGTTTATATTGGGTGACGTGAAACCCGTGCGGCTTTAACATGGTGAATAGCCCTCCCTCTAATACCATATTAGAGTTTGGAGCATCTCCAACCCAAAAACCAATGACAATGGGTGGAATAGCCCTTATTCTTATATATTGCTTGAGAAGTTTCAATTTTCCGATGAGGTATTGTAGTCTCAATAATATAATATATATATATATCAGACCAGGACCCACGTTTAATCAAAGATGATATTCATAAATGTAAGATTGAAAGCTGAACAATATCCTAAAAAAGAAGATTGAAACTAAACATACCAAGATTGGGTTTTTTTCTCTGTCCAAAAGCAGATTGTTAGGTGTAATACCCTAAAAATGTTAAAAAAGCGTAATATGAAGTTGCACAAATTTCAAGGAAACAACCCAACACACAAAAAAAAAACAGATTACACAATTCACAAATATTTCACAACATAGTCACCTGGCCGTGTTGATCAGGTAGCAGAACCCGTTCATCGCCACGCCTCGATCCGCTCTGTCCTAGAATTATACGGCTCAGATTGCTCAACCCCCTTGCTTTTTTCAATGGTTCCCATTTCTTGAACCAATAGTTGCTGACCCAACTTGCTCTGATTTGACTCACTTGACTGGTTTGATTCAACCGGAGTCTTTGGACTGTTCATCACGCTTGCTTCGGTGGGTCCCCCTTCATCGGATTCCTCGGTTGAACTGAGAAATTCTTCGTCGGTATTGTTACCATTTGAAGTGTCTGAGTTAGGTTCTTTAGGACGAACGAAGGTTTGGACTTTTCAGTTTCTTGGATGGGGTCTTGAAGAAGTGGCTGAAGAGGACCCTGATGACCATTTTCGTCAGAAGGGTCAGGGTCGAGGGGGGTAAGAGGGGAGGGTTCAATAACGGAATCTTCTCTTTCTCGGAGTGTTTTTGTGTAATAGCCCTTGAGGAAGTTCATAACTCGGACCGCGTACATCAATGCATTCAATGGATCTGCCATCTGCAAGTGGTGCAAACAATGGTCAAAAAAATTAACCACCAGGAAAAAAATTACAAGATTGAAAATTTCTTGTGTTACATAAGTATTTCAGAAAAAAAAAAACATATACATATGCACATATGTACATATATTTTATATATATTTCTATGGAATGGCATGATGTGAAGGTGGACATATATGCTCTAAAAACCCCCCATTCCCCATCAAGAATTAGGAGTGATACAGTGAAGTAAAAATGAATGTTCTCATTATGAATCTTAAAAGAAAAGAAAAAAAAAACGTAGTCAGCTTGTTTGACTCCCTGTAAATACCAAGACGCAATAATTATTGCCAAATAAAAGTGTGCTAATACATCAAAGTATACGGGTATTGAGATACATAAATCAACACCAACAACAATAATTCAAACCGATAGCTCACACGGTATCACTACCAGCCTTTCACGAGTGTGCGTAGAGTTTGAACCCCACTAGGGACAGTTTCAAATCCCTTTATGAGGCAGTTGACAAGGTAGAGCTACCACAAGTTGTTTAACTCATTTACGAGTCCGTTTGATAAAAAATTTGGAAAATGATTGAAAACCTCCTCCTCCTCCTCCTCCTCCTCCTCCTCATCATCATCATCATCAAACACGCCCTACATTTCTTAATAAATTTTAGTTTCGAATTTCGAGGAGAGAGAGAGAGAAGTGACCTGGGTCATGTTAGGGGCGAAGACCATGGCAATGTTGTGGGCATTCATCTTGTTGAGGTGTTCGTGTTGGACAACATCGGTCATCAGGTTGATGGCCCAATTGAGTAGGGCACTTTCTGTTGGGGGCAGAAGCCTCACCAGCTCAGAGCAATGTTCCTCCGTCTCACACTGCATTAACTGCTCCGGTGAAAGCGGATCCAATACTCCACTCGGCATTTCTCTAAACCAAGCCTACACAAATCATTTAAAAAAATTACGTTAATGCTATATCCTCTATCGTGAGGAAAACGGGTTTCATTCAAATGTCCATAAAAAGAATCCAAAAACTGAACCGGTAAGTTTGATTGCCAAAAAAAAATATCACATAAAACTTGGCAAAAGATGGGAAATGCATACTTTTCCAATTTTGGTGTTTGAGTGCCTAAATTTCCTAGGCATTTCAATTCCATCCAATTCGATGGTACAAGTAGTTGATGCAAAATTCTGGGTAAATGAATTCCTACCATCTCCCAATGTAATTGGTATTCGAGGTATAACGTGGAAAACCTCTCAAAAGAAAAGTTCAGTTCTATGTGGAAAAGGAGTGCAATCAAACACGTACATACTTTCCACCTAAAAAATAAATGCAATCAAACACCGTACATCCATATTCCATGGAATTGAATTGCCTAGAATTGGGTGTTTTTCCACCTTAATGCCATGCTTGCTATCAAACACCCCCTTATCTGTCCATCTTTTCTTCTGGATTATTTACCAGTTTTACACCACTGCATTGCCCTGATTAACCAGATTTCCATGTAGAAAATTCAACACCGAGGAATTTAAAGAGAAGCAGCGACTGATATTCATAAATAGATATTTAGTTGTGAAGTCACTAAAATCACAAGACAAACACAATCTTTTAAATAAGAAAATTGAAATGGGTTACAAAGATATACCTTGATAAGACCTGCCAAACAATGTACATCTATGCCTTGGGGAACTATCCCCGTGTTTAACTGATTCCGGACATACTCCTCCTGCCCATTTTCTGCATTGATTCTAAAAATCCCTTCGGCCTGCACATATAAAATTCAATGAGAGAGAGAGAGAGAGAGAGGAATTCTGTTAAGTCCATCTCTTATGAAAGATTTTTGGTACTCTTATAAACACTGCTCAAATTACTAGTGATCGGGTTTCTAATATTTTCTTCTTGATTTTTAATACATACATCTACCACCATTATACTTTGTTGCAATGTTAAGCTTTCGCCTAAAATAACCTTAACAGTGGTTGCACATAATAGACCTATTTTTTTACTTTGAAAAGAGTCCGACACTTTTTAGTCCATTTTTAAGTTACCATGTATCCCTCTGTGTGCCAAAATATGCATTTGGTATATTTTAAATTTTTAATCCTACTTCGAATGCATAGCCACTTTTATACTAATTATACTCCTCGTATTCAAATTATGTGTACTATCCTATCTACTTTCCTAATAATAGTTGGGATATATTGTTAGTTGTACTTATCTATTATTGTTTGAACTCCATTTCTATGTCTGTTTTTTGCTAATATAGTAGAGTTCGAAATTCAAAACGTGTTCTTTCCACGTATCCTTACTCTCTCCTATACACTTGGCTTTCATGCTCTACTTTCACTCTTCTTCTATCACGTGTCCTTACTATTTGTTGTACTTCCTCTGCTCCAAATTAGTAGTCTGTTGACTTTCACACACTTTCACACACTTTGTTCAAGGATATCTTTGCTTCAACATAATCAATGGTTACGAGAAAATCTCATTTCCCACCGTGAGATTTGTAACTTGATTAGGTCCCAGAAGGGAAATTGGACTCTTAATCTGCATGTCCAAAAGGAAATGCAGGACTCTTAATTTGCTACCTCCCAAAAAAAAGAATCGCAGGACTCTTAATTTGGTACTTCCCAAAAAGGAATAGTAGACTCTTGCACGAGCATAATTTTTATATCTTTTTCTCTTTTTGGGTGGTTGGCGTGTGTGTGTTTGTGGGGGGTGTACCTGCAAGCCTCCTTGATCATACAAACGCTGTTGCATTAGCAGGAGTATTGTTGGAACGCTGTTTCCTCTGTGGTCATATGCCAACTGCATCGATTCCGTGGAAACTCCAAAAACAGTGGTACTGCATATGAGAGCAAAATCAACCCATGTCAAAGACATAGAAAATAGGAGCAATTTTGGTACTACACAGTCCTCTAATTTTGAACCAACAGAATCACTGTAACATATATATACATGTGCGCGCGCACGTGTTAAAATCCCAAGCACATATGTAGGACTTGATTGCAGGCTTGCAGCATGATAATGGCAGATCAACACCTCCTCCATCCCCCCCCCTCTCTCTCTCTCCCTCTCCCAACCAACCTCTCTCTCTAGAATCACATGCGCGCACAATTGTCACTCTTTTTTCCTAGATTCATATTCCATTAATCTAGCCATTAAATTGAATCTGGATTTGACAATGATTGTGCACGCGAGAAGTTAAAACTAACAAGAATTTAAGACATGACTCATTATCATCTTACTCTAAATTAAAAGTACGTTAAAATTGTGAGATTTTTTTTTATACAGGAATTTGATCTCATTGATCCAACACTTTCCAGCATTAGATTACCTTGATATTTTACATGCATGACAAAACACAATCTACATACTTTCTCCCTTTTTATCTTTTTTGATGATAAACAAATTTCATTAGTAAAGATTTAACAATATACAAGAAAAGGGCATTTCCCTCCCATCGTTTAATTGTGAATTTAGAAAAGAAAATATCAATGGGACCCTCCCCATATTATATATATAAACTATACAAAATATCTGTATATGTAGACATATTCAGACCTGTTGACATACATGATACATATACCAACATATGAACAATATATCCATATATACATACCGAACACATTCTTGCTGTTTTCATTTTGATCAATTTTTTCTTACAAGATACATTGGGAGATTCAAAAAACAAAAAAAATATATATAGACAACTTTGCTCTCACGCGCCAGTCGTTACTGACAGGATTTCATCGCTATATATAATCCTCAATGTATTCAGTAACAAATTCCATTGCTAAAACCACGGTCTGCATAAGGACCACCCATTCAAGAGCCAGCCTGCCTATATATAAACTCTTCCTCGAAACACTTCTAATGTTAAATTTGTTCTTTTCTATGAAAAAAATGACAATTAGGATCGAAGTAAATCTACTTGATGAATCTATATCACCTTACCCCACTTCATATTACCGGGTATTTTCTAACCAATTCGTTTCATATCTCATATACAAACCCTTTAAATTTTTTTCCAAGAAAAAGGCCAATGTTGAAGCAAGAGAAGATCCTCCAATGGATAAAGGCGTAGACGTGATAAAATCCAAAAACGTTATCTCAAAGTGGGACAAAAAGAATATGAACTAGAGTAATTCTAAAGGGATTCAAAGAAGTGACTCAGATGATGTGGTACCAGTGCTGAATGGTAGGTGGAGACCGTTCAACGCTCTTTATCAATCCATCCACGGACCTAATTCTATAGACTCAGGAGTGAGACTCAAAAGAGTGACTTCGATGATGTGGTGTCAATGCATTGGTCAATGGGTGGACATTTGCGTTTTTGATTAAAAACTTTCTTTCTAGATCCACGGTCAACAAAGTTTACCGTTATAACATCCTTCACAAATTCGGGAATTAGCCCACGCACCTTAAACTCCCCATAAACTCATACCCAACAACAAACTTGTAAAGGCATATATAAGTGGTCCAATCCTGGCCAGCTTCTCTTTTAAGCAATATGAACCAAGAGGGAGAAAAAAAAAAAGCATTTGGCCTCTTTTTTTTACAAATCGGAAGTGTTAATCTTCCTATGTAGCAATCAAGAAAGCAGCAATTTGACCTTTTGGCAATATTCCCTTCCAAACCATTTTATATGGATATAAAAAGGCAAAAAAATAAAAACCGAGAATTTAACAATAATCCAAAGAATGATTGAAGAATTACCACCCACTTTTTTAAATCCCCAATTTCCACTAAGAATTGAGATATCCAAGAAAAGAAAACAAGCCTTTTGAGAGATAAAACTCCATGGAGTATGAAAAAACCCTCATTCAATCACGTAAGAGCATAGTTACCATACAGTCATCAGGTTGACTGAGCAAATTGGGGCCTAGACTGGGCTGGATTAGTAACTAGATAGCATAAGTAATTGACCTGTTAGGGACAGGATTGAACTGAAGCACATGACTTAACAGTCCAAAACCAAAAGCAACATGTTTTAAAAAAAGCTAAAATTGCTATCAAGCTAAGGCATAAACCTCGACTTAAGTGCCCAAAAAAACCGTGAAAAATTAAACGAAATAAATAATAAAATGTCAAAAGGAAAACAAGAGGTACAGTCAACACTTGGACATCATTGACAAAGATCTCTATTGGATCATCTAGACAGTTACAATGTATCAACACGACAACACCACAAAACAGAGCATCAATGCCACAAATTGTATCACAAAAACAATTATTCTTGTAATAATTTTGTTGGGCAGTGTATATATATAAGCCTAGTGTAAAGTTTATTTACTGTAAGCATATGCAAATATATAACAATACTAATAATCAGTAGATATCTCTGATAACAATTGTGTATACATAATAGAAACTAGGAAGACTTATAAAACATATATGATATATGTATATATAGTTGTATGTATGTGTAAACATATTAATGTTTTACAAACTCAGCCATATGAAGTAATCCCTTGTATAGATTTATGACAACTGACTTACAGTCTACACGCATTTATGAATAATTTGACCACATTACTTTGCTTCCAACTCTCCAAGTGCATAGTCGATAACTACATTACACAAATGATAATTGAAGATTTACGTATGTAATTAAGTCCTTTTATAAGTTAACAAAGCACCCCTTTTCCAATTCTTCTCTAGCCTTTTCTCAATATTTGGAGACTGAAAAGCCCATCACAAACACCCATCAATTAGAACCAGAAGCAAACCTTCATCCAAGGTCATTCATTTTTTTTTCCTTTATGATTCCCACGTCTAAATTTCCTTTTCCCCTTTACCATTTCTTCTATTTCACTATCATAGAGTTACCAACTTCTTTTAAGTAAACCACTTCTAAGGATCCACTCAAATAGAAACCTTATTCAATGTATAAAAATTTCAATAGAATGTGAATCTTTTTACGAGGTACTTGCTATATTCAAAACCACTCATCGCAACAAAATTCATTTCTATAAATCCATCCACTTCAACTTCCCTTTTAAGTGTCATTGAGCTAACTTGATCATAGTAGAACCCTCTCCTCAGCTCCTATTGTTGTGTAATTGCTGTTTTTCATAGGCATATCCATCTTTCTACTTCAGTAACAACTTTTCACTACAAGAATAATTGCGTCTAACCTGACATTTTAACAAACCAACAATACCAATCCAATAAAATAAAATAAAATAAAATATTAAGCAGTACTATTAAGAAGCTCTAATTTCTACTCTAAACAACAAATCAAATTCAACAAATTCAGTACATGCAGAAAATGGAAAACCCAATAGAACCCAAAGCAAACAAATCTAGTTCCCCAATTTCCCACCAACAAGAACAAATATTCATCACCACTCCAAACAACCAAAAACTAAAAATTCACTAAAATTAACTACAAATTCAACAGACAGGTAGTCCAATAAAGCAACACAAGTACAAAATAAAAGCAAAACCAGATTCAGATTTTTGGGAAGTACCCAAGGGATGAAAACTAATCAAGATTCATTGTTACCTTGCACTAGGTGCTCTCCTGGGGGACAACACAACCAAAAAACAAAATTTTCAACTAACAATGTACTAAAATTAACTACAAATTCACATAGGGCGTAGTCCAATAAAACAACACAAACAAAAAAATAGCAACAAACCCATATTGATATTTGATTATTTTTTCTATATAAGTATCAAAAACTAAAAAAATTAATCAAGTTTCATTGTCCCCTAGTACTAAAATTAACAATGCACTAAAAATAACCACAAATTCATAGATTTGGTAGTCCTATAAAACAACACAAACACAAAAATAACAACAAACCCATATTAAGATTCTGATTATTTTCACCACACAGTTACCAAAAATCTTGAAAAATAATCAAGATTCATAGTTACCTTGCACTAGGTGCTCTCCTAGGTACTTCAGGCTCAAACTCCACAGGCAAACCCAAGAAGCCATTAAATCTATCAAAGGTAACATGGGCAACATGTTGAACATCAGTGGGCCACCCAATCTCCATCCCACAAAGCTCCTCTCTATCAGTCTTACAAGCAACCCAAAAAGATTTCCTAAAGAGAGTAACCAAAAGGGCTAAAAGAGACAATTGATCTCTTCTATCCTTATCCCTCTCTTTCACTTCATCATCTTCACAATCATTTGTAGTACAAACCCTAGAAATCCCCCCCAATTCTTCTTCTTCCACTAGTAAAGATTGGGTTTGAAAAAGGGTTTCATTGTGGGTTGGTGTAGGTAAAGAAGAGGAAGAAGAAGAAGGGGAAGGAGAGGAGTGGAGTACCTCTGTCATTGCTGTGGAAGAAAATTGACAGATGGATTTGTCTTTTTCTTGGCGATTATTAAAATATAGTAATTGATTAAAGAAAGAGAAATGGGTGTTTGGTTGGAGGGAAAATTGGTTTTTTTGGGGGGTAGAGGGAAAGTTAAGAGCTGAATTGAAGAAAATGGGTAAAGGGGAAAAAGAGAGTTTAAGACGTGAGGATCATAAAGAGGTCATTTATTTTTCATTATTTATTTGTCCGCACTGTCTTATTTAGAATTTGGATTCAGCGTTGAAGAAGCAATCGAGAAGAGAGAGAGACGTGGATGGATTCCTGTTGGCTTGGCTAATCTTTAACGAAATTAGTATCTTTTGAAACATGAGCAGCAAAAACTTCTCGATTCAGTGGTGTAAGATTATCTCATTTAAATTAATAAAAATGCCTAAAAGTTTTATCCGAATATTATCATATAAATAATACTAAAAAAATATTTCTAATTGGATTTTCCTTTTCTTTCTTTTAAATATAGAGAGAGAGATAATGAGGTAGCAAAACATTTAGTGCATCTGAATTTGCAAATTTTTAGTTTCTTAATATTTAAAGGCGGGGTTGCATCGTTCCCTGAATTTGTATCTTTAATATAAAAATTGAATATTAATTTTAAAATTTTGTTTATGAATATCATATTTGAATATTTACTTTTTATTTAAACATATCACATCTGAATGTTTAAGAAATGTTATTTACGATTATCTTATTATTTTGTAAAATGAATAGATCTAAAAGGATAAGGGTAAAATATGTGTTTTACCTTTTAATAAATTAAGATTTCATGCTTAAGAGGTAAAGTTGCCTATTATTTTTTCAGAGACAATATAAATGTTCAAATTTGAATTTTTAAACTTATCAAACAAAATTAAAACATCAAGTTTGAATAGATTAGTCATTTAAATCATTTTTTCCTACAATTTTCCACGATGCTATCAAGTGTTTATTTAAATAAATTATTTAAATGCATCATTAAGTATTTAGCGACGCAAATAACTCTTATAACTCTTAATATTAGATGCTTAATCTATACTAACTATAAAAGTGTGAATTAGGGGGTTGATTTGCACTTTTATCAATTGGTTATGGATAAATCGTACTCTTTTTTTTATTACTATATAATCTTTTGGTTAAAAATATTTGTTCTACTTAAAATCCTACTCTATATAGTCTTTTGGTTAGGAACTAATTATAAATTGTATCATACTTTTTTTTTTTGAGTTAAAATCTTAGACTTAAATTCTACTCTATTTGGTTTTAAAGCAATATTAGACATTATTCTTCTCTATTTTGTCTTAAAGAAATCACACAATATTTAAATTTAAAATATTCACAATTTCTTCAATTTCTATTGGGATTGTAATTTTAAACACTATAATAACATCTAAATACCAAATATATGTTCCATTTATATTACCATTCTTACAAAAATCTCCATTTTAAGATGTTGAAAATATGACATATTGCAATTTTATCCTTATTATTACGATATTCTTCAATAGCTAATGAATAAAATAATAGGGGCGCTATTGAAATAAGATTTCATTGAAGTCAAATTAAGCATTCAATACATGATTTGCTTTAGTGGTGCACATGGTTCGTATTGGATTAGTTTACCCCAATTATATGAAAAATACAAACCAAACCAAACAATAATGGATTGGTTTGAATTGGTTTGTCGATCTCTAAATTTAATGAAAATATATTCTAAAGTTATAGATAATGAAAAATACTCTTTATATACTTGCACTTGGTATATTTACTTTTGAAACTAAAGGAAAAAAATATACCAATATATATACATTTATAGACAAAAAAGAAATAACAATCATCATATAATAGCTCTAAAAAAATTAATTAGCAACATAAGCTGTTAGTACATGTTAATTGCAACTCTGTATGAAGTTATTGTAGGTAATTGCTTTCTGGCCTAGGATACCTATGGACAATTAACCCAATTAATAGCATTAAGTCAGTACATATATAATATGGGTAAATTTATTTTTTTCTGCAATATTTTATAATTTATTTGTATTGTTAAGTTAATCCGTCTTACCAACTAAATTTAATTACGAGTCGGGATAAACTAACAAAAAATAAATAAATTAGGGACTTAATGTTTATAAGTGATAAGTTTTTAATTTAATTTTAGAATATCCACTAAACTAATTAATATATCCAACATAATAGACAATGGCGATTTAAGTGTAAAAATTAATGTTAACATAATTAAAGATTAGGTACCATTTTTATTGATAATATAAAGATCTGTTGGTATGAAATATAATAAATCACTAACGAGTTGGGTTTGAAACAAATTTCAATTTATTTCCATATTTATCAATTATATAATAAATCATAATGACATTTATACCCAATTTTTATCTGCCAAAAAAGAAATTGTATTAATGATAGAGAAATATTAAATATGGACGATTATAAATTAAGAATATTTAAATTTCTCAGTTTTTAAAGAAATATTAAATTAGTAAAAAAAAATCTTTCCACGAATTATTTTTTCATTTTTTTGTACACTAATCCTAAAAAATCCAAATATAATATAAAATGTATCAAAATTAATTTTTTCCAATTCTTATCCAGATGGACGTAGATTAATTAGGAGAATTATAATATTATTTCTTATTTATACAACTTATGAGATAACGTGGTTTGACTTGAATCTCATATAATTACAATAGATTGGATGGATTAAGGCAGGATATATTTGAACTCATGCATATAGTAAAAGGTGTCGGGGTTCGAATTTTTTAAAACAAAACGTGCAACAACTTGGCCAGGTTCTCTCTAATTGGCAGAAAATACATATTGAATTTTGCTATAAATATCCTATAACCTAGAATCTCACTAAGGTGTCGAGTTTTTTCTAAGACCGAGGCAGGTATGGACGAATATTAAATGTGAACAATTGTACATTAGGAATGTATATTTAAATTCTGAATTTTCAGAAAATATTGAATATTAAAAAATATTTTTTTGTCAATTAAGTTAGGGTCTAGTTTATGTTCGTATAAATTTTAACCCGTTTATCCCGATCCTAATTGCATATAATAATTTTTTCTTTAAATGTCATTAAAATATCATATAATTATAACACGTTGGGGTCGGGTAGGTAGAGTTCAGGGTTATGCTTATAAAAAAGGTGGAGGTTCAGATTTTTAAAGCACAAGATATGCATGGTTGGATTCGGTTCTTTTTAATTGGCTACTTATATAGAATTTTACTATAAATATTTAATGGTGTAAGATATCTCCCTAATGAGTTGGGTTTGGGACAAATTTTTAAGTATGAATTTCATAACAAAAAGTTGATATGGGTTTAGGAGATAGTGCCATAGGCACGAGCATATTTAGTATATATATTCTATATCACATGCCACGTAATGTCTATATTACTTGTATGTATTTTATCTAAGGAGTAATATTTAACAAAAGAAAAGATTGTCTAGTGATAAGTAAGCGAGTTAACTTGTTAAAGGCCGGTGGTTTTATTTTTATTGATAACAATTTTTTCAGAAAAGACTAGGAATTTTTTGAAAAGATTGTAGGGTAAAATAGGGATACACAGTTTCATAGGATGAATTGAGGCTTGAATTTATATATAATATAAAATAAATTTACGTAATACATGTATAATTAAAAAAAATATCTTATATTATATTATCTTATTCCAGAAACGGCTAATGAAGCGATCCCCACCTCTCTCTTCTTACGACAGAAAAGACCGAATTTGGGGTCCCTCGTCCACTCCATATTTTCATTATTAGTAGTCCAAGTGTTAAAAATTGATTAGTTATGTAATTTAAATAAAGGAGATTTCTGTGAAAAGAATAAAAAGATAGGGAGGCCCATGGCATTTGCCAAAACATAAAGGGCTAGGTTAAAATATTAGCAAAACAAAGGGTTCTAAATAAAATCTATCTTTAAATTTACTAGATTTTCACAACATGCCCAAGTGTGATTCAGACGATTTAGAGCAAACTAAAACACATATTAAATAGTCCGGTGGTTAAGAAATGGGGTAAAAAAATCTTTGTTATAATGTTTTTTGTAAAATATTTGGGGAATAATATTTTTTTTAAAAAAAATAAAAATCTGTCTTCTAGGCTGCAAAGATGGAAAAGGAAAATAAATTTAGTTTGTTTGTGTAAAAAGATAAAAAATAAGGTGAGAGATGTTACTCATTTTATGAGTATATATCCTCCATCTTTCAATATTTTTGGTGGAAATTTTTTACTCACCACCAAGCAAAGAAAATTTCTTCATGGAAAAACTTAAAAATCAAGAGGATATAACCTCTATCACTCAACTTATTTTCCATCTTTTCACTAAAACTAACTCAATTTATTTTCTTTTTCCACCTTGCAATCAAACGGAGCCTTAATTTCTTTCTTTTTTTTTTTTTTTTTTTTTTTTTTTTGAAATAAGGGTTTGTTTATAAATTGTGTTTTCAAATAAGGGTTTTGACCAAAATTATATTTTGTACAAACTTAACTTTGTAATTCAAAAAAATTAAAGTAAATTTGTTGTACATGAATTGTTTATATTTTTTAACTAGTATGTTTTTATGTGTTACTCAGGTAATTCTAAAGTAATTAACGTCAAATAAATCTCAATATATAATAATGTATTATAAAACAAAGAATGTAAATTTAACTTTGAATAATTCAAAAAAATTATCATGTGTTTTATTAATAAATGAATTTAAATTTATACTTGTTAAAATAATTCTAAAATTAAGTCAATTGATTTACACCAAATACTTTATTCTATTTTTTAAGTTAGTAAAAGTTATGATCGAGTATAATGTACAAATTATAATGATATAACGCACTAACTACTCTAGCAGTTGGCATTTCAGTTTTGACAATAACATCTCTCATTTTTAATGCGTACAACGATTTTATATTTAATATTATCGTGTTTTGTTAAAATATTTATTTTTTAGAGCCTATAAATGCTGAAGAATCCATAGTCGACATCTAAATAATGTGTGACATTTATAGTTGCATCAATGAGATCTCCACGTCCCGGACAATACTTACTTTCGATGATTTCTATAACTTGAACATATCCTAATTATTAGTAAATCTATAGGATATACCCCTATAGATTTTATTTGTGCGGAGTGTACCAATAATTATAGATATATATATATATATATATATATATCTCACAAAATACTAATATATATAGTGTGATAATTATGTATTAGTTAGAATATGGAGTTTATTTCACATTGACATTCATCTTTATTAAAATTTATTTTAGTGAACGAATAAATGTAAAATAATTATTTATATGTGTATGATTTAAGGGGAATTTTTATAAATAATTTATCGTTGCTTAATTTCGCACTTAAATACAATAAAATTCTACTTTTGTATAAAATAATTAAACTAGTATAGCGAATAAGTAGGAGTCAATCCAAATCCAAGCTAATATCTTAAAAGTAGGAGAGTTTGTTGAAATTCAATATTTTAGGAATCAAATTAAAACAATTTTTAAATTTTGATTTTGAAATTATCAAAACTAAGAAATTAAAATAATTAAACTAAACTAATTAAATTAGATCAAGCAAGCAAGTAATTAATAATAGAAAATCCCAAGGAAAAAGAATCCACCACCATGGATATAAAACAAAAAAGTATCTAATTATATTTTTAATATTCATCCCTACTATATAAACAAATTTGAATTTGCCATCATTCTTTCTTTAAAACTAATGTAAATAAAAATAGGCATCGCCTGTATCTCCAAATTGGTGATCACAAGAAATCATTTCTTTATTATAAAAACAATTAAAGTACTAGAAAGAAAACACATGTTATAGTAATGGTAATTTCAAAATCTATTTTAATTCGGGACGAATAATTAAAAATCAATTAGAATTAAATTAAGCTCATTACATCTATGGTAGTTTCATCTCTCTCCTTTGGGAGAGAGTTTAGCCAAGCATATTAAATAAATAACACATTAAAACAGAACAATAATTCATCATTGAAATTAAAACTAAAGTATTTGAATACAAACTATAAAAAATAGAAAGCTAGAAAGTGTCCCTGTTTGTGATGCTCGAACTAGCGTGTATCCGCACGGCTTTACGTTGTCCATTTCTTCTCCTTCAATACTTTGGCCGTACGGCAACTAGTATATTGATGATTTTCTCTCTCTAGACCTCTCTAATAATATCTATATTCTATCTATTTTTTTATATATTTTCTTCTATATCTTTAGGTATAGAGAATGGGTCTATATATAAGAATGAGAGATATAAGTTTACAAGGTTTAGGAAACTAGAATTGTAGAAGAAATAACAACTTTGTATTCAATTAGGATTCTAATTAAGAGAGAGAAAAAGGAGTTGTATTCGAATTAGGAGAGAATATTGAATTGGAATATTCTTTCTTCTTTATCTTCCTTTTTGATCTTCAGCAGAATTCTTCTACATTTTTAGGCTTTTTATTATAATTTACTTTTTTCCTATAAAAAGACAAAATAAATATTAATCTTCTATAATTTAAGCATTAATTATATTATAACAAAATATTATTTGCGAATTAAAATAAAAATTTGGGGCACTTATCAGTGTATAAGAAGAACCGGTGAAAAAAATTCAATTAATGTACAATCACATGAAAAGCAATGTTTTTTTTTTTTGGGTTCAATGTACAATCACTTGAAAAGCAAAGTACAATCATAATTATTAGTAAATCTATAGGATTACAATCACTCGTGATCTTGAAAATTAAAGCAATGTTTAAGATCAAAACCAAGTGGGGTATGGAGGGCTATGAATTGTGTAGTGCATTGATTCATACAAAGAGCAAAGTTGAAGGGGTTAATAAAGAAAACTTTATTGCCAAAGATTACTTAAGGGTGTGTTTGGATCATCGATTTGACATTAAGATTTATAAATGCATTAAATAGGGATTTGCTTAGTCCACAAGCCTCTCACTTACTGGGGTGTTGTGTCGAACGATTGAACTGTACCAAGTCGAACTGATCTGCTAAAAACCAGATCAAAAAAAATCTAAACCAAAACAAAGCAATCGAACCTAACTAAATCAAACTCATCATTTCATATATGATTGGAAAATAATACTACTTCACTATCTAAAATTTTATATTCCTAAAATTTACAAGCTGTAGTGAGAATCCAAAGAGCAAAGTAGTTGAAGGGGTTAATAACATGGTTTAAAGTCGCGGTTTCGGAGGTCAACTCAGGCACTCAATTTTCAACGCGGATATCGGTATTGGTTTCGGCAATATAGACTGATCTATTATTTAAAAGGCCCAAAAAATTACAAAAAAAATATGAAAAAAATTCTAAAGTATGAGATTAATAAGATGGATCAATTAGATAAGCATAATAATATTATTTAGTACAAATTACATATCCTACATCAAAATACAATCATCTGTCGCACTTGAAAATAAAATATTACATCATAATTCAATAAATATATAACAATACAATCTTATAAAATAGAAATATCTTAAATATAAGTTCAATTAGGCATAGAATAATGATATAGATTATAATTATCATCATTACTCAAGGACTCCAGTGATAGTATATAAAAAATGTTGGGAATTGGCACTTGTAGGGTAAGGATGAAAAGAATGACTAGATGACCCATAACCAGAAAAATTTGGTTGGCCATGGTGATGATAGTATCCAAATCCCCGATAATCGTTGCTACTTGAAGATCCATCATGATACGTTCCATGACCACTTCCATAATAACCACCGTGAGCAGCAATACTATTATTTGATCCCCCACTACTAGCATAATTTTGTGCAAAACCTCCATACCAGTGCCGAAACTATAACTATATATTCTGCCTCCAGAAATACTATATCTACGACTATCATAATCATAGCCGTATTCATGTCCACCGTAATAATGTTGGTCTAAGTTTAAACTCTGCAATTGATCATCAATGCGCTGATAGCTTTATGAATGAAGATTATAGTCACTAGAATACTCATTATAACTAGGGAACCTAGTTAGATCTGCTAGATGCCTACACTTCTTTTACTTTATTTTTCGGGTTTTTTTCTTCCTTTTTATAATCATCTCTTTTTTAAGATTAAACCAATTTAATTAAGCAAAGATTAATAAATTACTTTGGAACAATTGAACAAATCAATATTTTTTTAATAGTTACTAATTTAATTAAACAAAGATTAACAAATTATTTTGGAACAAATCAACATTTTTTTTCAATAAATACCAATTTACAATTCAAGTCTCTAAAGTCCAACATGGAGTAACTTTTTTTTTTCACTTTAGCCACTTCATTCAATTATTCAATACGGAGTGAAATATTGGCGACTCGGTGTGATTTCGGTAAAATATCGGTGATATTTCGAAATACCGCGATTTTAATCATATCGGGTCATAATAGTGGTTCGGCACTTCCTATTCTAACTCTGTATCCGCCATCTTGGATTGGTTTCGACCGATACTTTGAACCATGGTTAATAAAGAAAAACTTTATTGCCAAAGATTACTTAAGGGCGTGTTTGGATCATCGATTTGACCTTAAGATTTATAAATGCACTAAATAGGGATTTGCTCAGTCCACAAGCCTCTCACTTACTGGGGTATTGTGTCAAACGATTGGACTGTACCAAGTCGAACCGATCTGCTAAAAACCAAATCAAAAATTTTTTTTAACCAAAACAAAGCAATCGAACCTAACCAAATCAAACTCATCATTTCATATATGACTGGAAAATAATACTACTTCACTATCTAAAATTTTATATTCCTAAAATTTACAAGCTGTAGTGAGAATCCAACTCTTTGAGCTATCATGAACGTTGGAGCTATATTATAAGTGTAAAAGTTCTATCCAAATAAGTAGGAGCAAGCATATAATTTTTATTTTTCTGAGAAAAATAAGGATTGCTTACAATTTTTTTTTTTTTTTAAATATATATAAACCGAATAAAACCGAACAAAACCGAAAAGTTTGGTTGGGTTTAAGTTTAGATTTGGCATATTTAGAAACTAAACTTTTAAATTCAGTTTGGGTTTGGGCCTCCTAATTTCTACCCCGATCGAAACCAAAAACACCCCTACTCACTTAGAATGAGTTTGATACTTTTATGTTTTCCCGTTTATGTCATTCATAAATTGTAAAAGAAAGGAAGTTAAAATTTCCCTATTGAAAAACTCAAAGATTTTGATGACAAAAATTGTTGGAACTTGAACGATAACCAAAAAACAATAACCAAACATGCCCTAGTTATTTGGGAGGACATTCACATTTTACTCCCTTGTGTGTTTACTCTTCAAACGTCTTGAAGATTTATAAATTGTCTATTTTACACCTACAAAATTATTTTTCACTAAAAAAATTGCTTTCAATGGAACTTAAATTTTTGACCTTACATACAATAAAACATACACTTAACCACAAAGCCATCCATTATCATTGCTATAATATCTTTTTCAAATTATACATATATGAGTCTCACAAGTATCGCGTGTGCATAATATAATCTTCTATAGAAGAAGAGGAAATGATTTAGAATCCTAAACTTATCCCGCCCAATTCATAAATAAATCTCTAACATATCAAAATCTTGATCTGTGACCAGGAAATGGAAGTACAGGCCGAGTGTCTGCTCTAATGTGTATATAATTGGGCCTCAGGTTTGGCGCCTAATCAAATCTTTGGGCTTTTGTGCATGGTACCATAATTTTGGCCCACCCAAATGAATATAACTTGTTGAATACATCAATGTAAGATTCAAACTCGAGATTTTTTGCTACATGGGAGTGAGTTTTGGTCACTAAGCTAATCCAGTTAGTCGGAATAGTTTGGATTCATATTTGTTCATACTAGACGCCAAGCACATTGAACATTTGTACACATTTTTTTATTGCATGCGTATCATTTAATTTAAAATAAAAATATTAAAATAAAATAAATGTTGTTTTAATGGTGAAACTTATTCTTGTCAAATAAATGAAAGGGATTCAAACTACACTAACACATTTATTATATGAAAAAAACAATGATAAAGGAGAAATTGGAAAATTAATTACCTTAACACTTCGTTAATTTTGCAATTAAAAGTTTGAAAAACCACTATTTTATTATGTAGAGTCTACTGATTTTTAGGAGTAGTTTCTTTTCAAATAACTGTCATGTTTGCACTGGTGGATCCACCTTGGGGTGCCTGGGGGACACGTGCCCCCTTCTTATTTTATCATACATCAATTTATATATATATATATATATATTAGTTATTTGTTTTAAATTAAGAGTTTTTATTTGAAAGTTAAACATCTAACAATTAAAGAAATGTGTTGAAGATTCGTGAATATTATTCAATAATTGATAGCCATGATAATTGTTTAATTTGTAATAAAATGTATGTAGAAATAGGTGTACTTGTCACTAGGTATATTATACATTTATAGCAATCAAGAAAACGTTTAATTGGAGAAGAATCGAAAAAGATTAGTAGATCTAAATTTATTTGGAGGTGGAGGGAGCACCAATGCATTCATGCTTATATGTTACTATGCAAATGACTTAAATCTGTTTAAAATTATGCCTACCGTGTATTAGTCGTGTTTGTGACACTATTCAATTCCATATCTCATAAATAATATTTTGTCAACGACACTATTCCTTCTTGTTATAATGACCGACGGATATTTGTATTCAAAAGTCGAATATGGTCGTCGATAGATATGATAAACACTATAGTAGTTATACTTATATAATTGTGCCATATAAATTTTAGAAACTAGGAAATATATTTTATTTCTTATAAAATAATACTTTCAAAATATTAGGGTCCATTTCCATTCAACGGACCCCGAAAATACCTCTACATTGTATTGTATTGATTTATTTATTAATTAAATGTTATACTTTACCCTACATTATGAATTATGCAAATCCTTAATTAAAGTCCACACGCTTGAATATTATAGGACTACCCTTCAACTATAAAATTACATGATTGCACGTCCTCTCTAGGTGCATGAACCCACCCCAACCCACCCCTATCGTGCACCCCATTAAAATACCTCAAGATTTTCACCCCTAATTCCTTGAAAGTGTACCCTTATAAATTGAAATGAAAATTGTGTTTCAATTCAATCTGTACTTTTTTCTTCTCACATACAAAAGGAAGAAAAAGATTTAAAGAAAATTATAGAAATGATGAAGGCAGGTACAATGTTGGCACTAGGGCTTGGGCTAATAATGTTGATGAACTTGACAAGCCATTGCTATGGTGGTGGTCTTCAAGTTGGATTTTACAAGGGAAAATGTAAGCTTGCAGATGTTGAATCCATGGTCAGGCTTGTGGTCACGTCGCGATTTTTGAAGGACATAACGATTGCCCCAGCTTTGATTCGCATGCAATTCCACGATTGCTTTGTCAATGTAAGAGCTGATTCATAGAAACATTGTCTTCTATCTAATTTTCAAGAATTCAGGTTCTCTAGAGTGAAGAAAATCTTCATGCAGATAGAGATGTCTATTTTAATAAAAGATTATTGATATATAGAGTTTGAGTTTTTGAATTAATATTTGAGTATGACGACGAAAATAGGGGTGTGATGCATCAATACTACTAGATGGGAGCAATAGTGAGAAGACTGCGCCTCCGAATCTAAGTGTGAGGGGATACGAAGTTATCGATGCTGCAAAAGCGGTCGTGGAGGCAGTGTGCCCGGGCGTGGTCTCTTGTGCTGATATTATTGCCATGGCTACTAGGGATGTTGTCTTATTGGTTAGTATATATACACTAATAATTCATTCAATTGTTGTTTTAGTTTTTCTAGCTAATTATTAGTTACTACCTTCGAACTCTATTTAAATTTCACAGAAAACAACAAATGTTAAACATAAAGTACATAACTATTAGTCATTAATTTTAATACATATATATATATATATATATATATTTTGGACATGCACTTTTAATGCATGACTACATTTTTTGGAGTGCTTATAGAATATTCGTTTGGAGTGCTAGTTACCATTTGAAGAATACAAGAACTACTTGAAATTTCAATTTTTTTTTATCAAATATAATATTGCATACGCGTCAACTGCTATCTTGACATCTTGACTGCAGGTATTAATAATGGTTGTAAATATATTTGAATGTATATATATGCAGAGTGGTGGAGGAAAATATAGTGTGGAGACTGGTAGAAGGGATGGGTCTGTATCACTTGCTAAGAATGTGAATCTTCCATCTCCTTCAATCTCAGTTTCTGATTCCATCAAAGCATTTGCCAGCAAAGGTCTCAATCCCACCGACATGGTTTATCTTCTAGGTATATATATATATATTCCTTCTTCTCTTTAATGTACCTTCTTGTTTAATCCTGAGATTATAAATTCCAAGTCAATAAATCGAATTAAACCTCGCAAAACATTATATAAAGTTAAATTAAATGTTTCTGAACTCTAATTTCTATCTATCTATCCATCTATAGCTCAAATGACTACGTACACTATGGCTATGTTTGACGCACAGGATAAGAGGATGTGATAGGATACATTTATCATATTCCATGTTTAGTGTTCTTAGGGATTGAATATCCAAGTGGATTATTTATCCCACTAAAACTTCTTATCCTATTTAAAGAGGATTAACAAATCCCACCTTAGAGGTGGGATTATTTTATCATATCTAGATGGAATTAAATAATTCTATCCGACTCTCTAATTCGACTTGTCAAACACACCTTATATATATATATATATATTATACATGAATAATCCCGTGTACTCTTTATAAGAACACTAATTTTTTCATAATACTCTTTATATGCATAAGAATACTGATTTGTATATATATAGTGAGAGCAAAACTTTATTCTCAATAAGCTTATAAGCTTTAATAGATACTTTCAAATTAAGATAACAATAAGCACTATATTACCAAAGTAAGTAGGGTTGTTGACAGATAAATGTATAATTATAAAAATATTTGATGTAACTTTTGGCAGTTTAACAATAATGTAGCCTAACTAGGACAATAATCAAATTATAATGTGTGTGTATATATATATATATAATTTTTTGAATGACATGCATGTAGGTGGTCACACTATTGGGATTGCACATTGCTCTCTCTTTCAAAATCGCCTCTACAATTTCCAAGGAACTGGAAAAGCTGACCCCACAATGGACCTTTCTCTTTTAAAAACATTGAAATCAAAGTGCCCCCAAAATTCGACCATTGACAACACTGCTAATCTTGACCAAAACCCTCTTAGTTCCTCTATTGTTGACAACTCATTTTACAAGCAAATACTAAAGAATAGAGGGATCCTCCAAATCGACCAAACCCTAGCACTTGATCGATCAACCAAGTCCATTGTTACAAACATAGCCAATGGGTTCGACTTCAACACTAAATTTGGTCAAGCCATGGTTAAGTTGGGCGCGGTCCAAGTTCTTACTGGTTCACAAGGAGTAATTCGAAAATCGTGCAGAAGAAATAATTAACAGGATAAAAGTATTGAGTATAGTGGCATTTGCAATGCAGTTCACTCCCTCTTATTTTGCTTCAGCAATATTTCTTTTGATAAAAAAATTCAAGGATAAAAGTTGCATGTGCTTTATTTTCATTCTTTCAAGATTAATGTGTCATCTGCCATTTTTTATTCGATTTTTCTGTACTTGAGTGTAATTTTATTGGATTGAGTATGTCATTGGACTAGAACAAAGCTCCAATGACATGCTCTCTTTTTTGTTTTTTTATGTACCAAAAGAGTATGTTATTGACTTATTGGAGCTTTGTTCTAGTCCAAGGCAATGAGCAAAATATTGTGATTAAATATTTATTTATGCTGGCAAGACTAACTATTCCTTGTAACTATCAAATCAATATTTGCATTTTTGTTCTTTTGATTATAATTTATTCCATTACCTATTTTTTTTTGGTTATTTTGTTAATGATCCATTTGAGATACATTCTTTTTGCTTTGAAATGGATCCGTAGATTTATTTAGGAGTTCTTGTATAAACCCACCAAATCTGTTAATTTCATGTACTGTTAACATTAACTGACTTGTCTTTTATCATTGTTCTAAAAGCGCTAGACGGACCTAGTATGGGTGCCTAGGCTCTTATTTTTGAAATACTTTTAAATTTAAATATATGTATAATACCAGTATGATGCAAAAGTAGATGAAACATAGTCATCGTATCCAATATCCAAAATAAAACTGAAGCAAAGGTTCACATCCATATAAAATTATCATTTAATTCGAGCAGCAATACACAAATGCTAGTGAAAAGAAAAGGAAACAACAAAAAAGAAAGGGGAAGAAAGTTCAAGATAGGGTTGAGGAAAGAAGGTAGAATGGCGAGTTTGTATGTAATTAACTAGAGTGAGCTCTTGTTTTTCTTTTTCTAGTTGTGACTGCAGACTATATGTTTTCTAATTAAATGGTAATTTTTTTAACATAAAGTAAAATAGGCAGCTCTTTAAATAAAGAAAATATAAAGAAGCAAAGCTCAATATATCCGCCCAGCTTGCCTAGCTGCAATCTCTATAATATATGAGTGGATCATCTCCACAAAATTTCATTAGAAGATTCAATCTAGAAGTAGATGAGACGATCATCTAAAATTTTAATGGTAAAAAACGAACTTAATTATGATGTCTTTCTAGCACCTAGGCGGCCGTCTTTTAGAAAACTGCCATTTATGATGTCTTTCTAATCAACTTCATACTGTTGTTAACCATGTCTTTAACTTTTGCCATCAATATAATTTCTTTCAGCAAGAAAATGGGAATATTAATTCATTTATTTGCATTTTTGTTCATATAATTCTTAATAAAATCCAAACCTTCATTTGTGTTAAGAACCGAGAAAGAAATATAATTCTTGTGTATTGAATTGAATGAGTGAAGAATACAAGAGGCCCTATATATAGGGTTAAAATGAGTTAAATAAGGAAAAGATAAATAAGGAAAAAAATATAAATATCCCAGAGATAAATATAAGATATATTGATATATGCAATAATATGTGCTAACACCCCCTTCAAACTCAAGGTAGCATATGTGAAACCTGCTTGCGTTTGGAAATAAGATCGTGATAGCGATTAGGCAGATGAACTCTAGTGAAGATGTTGGCTGGTTGATCTTCGGAAGAAACATATAGTAGATGAACAGTTCTGTGAGTGGCATGTTGATGAACAAAATGCCAATCGATTTCTATGTGCTTGGTGCGTTCATGAAAAACATCATTACGAGCGATCTGGATAGCACTTCGATTGTCACAATAAAGAATGGTGGGAAGACTTTAAGGACTATCCATTTCCTCAAGAAGCCATTAAAGCCAGATAAGATAATGTGTAATGTTAACAAGAGCATTATCTTCTGCCTAGGTACTAGACATAGAAAAAAGGTATTATCACTTGCTATGCCATGAGAATAGTGAGTCTACTAAGATGAACCAGTAACCGGTGGTGGATTGTCGATCAATGGGATCTCCTACCCAATTAGCATTATAATAAGCCTGTAACTCAAGAGAAGATATGGAAGATAAATGAAGTCCATAAAACATTATCCCTTGAGGTATAGAAGAGTCTGAAGAACACCAACATAATGTGTAGAGAGAGGAACATACATAAACTAACTAATTAGATGAATGCATAAGTGACATTTGGATGGGTGACTATAAGATAAACAAGACTACTAACCAATCATCTATATAAATTAATATCGCTGAGAGAAGTGCCATAAAGGGGAGTGAGCTTGAGATTAGTTTCCAGTGGAGTATGTGCAGTTTTGCAGTCGGTAAGACCAACTTGAGCAATAATTGTATAAGTATATTTTGCTTGAGAAAGATAGTAGACAACGGAGTCTAAAAGAATTTCAATACATAATAAGTAGTTGAGATTGCCAAGATCTTTCATTTCAAAATATTGGTTGATAGATCTTTTGAGTTCAGATATACCGATATCATTATTTGTAGTGATTATCATGTCATCAATGTAGAGAAAAAGGAGTATAATACCAAGATCTATTTTTCGGATGAAGATGCCATGATTAGACATACTGGCAGTAAAACTAAACGTCCCAATAGTTAAGTTGAATTTTGCAAATAGGCACGAGAAACTTGCTTATACCAGGACAATGCATGTTAAAGTTAGCAAACTTGAGAGGGATAATGAGTATATCCTAGAGAGGTTTTATATAAACTTCTTCAGTGAGTTCACCACTGGGAAAAGTATTTTTCACGTTCACCTGAAATAAATTATATTTTCAAGTAGCTGCAATGGCAAGAAGTGTGTGAACATACGTCATTTAAGCAATATGAGCAAAGTTTTCTTCATAATTAATGCCATACTCCTAAGTGAAACCTTTGTTAACAAGATGAGCTTTGTATCATTCTATTGAGCTGTTAGATCGGGTTTGAATTTATGAACCCATTTACAATCAACTGCAATTTTCCTAGGCGGATGTGCAATTAACTCCCATGTTTGATCTTTTTCTAGGGCTTGCAATTCCTCAAACATAACTTACTTCCCAAAGTGGGTTATATTTTGCTTTTTGAAAGGAGGAAGGTTTATGATGTGAGAATATGGTGGAGTAACAGTGATAATTACTAGAATGAAAAGGAAGCTCTCTTACTCGAGTGGACTTTCATGTTGGTGGTGGACTGATTGAGTAATTAATAGGATTAATAGATGTGACATCTTTAGTGGGATCGACGATTTTGGAATCTCGTTGCGATATCTAATGGTGGTGGATCAACAGATAAAGAAAGATCAGTGGTGGATGTATCAAAGTGATCAAGAGTCGAATTGTCGGGTCATCTGGTTGGGTGATCTCAATAGTAAATGGCGAAAGATCAATGGTGGAGTTGGTGAAGAAAGGAATATAAGAAGCCTTAGAGATATGAAATTTGGATAGAGAAGAGAACATTTTATGCTCTTAAAAAATGACATGGCTATAGATCCAGAGACATTTACCTATAGGATCCCAGTATCTAAACCCTTTTGTGTTTAATCCCATACCCCAAGAAACATTAAGGACGAGACTGTGGTTTAAATTTAAAATGTTCATGTAGTAGGAGTATATAATAGGCATAACTAAACACCTTTAGAAGGTTATAGGCAGGAGTAATACCATATAACCTTTCATAAGGCAATTGATTTTGAAGACTTAGTACCTAAAAGTGATTGATTGTATAAACATCAATAGGTGCTACTTCCTTCAGAAACTCTTAGGACACCTACTGGAAATCAGAAGAGAGTGAAAAATACATATATGTCAAGGATGTGTCTATGTTTATACTAAGTACAATCATTTTGTTGAGATGTGCTTAGACAAAAATATTGAAAAATAGTTCCATGTTTACAGAGAAACTTAAGGAAATTTATTTCATTATATTTCATAGCATTATCAGCACATAAAACTTTAATAGGATGAAGGAATTGGGTATGTACCATTTGAGAAAAATTATAGTCAATTTAAGGTAGTTATGAGCCATTTTTTATGAGATATATCAAAATAAAACAAGTGTAGTCATCTAGAAAAAATAATAAAATAATAAAATATTTAAAACTACCCCAAGTGATTTTGAGGAGAAGAGCCCCAAACATCAGAATGTATATGATCAAATAAAACATAAGAAACATAATCACTTTTATTGGATGATAATACTAGTTGTTTTCTAATTTGACAAGATAAAAAAAAGACACTTGTTCAAACTTTATTAACCCTAATTGATCAGATAACACAAGAGATATATTGAATTTGATCAAAAGACACATAACCTAATCAAGAATGCCATATATGGAGAGGGCAAAAAAATGGTGTAAACGCAATAGTGGAAGTTGGAGGTGTGTAGAGGTGGATAACTTTAAACATGTGTCGAAGTTTACGGCATATCCTAATATTCTACCTTGTCTGTGGATCCTGGACATGACAACTAGAAGAAGAGAATATAATATTTAGTCCAAGATCACACAGTTGGCCAACAAAGATAAGATTGATAGTCAATTTAGGAATATGACAGGGTTTTTGGATAAAAATTGGCTAGAGTAGAGGACATATGATTACAGCACCCAGAGCCAAAAAACCAAGATGCACTTAAGGTAACGGGCATGTCAGTGCCAGGAAGATAAATAACTTGTTTTTAGAAGAATTGCAATGTCATTGGCAATAATAGATGAGATATAACTTTTGAGATAAGATGTTTTAGTGGTAGCAGTAGTGGTGGATTGCCTGAATGGATTCTTGTAACAACTAGCCTAATCGATAATGACCTGGCCTTATTTTCTAGTAGTAGTACTATTGCCATTTAGGACACTTCAACAGAAGATAATCAGTAGCATGATATGACACCATAAACATGCGCGTGAAAACGAGTTCTTAGCAGATTTGGCATGGTGAGTAGCAAGAACTATATTTGTATTTTGAGGTCTAGTTTTAAATCTTGTTTCTTTATAAAAAAGCTATGCGACAACGTCATCAAGAGATGTCAGAGGATTGCGATAAAGAAGAGTGACTGTAAATAATTCAAATTGATTATGAATCCATATCAAAATAGTGATAACATGCTAATGATCCTGGTATGTTTCAAAATTTTCAGCATCAGTAGGACAATTCCAAACAGGTTTAGAAAGAGCCAATTGATCCCATATAGCCTGAAGTTCTAACAAGTAATCATCAATGGATATGTCTAGTTGATGGGTTTTGACATGCAAAAAGGTTAGTCTAGTATTAATGGGCAAGATCCTTAGTAGTATATAAAGATTTGAGAGTTTTAGACTTCTTTATTGGTGTTAAAACGACTGAACTGCTAATTGATTCGAGTGATAGAGGTGTTGCAAACCTAAGTAATGATATGACAATTCTTTCCATTCAGTCTTCTTTTCACTCATCATATTTTTCTTTTGTCTCCCTTTTTATCTGGTAGGTGCAACGACTTCTTCAGTGATAATTCTCCATACCCTATGAGCTTTGAGATAATTGGTCATAACTTGGGCCTAATGTATGTAATTTGGTCTATTGAGAGTGATTGAAATAGGGTGAGAAACTTAACATTTTTCCATTCTAGGTGGCTAGGTATAACTAAAACAGCAAGAAATAAATTTGCTTTTTTGGGGAAAATAGAGGTTGGAAATAGAACCAGAATGGCTGAAAATCGTAGGGACCAGTCCGAGTTATCTAAAATCGGTCATGATAGTGTTGAACCGATATATTAAAAACTGGATAAATTGTTGGTGTATAACTAAAACAGTAGGATGGATGCTCTATATGATAAAATAGAGGTTTAAATTGTGATCTGGTGAGTATATGTGCACGTAGGATCTAGTAAGGTAGATGGTGGTAGATAGTGAAAGACACTCGCGACATGTGAGAGTGCATGTGAGCTCTATTTGGGCTTTTTATTTTTTGTTTTTTTTTATGCTCATCTCACTGAGATAATGATGATGAAGATGATGTGGTTAGGGCAAGGGTTTGATTATGGATGGTACGTACTAGTAAAACTAAGGGTGCCTTTGGTATAATATCGTACCATACTGAGTGTACTGTGTACCGTACTGAAAATTTGGTATGCCAAAATTCATTACCATTTCCATACCAAATTTTTGGTATACAGAAGTTCGATAAACCAAAACATTGGTATGGTACGGTGTGGTACGAAACATTGCAAAAAAAATTAATTCTGAAAATAAAACTGAAAGTGGGCTATCAAAAGTAAGCAGTTTTTGCTACAACAAAACAATTAAGTTATTTTTAATTCCCTTTAATTAAGTTTTTGCAATCAATTGTTCCAAAAACATTAAACTATGTATAGATATTATTGCATTATATAAATTATAATCAACACATATATATGCATAAAATACTTGGAAGCCGAATGATTAAAGTTTAACACGATTAAAAAAATGAAGATAAATATTTGATATTTAAAGTTTAATAAGATTAGCCTTTGATTAATTAAGGGAAGTTGAATGATAGGTGAATATGTTATTTAAATTACAAATTCATCATCATGGGTGTGCAGAATATAGCAAAAAAAAGGAGGAGATAATATGAAAGAGAGATAGAGAGATGATAAATTAACCTCAAACGGATTGAAATAGGTCTGGTATAATTGAAAAATGTGAGGGTAGATGAAGTGATTGGAATGAGATATTGTGTATGACAGTGGTAGGGTGGTAGTCCCGCGCCAGTATTTGGCGGTGTCAGATCTAAAGAGAAAAATTGAGAAAAAGGTGCAGAAGAGAGATATGGGGTGTTGTGTTTGTGAGTGAGACGGTGAAACTTTAAGATGGTGTGAAAATGAAACCTTGATTAACTCAAATCTGAACTCTTGATCTAAATGTTATTGGTAAATGTTGTGGTATATTAATATTATTTTGGTATTTGGTATTAAATTCTAAACAAAATACTATTTGGTATTAATGGTATAATTGGTATGGTATGGTACGGTATACTATGGTATATACGTACCAAAATTTCGTTATGGTACGGTATACCATTAGTATTGATTTTTAGTCCCAATATCATATCATATTATTTCGGTATAGTACAATACTAATCGGTACTGTACCATTATCAAAATTCAGTATACTTTAGTAATGGTACGAGTTGGTATGGTAATAATGGTATAAAAATTCACCCCTAAGTAAAAAGGTAAAAATATGTATTTGGGTTTTATGGGTTAAGGTTTTATGATTTTAATGGTTAATGGTACGTGTGATAATAGTAGGTCCGATTTGAGGGGTTTTAAGTCTCTTCTGATAGCAGTGCGAAATGGCAGGTTTTAGGATTTGGCAGTAGGTGGTGTTAGTCTAACAAAGATGACGTCTAGTATTTTGTGTAGCGGTGAAACAACAACGGATGACGAAATAAGAAAGCAAGAAAAATTAGGGACATAACTATGAATCAAGAGAGGCACGAGGATTTATTCCTCTTATACCGTATTAAGAATGGAGGAAGAGAAAGAATTTTTGTGTATTGAATTGAGTGAATGAAGACTACAAGAGACCTTATATGTTAGGACAAATTAGGATTACGATCAATTAAATAAGAAAAATAAATATAAATAAGGAAAATATTCTAAATATCATAGAGATAAATATAATATATTTTGATATATACACTAATATATGCTAACAAATTGGATGCTTCTGAATTTTCATTTTGCTGATTTAATTTTTCTCTCAGAATATCTTAGGCTTAAACATTGTTTACATGATTTTCTAACGAGTTAATTTGTCATCACAAATTTATTATGGTCATCAATTTTGTTGTTTTTTAAACTTACCCACATGATATATATTTAAGAGAAAAAAAAAATACAAAAAAGGTAGGGGTGAGAAAGTTATCCAAATGCTGTGGCATGCATTTATTGAATGTATACAAAAATTTCCTTAAAATAATATATTATTGCATATTGTGGGAGGCTAAAAATAGAAGTGCTAATTTGGTCAAGACAGTCTTATGGGACAGCAGTTTGGTTGACCCAAAGGTAGCACTACCAGCCCACATGAGGAGGCCTAGCCCACTAGGTTGAGTGGAGATCCTTTTAGCTAAGGTGGTCGTGCCACGCCGAGATGGTCGTGCTGACTTGTCAAGGCATTTTTAATTCTAATGTGAACAAGACTTTATCATTGTTTTGAGCCAATAAAAACACCTCTATCTTGTAACCCTTATCATTGTTTTGAGCCAACAAAAACGCTCACATGCACACAGAATGAACGTATTGCTAGACTAGCAGCAAAACTGGCAGGAGAAACCAACTTGCAAACAAAACTTTTAGGTTTGTTGATTTTGTGAATTGTGCTTGAATCTTAATCATTAGGGAGCTCAAATTTTTTGACACCCACATTTACAAAATTATAAAGAAATTATCTAACTATATTATTAAAAAGTTATAAGAAATTACGCCGAATGACTTCCTCGGTAAATGATAAAGCATTCATATGCACATATTAATATTTTTCTTAATGTAATTCTGTATTGGATAAAGTAGCGGATAAATTATCTGAATTTGATAGCTTATCTAATATTTTTATCCGGCATGCTTAACGGAGCTTAAGTGTATCATAATCAATTGGGTGTGAAGAAAAGTAAAATTTTTAGCTTTTAGGCTCTGTTTGATAACAAAATGAAAAAGGAAAAATAAAAACACTTGATTTGGATAAGAAGTTGGAAAATAAGTTGAATCATGTCATGCTCATTTTATAAGTAAATGTCATACATCTTTCATAATTTTTTGTTCCTCAACTACCAAAAAATATTTCTTCATGGAAAAAGTAACAAAGTAAGAAGACATCTCTCCACATGTCTCAACTTATTTTTCAACTTTTCACAAAAATAAACTATTTTTATTTTCCTTTTATGTATTGTTATCAAACACACCCTTAGTATTAAAATTAAAGTCTGGAGTTAAATCCGGAATTGAATTAAGTCGGTGATCATTAAGTGCGGTAACTAATCAATGGAAAATCTAAGTGGTATATGCTTACTAACAATGGAAAAATTTCATGAAAATTTATGTTAGGTATTTTATTTGAAATCAAATCAAATTTCAAGGATAATGATAGTTAATGGCTGTCAATCCAAATTGGTATTTTATTTGAAATAATTTTTTTTTTAAGGATGATGATAATGGTTGCCAATCCAAGTTGATATGTTTATTCAAATAAATAAATGAAAAAGCACACTGTCCTTGGGGGTGTAGGCAGTCAGGTAGACAAGAGAATTTTTTTGAATTCAAATTATTCATTTGTTTCCAATTTTATCCCGCAATAAATGTTGAAATAATCCATGTGCATATTTAAAAGGGAGGTTTAAGAAAGGTTTTGACTAAAATTGAGAGTTCTTAAATACACTCATAAAATTTGTAAGTTCACTTAATTAGGAGGATACTTTCTCTTCACCTTAGTAATTTTTTTAAAAAAATCTTTAGTTCACCCTAGTGGTGTGTGAACTTACGAATTACACTATAAGGGCGTAACTTTTCATTGTTTCTAAAATGAAATATTATTTTGCAACAAATATCTTGTCTCTAAATTTCGTTACTAATATTATTTTTGCGACAAAAAAATCGTTGTTAAATTTCGTTACTACAAATTAACTTGTTTTTTTGAATCTTATAATTTAGAACCAGCACTAACGTCACTACAAGTAATATAGATGCATCAACATTTTATTTCACAATTATTTCAATAAAACTCAATTTACATCTTATTTGTACTTTCTTAACTTTGCAAAATAAACATATTGTGCATTAATGCACCCACATCAGCAAAATACAACATTTAGAATTTTAAAGAGTATCGAAGTAGAGGTGCTCGCCATTTCCAATTTAGTGAACTGGTACAAGCCTTTGGTATACCGGTTCCCCACTTGTTTAGAACTTATTCAAAACTGTAGTGGGCATCCTGGCGGTCATGCACATTTATATAAAATTGGATAAATTCCACTACATCACCAATCCTTTTCTTTTGCAACATAAAAGATCCCAAATTGTGAACATTAATCAATTAAAATTCACGTGAAGAAAAAATTGGAATAAGCTTAACCAAAAAGTTGGATCAAATGTTGTTACTAAACCTTTTCAATTTTGACAACAAAATTAACCTCCAAACTTAATAATAATAAAAAAATAAAAAATAAATAATAATAATAATAATAATAATAATAATAATAATAATAATAATAATAATAATAATAATAATAATAATAATAATAATAATAATTGAGGGAGTATAAAATTTGGTTAAGGCAAGCTGGGATGGCCCAATTTCTTTAGGTGCCCATGTGGCGAACCAGGCCAACAAGCCTGGCATGAGCGAAGGGAATGGTCAGAATGGCACACCGAGTTGCCGACATCCGAGGTTGTTGAGATGGCCAAGCTGAGGTTAACTTTGACAAAGAATGGGGCACATGGCCTCACATATGAAAAGTGCGTGAGGAGAATCATACAGAGTCGCATGGACCTGTATAGAATTGTACTAACCTCCATTACACCACTAAAAACGTATGGTTTCAAAAGTTGTTAGCTGTGGATAAGTGACAGAAGGCTGGAGTGTTATCCAAGTTTTACCCTCTTTAGTTATTTTAATGTAAACCTTAACGAGCAAGTGTAACCCTACTTCTATACCTATAAATAGAACAGGGAGGGATTATAATAAAGGTTGGTTGTTAAATACTCTGGCTGTTAGTAGATTACTCACCAGCTTTTTCTGTGTGTGAGAGAAAGAGAGCTTGTAATTCGTATTCTCTATTGATTGATAGCCTTGAGAGCTTAATATAGCAATCACATACACACAAATGGAGGACGTACTACCGGATTAATATAAGCGCTACCGAGGGAACCTACTATACCAAAAAAAATCTCTTATCCAATCTCGCATTCTCACTGCCATAACAAAACTCCTTTTATCAAATCATTATCGTGGGTTAGGCCTACAACAATAACAACAACAACAACAATAATAAACGAATCACTACATATTTCATTGTTTAAGATTTTAAAAATTTACGGAGAGAGAACAAAGAAAAAGAAAATATAATGCGTGCAAGTTCTTGTTCAATCAAAACTGGAAACTTCAAAAGGTTTCTCTTTTTCCTGCATCCCTCAAAACTTCGTTATCCTTGTAAACTGAAAAGGGAAAAAAAGAGTAAATAACTAGACTTGTAAAATTCTAGAACAACTATTCCAAAGAAATGAAGTATGATTCAACTATGTTTTTGTGCCCAATTTATGCCCAGTTTAATTCCAATTCATAGTAGTGTACCTAATTTATGCACACTTTATACAATTTGAGATCAGTTTATAGATACACATTTATAGATCAATTTATGAATAGCAGTGTAAATTCAGTATACATAGTTTTTCAGCAACACACAGCAATGTAAATTCCAGCAATCAATATAATATCTAGCAGTGTAAATCTAGCAATTCAACAGTGTAAATTCTGTGGCATACACAGATTCATAGCGTATATATACACTATTTTTCATCATTAATAGAGCCCTTGTTCAATACTCTGTGTATGCTACTAAAAATTAGAACCCTTGTTTAATGCCTGAATCTATGTGTATGCTACTGAAAATCAAAGCCCTAAAAATCAGTAGCATACACACAGATTAATAGCATGTATATACACAGATTAATAATACTAAATAAATACATATATATATATATATATATATACATATATAAACATATCAATGGCGTGGTGGAGGGTAGTACAGTTGTTGAGTTCAGTGTTGAAAGTCACGTCACGGAGGTTGGAAAAAGAGATGGAGTCGGGAGGTGAATTCTTTAATACTATAGCGATCATTATCTCTTTTAGTAGGGAGATGAATTTTGTGTTTTGAGGAGGATGAACAAGATAAAGAATGACGAAGAAGAAGAAGAAAAAGAAAAGAAGGGAATAATTAAAGTTTAACGTAGAGAAGAAAAGAAAAACAATAAATGGCAGTTTTTTGGTTAAGGTTTGTATCGGGGTGAGAAGAAAGGATTTTCAACGCTTTTTATGTTTATTTTATTTTTACGCTTTGACTTTTATCAGGGCGAACTTACGGACTACGTGAGTGTATTCAAGAACTCCCTTAAAATTTTGGTGTATATCCACCTTATGTGATTAGCGTACTAATTTTTTTTTTAAAAAATATCAATTTGTGTCACACCCGAACAACAAAAATAATATTTACTTAAAAATACTATTAAATTAAAAGAACATAATGACATTATCATTTTCAAAATCAACATCATTCCATATTCATGATTTTTTTTTAAAACAATCTTGTCTTAAAAAGTGATACGAGCAAATATTTACAACTGATACATATAAAGATGTCTAGTCAAAATACACAAAACAAGACTAGTAAATATTTACATTTCAAACTCATCTTAGGTTTGTATTTAACTTATTGACAAAACATACAATAAACAAAAACGACGTAGTGTCTTTTTCTATAAACATTCCCACCCATCCTAGACCTGGCAGTGAACATCCCTTTTTAATACCTGTAAAGAGAAACATATATAAAGGTATGAGCTATAGGCTCAGTGAATGCACCAATTTCCTCAACAGTAATCTATAAAAGTATATATATACACATATCATATATAATCACATTTAATTCCCATCATCTAGCCATTATATAAGGCATCAGATGTACCACGCATATAACCGCTCTATAACCTCAATTAGTAGGCATCAAGCATCCATACCATATTCCATACACCCATCCTCTAGCTCTATATATAATGGGCATCAGATGTACCACACATATAAACGTTCTATAGCCTCAATTATTAGGCATCAAGCATTCATACCGTATACCATATACTCATGTTTTAGCCCTATATATAATGGGCATCAGATGTACCTTACATATAACTGCTTTATAGCCTCAATTATTAGGCATCAAGCATCCTTACCATATACACATCCTCTAGCCTTATATATAATGGGCATCAGATGTATCAACATACATATTCCACACCACCCTTCACATTTATACATTCAAATGTATATAAATTCCAAGTGAGTACACTCACCTCAAGTCCACACCAACGTAGATCCAAGTTATATTTTTTCGGTGCGTTGGAAGTATCTGTTCCTTCACCTACCAATCTAACATAATTATTATGGGCAATTAAAATATAGGGCTTCTTGCAAAAAGAATTTCACAATAAAGCCAATGAATAAAACTTTTCTAAATGAAGGGCCTATTTTGCATTATATTAACAAAATGACATGTGTCATTTTTTTTTATTCCAAAAAGACCACTCAACCCTTCAAATAAACTAACAATTACAGAACTACCAATTTACATTTTATCACCAAAGGACAATACTACCCTCCCATTTTCCCTCTCATTCTGCATTCCTCCATCTTCGAAACCACGCAACACCAACTGACACCAGCGAAGAAGAACAGAGAAGATCGAAGAGAAGCCTAGTCGACGTAATTTTCATACCGCCAATCTCCTTTTAAAGCATCGAAGACAATCATACCATCGCAGGTGAGCTTTACGTTTCTCCCTATCGCTCTTCCTCGTTTTTTAGGGTTTATAATTTGCGTGTTTATCAGCTTTTGAAGAGAATCAGGCTTTCTAGTAACCGATTCTGCAATATTTGCATATTTTTCGACTATTTATGATAGCTAGGGTTTCTAGTCACCACTTAAAACACTCATTTCGTAGTTGTGCAAAGTTCACATTGCACCTCGTATCGTTCTTTATGTTTTACGATGTTTCAATGATTTTCATAGATTTCTAACAAATTCCACTGCAATGTGAAGTTTACAGTGCAAATTTCACTACAATGTGAGTTTGCAGTCCAAATTTCACTGCAAAGTTCATATTGCAGTACGTATTTCACTGCAATATGAACTTTGCAATCCAAAATTTTGCTGCATATTCCATTCCATATTTCACTGCAATGTAAACTTTGTAGTACATCTTTTACTCCAAAAGGAAGTTTGCAGTGGAAATTTCACTGCAAAGTTCACATTACAGTCCCTATTTCACTGCAATGTGAACTTTGCACTCCAGAATTTTTGTGCAAAGTTAATGTTGTAGACCACCTTTTACTCCAACATCAATTTTCAAATGCAAATTTCACTGCAATGTGAACTTTGCAGTGCAAAACTTCACTGCAATGTGAAGTCTTCAGTGAAAATTTCACTGCAATGTGAAGTTTACACTGAAAAATTCACTGCAATGTGAAGTTTGCAGTGCAAAATTCACTTCAATGTGAAGTTTGCACTGAAAAATTTACTGCAATATGAAATTTGCACTAAAAAATTCACATAATGTGAAGTTGGCAGTCCAAAATTCACTGCAATGTGAAGTTTGCAGTGCAATTTTCACTGCAATGTGAAGTTTGCAGTGCAATTTTCATTCCAATGTGAACTTTGCAATTCACCTTTTACTCCAACAGGAAGTTTCAAGTGCAAAAATTCATTGCAATGTCAAGTTTGCACTGAAAATTTCAACCCAATTTGAAGTTTGCAGTGCAAATTTCACTGCAATGTGAACTTTGCAGTCCAAATTTCACTCCAAAGTTCATATTGTATGAACTTTGCAGTCAAGAACTTTGGTGCAAGGTTTATGTTACAGTCCATATTTCACTGCAAAATTCATATTGCATTGCAAATTTCTGTCCATAGTTTCTCTGTTTCACTGCAATATGAACTTTGCAGTTCATATTTTTTTACATATGCATTCAATGTTTTGTGACAGCCTTGCTTTCACATCTTTTAGCAAAGGATAAAGCCACAATTCAAAGCAAATGGCAAAGAAAAGAGCAGCAAAAACAGTAGAAAGATCTCCAACAAAGGTTAGAAAGATGAAAACATCTTATAGTCCGTCGAAAATGAAGGCAAAATTAAAGGCACAAAAGAGAAGCCTTAAGAAAAAGGCTAAAACATCTTCTGATAACCAGCCAACAGTACTTCGCTGCAATTTGCAGCCGATAGTCAGACTACTTGAGGAATAAAGAGATTATATACCCCAAACACACATCGAAGCAATCATGAGAACACCGTTTGGGGGTTTCTTCAACGCTATCTACGAAAACAAAATAGATATCAAAAGTATAGATAGAATCTCAAAGCCCATTATGCGAATTATGGGATTATACTCCTTGAAGAAAGATGGATTTGTTATGGGGGATAAGCTAATATAACTAACTGCCGATGACGTTGCACTCACTTTTGGGCTACCAAAAGTTGGAAACGAAGTGGTGCTCTTTCCAAAGACAATGGTCAAAGCAACATAATCGAAATTTATCGAAAGGCACTTCAAAGATATGAAGATTATAAAGAAAGATGCAATTGTCTCAGCATTAAATAACACCTTGAAGGAAGAAGGCAAAGAACCTGCAGAAGACTATGCTAGGTTGATGATACTGCACATGGTTGTCACTATTTTCTTGGCCAGTTCACAAGGTGCAGTTGGCTGGTCATTCATTTCCCACATAGAGGATTTTGACAACATAGGAAATATAGCATGGGCCAAAGTTTTCTACAATCACTTGATGCAAAACATCAAAAAATATTACAACAAGCCTTTCAAAACTCCTGGCTGCGTCCTTCAAATTCTTGTAAGTATTTCAATACTTTAATGTAAAAATTAGCTACGATAACATAGTACATTCATTTGACATTTATTTTTCATAAAATTGCAGTATTGGTTCTATGATCATTATAAAATAATTGAACCAATTGAAAGATACAAGGATGAAACACCAAGATTTATTCGCTGGAATCTTTTTCAAGCTAGAGAAGCTATCTCTAAGCTTTCATTGGACAAATTGGATAATGAAAAGGTACTTACACAAAATCTCTTGCTAATTACGATTATATTTTTTAGATTGCAAAGTCCAAATTGCAGGGAAATATGTTGGTGCGTAGTTTCTCTGCTTCACTGCAATATGAACTTTGCAGTCCATATTTTCACTGCAATATGAACTTTGCAGTCCACATTACACTGCAAAGTCCATATTGCAGTCCACATTTAACTTCAATGTGAACTTCGCAGTATATATTTTACACAAATATGAAGTTTGTAGTGCAAATTTAACTGCAATGTGAAGTTTGTAGTGAAAATTTAACTACAATGTGAAGTTTGCAGTGCAAATTTTACTGCAAAGTGCATATTGCAGTCCATATTTTATGTACATAGTTTTTCTGTTTCACTGCATTATCAACTTTGCAGTATATATTTTTTGTACACACTTGTTTTAGCACAAAACTAATTCAGATTATTAATAACTGAAACTTCTTTTTTAATACATCTTCACCCTCCTTCCCTTTTTTAATACATCTAGGTGGTAGAGGTACTTGCTGATGTATCTGAAACAGAGTAAAAGCTTCTGACTGAAGAATTCAAAGAAGTCAAGGAACAGAAGCTTCCAACTGAAGAAGCATATCTTCCAACTGAACAGAAGCTTTCAGAGAATAGTGAAAGCAAAATGGTTGAAAGTTTGAAACAAGAGAATGAAAGATTAAGACAAGAAAATAAGGAGCTTCTCGAAAGAGTAATTCAGTTGGAGACTCTCATGCAAGTAAAGAGTGACGGGTTCTTAAAGCATAAAACAAATAAGGAACTGCAGTTAATCGATAGCAATGTAGTTGAAAGCACTCCGATATTCGATGACAAAACAGACTACATTGACTTTGAGTGTCTAACAGCTGCTGAAGAACCTTTCACCAAACAAACTCAACCACATAATCTTCAAGAAATTGAGGAAGAGCCAAAAGTAAAATCATTCATCCTAAGGCTAAAGAAGAGGACAAGAATCTCAAAAGAAGACAAGATTTTTATTTACTACGACAGAAAAGAGAGCCCAAAGAAGGATGAAAAGGAAGACACTTCTGATAAGGATGAAAAAAAGAAAGCTGGAAAATCCAAGCTTAAACTTCATAGGAAGGGAAAAAAAATTGATGAAACAAAATCTGATATTCCTCCTGCTGGTAGTAAAGAATCAATTGATGTCGAAGATTATGAAACTCATCCTGCATCGCCAACAAAAACCGACTTGTCCAATATGAGGAAAAAGAGCAAATTATATAACTATTTTGACAAAGATCAACAAGATTTGATTGATACATTCTTCAACCATGCAGATACAAAGTAAATTCTTTAATCATTTATTCTCTCAATATTTATGATCACTGCAAACTTGTCTTTTGCAACAAATCATTAATGAATATATACACTACAAAGACAAGAAAGTTCATATTGCAGCCCATAATTTTGGTGCAAACTTCATATTGCAGTCCATATTTTCATTACAAATTTTTACTGTTTAACTACAATGTGAACTTTGCAGTACATATTTTATTTCAATGTGAACTTTGCAGTCCAAATTTATTGTTCATAGTTCATATTGCAATCCATATCTTCACTGCAATGTGAACTTTGCAGTCCAAATTTTTTGGTGCAAACTTTATATTTCAGTCCATATTTCACTGCAGTATGAACTTTGCAGTCCACATTTATTTGCACATTTTCCTTTTTTCACTGCAAAGTTCATATTGCAGTCTATATTTTTATTCGAAAGTCCAAATTGCAGTCCACGTTTCACTCAAATATGAACTCAAATATTGACTGCAAAGTTCATATTGCAGTCCATATTTCACTGCAGTATGAACTTTGCAGTCCACAATTATTTGCACAGTTTCCTTTTTTCACTGCAAAGTTCATATTGCAGTCTATATTTTTATTCGAAAGTCCAAATTGCAGTCCACATTTCACTCCAATATGAACTTTGCAGTCCATATTGACTGCAAAGTTCATATTGCAGTCCATATATTCACTGCAATATTAACTTTGCAGTCCACATTTATTTGCACAGTTTTCTTTTTTCACTGCAAAGTTCATATTGCAGTCTATATTTTTATTCGAAAGTCCAAATTACAGTCCACATTTCACTCCAATATGGACTACAAAGTTCATATTGCAGGCCATGTATTCACTGCAATATTAACTTTGCAGTGCATATTTTGCACAGTAATTGCTCACCACAAAGTTAGCTATATTTCTTATGTTATAATATCATACAGGAGTGTTGCTTGGGAAAACAATGATACCCATATCCACATAACAACAAATCTGTTAGAAGATCTGCTGTGCAATGGTTTTGTGGATACACAGGTAATACATAAAAAGAAAATTAAAGGTTTTCTTACATAATTATGTTCACATTTTGAATAATAACACATGCTACATGAATACAGTAATAGATTGGTACTCAATGCATTTGAAGAAGAGATTCTTTCCAAATCAATCGACGAGCATTATATTCTCCTCTATGACATGGGTAATCAACTACTTCAAATAATGAACTTTTGCAATCTTTCAATAATGATATTACTTTGCTCAGTATTTTTTTTTTGTTAATACAGACTTTTGTTAGAGATGCTAATGAGAAAAATGCAATGAAGTTCTTGAACGACACAATAAATGAAGTCGATGCTAGTACAAATCTGCTACTTTTTCCGATGAACACCGCAAGAGACAAAAAAGACAAGCAGGGATTCCACTGGACTTTACTTGTCCTGGATCTTCGAACAAGAACATGGTTACACTACAATACAATGCCTCCAAGGGGCAAGAAGAAAAACATATTCCTGGAAGATGCCAAACAGATGGTAAGGGTACAAAATTTAACAATTTTTAAATCTTTTCAAAGGATTATTAAATCATGTTCCTGAATTATTATTGTTCTTTAAAATTTTATTTAGAAACAAGCCGTGACAGACATCCTCAACATGAAACTGCTTTACCTTGGGATGACGGTATTGGAGGATAACACTAAAATCATTTCAAAGGAATGCCCACAACAAGGATTTTTGTAAGTTAAATACACAGAATTTTGTAATATATATATATATATATGAAAGTTATTTATTTCAAAATTTGTCAAATTTATAAATACTAACACTAAACTCTTTTCATATTGTAGTGTTGATTGTGCACTCTATGTGTGTGAGTTTATAGAAAGGCTTGTCCAAGGACAAGAGATTCCAAAAGAATTCGAGGACAAAGATTTGATGTCCAAAAAACGTGCACACATAGTTTGGTTAATATTGACGGATATACCCTATTGCTGGAGGCTCGAAGACCATATCGAAAGAATGAAAACATTAGAGTTTTTGAAGAACGACAAGGATGATGACCAACAATAGAAACATCATATTTTTTGTTTATAGAACTTTAGATATTTGTTACATATTAGTCTACTAAATCTCAAAGTTTACTTTTGCACAAATGAAATTGTAAGTAATATGCAGCCATGCTGAAATTGTAAGTAATATGCAGTCATGGCTAAATTGAAAGTAATATGTAGTCATAACCAAAAACACTTTGTTTTAGATTTTGAATGAATAATAGTAACGCGTTTTACTGAATCCTTTTTTTTATGTTCGTGTGTGTTGCCATTTACCTTTTGTATTTGGAATTGTTTTGTACAAATTCAAATATGCACTGCTATGGAAAACACAGATTATGAAAAAAGAAGGTTTGAACTATGCTTTTTTTTTGCTGCAAAGTCCATATTGCAATCCATATTTTCATTGCAATAGGAACTTTGCAGTCCATATTTTACTGAAAAGTTTCTCTGTTTGACTGCAATATCAACTTTGCAGTCTAGAATTTTTTGCAAAGTTCATGTTGCAGTCCATATTTCAGTGCAATGTGAACTTTGCAGTTCATATTTCAGTGCAAAGTTCATATTGCAGTCCATATTTGACTGAAAAATTCATATTGCACTTCATATTTCACTGCAAAGTCCATATTACAATCCACATTTTCACTGCGAACTTTTTCTGTTTTACTGCAATATGAACTTTGCAGTCCATATTTCACTGCAAACTTCGTATTGCAGTCCATATTTCACTGCAAACTTCGTATTGCAGTCCATATTTCACTGCAAACTTTTTTTGTTTACTGCAATATGAACTTTGCAGTCCATATTTCACTGCAAACTTCATATTGCAGTACATATTACTGGTGCAAAATAAACATTGCAGTTCATTTTATCTACAATTAAGATTAACATATCCAGATAAGAACAGTAAAATCATACCATTCATTTCATATTTGTCTAAGAAACAAATATATCCCATCATCAAAACTTCAAAGAAATCCAAATAAAAACAAAACAATTTTTTCAAGGTCTTCAAATTAACACAAAGAAATATCAAAAGTAAACTGTACTTAACAACTAGTACACAGCATATACTAAAACTAATGAATACTTTTCGAACAAGTCTTTTTGTTGTGAAACCCAAGATGTTGACACCTTCCGCACTTACGCAACTTCCTCGCTTTTGACCCAGTATTTGGAATTCGGTTTCTTTTTGGACGACCCACGGTTCTCTTCACTCCTGGGGCAAAATATGCAATTCATTTGTCACGTCTTTCGGCCTATCAGCATTAGGGATAGGAAATATCGCATGCGAGTACGATCTCTGATAATTCACGCTAAAAAAACAAGGATCACAAAAATCATAAACACATTTTCCATCGGCCAGAATTGACAGCACTGCATGATTGCAAGGAAAGCCTTCAATCTTCCAAGCATTGCAACTACAATGCCGGTAGTAAAGGTTCACCTTATGACTTTTTTCCTCTTGAACCTCGAAAACAAAATCAGTTGACTTCGTAACTTTCCACGTATTAATCTTCTCAGACAAAATATTTTCCATGTCAGGGCATAACACTGTGTTCCAATTTCTTGAACTCTCACGTCGGTTGGACATCATAGTCATCAACTTCAAACGAATTTTATCCAGCACCGAGGTGATGGGTAGACTACGTTCTTTCACAATCCAGCCATTAAAGCTTTCCGCAATATTTAAACACATCATTCCATACCTTTGTCCGGGGAAATAGGCATTTGCCCAATGATCTATCGGCGCATTTTGTAGAAAATCTTTTATTTCATTTCCAGCAGCACCTTTCAAATCATTGAACGCACGTTCATACATTGAAAACTGCCTTAGCTCTAAACGGAAGTCCTCTGCACCACGTTCAAATCTCTGTCCGACACCGGTTATTGCATTTGCCCAGACACTTGATTTTAGAGGTTGACGGACCTCCGAGATGTCTGAACGAGTTATCGAACCACTTGATGCACTACAAGTATCATTAGCCACGGCATTGGAATTCGAACACTCTGCCAATCTCACAAAGACATTGACAGTATTTTCCCCCTTAATAACAATAGAACATATCATACATCTAATCTCCTCGTCGGTGCTTGCAACGATCTCTTTCTCATCACGGATAACATACATTTCAAACAAGCAATGATTAATCTCAGACCATCTTTCACAAACACATTCCTTGAGCTCGGAAAATGAAGAATCGAGCCTTATACGAACACCAAAAGAACTACCACTGAAAGAAATCATTGCAATGACACCACTTGAAATATCCCTATAAAATACAAAGAAAATAAGAACGGATAAACATCGCATCAAATTCTATTTTGCTACATACCTACTACTCATCTAACTGCAATATGAATTTTGCAATCCATAATTTTGGTGCAAAGTTCATATTTCACTGCAAAGTGAACTTTGCAATCCATAATTCACTGCAATATGAACTTTGCAGTCCATATTTTTGGTGCAAAATTCATATTGCAGTCCATATTTCACTGCAAAGTGAACTTTGCAGTCCATAATTCACTGCAATATGAACTTTGCAGTCCATATTTTTAGTGCAAAGTTCATATTGCAGTCCACAATTCACTGCAATATGAACTTTGCACTCCATATTTTTTGTGCAAAGTTCATACATTGCAGTCCACAATACACTGCAATATGAACTTTGCACTCCATATTTTTGCTGCAAAGTTCATACATTGCAGTACAATTTTCTCTACAAAGTTTCTCTGTTTCACTGCAATAACAACTTTGCAGTCCATACTTTCACAACAATAATCATAGATATCATTGAACGAACTCAACCTAATAATGAAGATAACTAATCCTAAACTGAAGTTTGCAGCTCTTACAAAAACCGTAGAAAAACTTATTAACTTTCACAACAACAATCAAATATAACATTGGACGAAAATCAATCCAATGAACATCACTAACAGTAAAACGAAAATCGAACCTTTCAAAAATAACCTAAACAAAGAAAAAAAATAAAAAAGCTACAAATTATTACCTTGAAAAACCTTTGAAATCCATTGAATCACTCAAGAACGAGCTAGACAGAACCACTACAGCTAGATACAATAGCGATTGAAAACCTAGATCCACACTCAAAATCACGATCCACGCTCAGAATCACGATTGAAGGCTTCGCGGCTCACAGTTTTCGCGCGAGTGAATATGAATACGTTTCAAACCTACAAGGGTATGATTGGGACTTCATAAAAATAACAAGGGGGTAGTTTAGGTAATACATAACATATTTTTTATTAATTAAATAGTATTTAAATTTGTTTAAATTCCTTTATTTAAAATAAAAAATAAAATAAGCCTCTTATACTAATCACTAAAGTAAAATAGGCCCTTCATTTAAAAAAATATTATTCATTGGATTTTTGGTAAAATTCAATGTATAACAACCCCTTCTACCTAATTTCTAGTAATTATTATTCCAATTCTACACCAATATAATCATTTATAAGTGTGAAAAATACACTAACAATTACACAAATATATACTCCTTATGCACTTGTTAATTTACAATACATCACAACCTTTCAGAATTAGGTGCAGTCCGAATCCCCTACACAGACTAGGTACCTTCCGTTCTCCGATCATTCTCAAATTTTTATAGTAGTTACACAACATGTTTATAAACAATATTCCAGAATTTGAGCACAATCTAACGACTAAAATATCAAATATTCATAAAACAACTTAGTACAAATATGCTGTCCAGAATATGACGTATGTTAATAGTCTAACTTCACGGATTAAACTGTACCAATTGGATGAGAGCTAGGTGCTCTACCATATATTTTTGAAAATCTCTGTGTGTCTACTTTTTAATGCAATTTACGGTGCATAAATCAAAATTTTCTACAAGGAATTATAGCAATTCTCCCACAGTGACACCAATCTGCCAGAATTTATAAACTTATAATTTTTTAGCATGATTTCTACTTATATCATCTATTATTATCTCTTCATGATCAAGAAAATTCAATTATATTATCTTAACACACAAGAACACCAAGAAACAAACTCAAAATCATGTTCTTTCATTTTCAATCATAATTTTTCAATTTCAATTACTACAAACACAATAAAAGGATGATAAAAAAAAACATAAATAGCATAATTTAAACTTACCCTTTAATTCTCTAATTTTTCTTATTTTTCTCTTCTTCTCCTTGTTTTTCTTTTCTTCTCCATGTTTTTCTCTTATTTTTCAAGAATATCAATTAATTCAATCATACACATATTATTCCATTTACACACTACCCCCTCAACTTCTATTTCACACAACTAAATCCACTTACATGAATTATTATTCTAACATGAGTTCTTATAATATAAACAAACCTAATTCACATTCTTTCTACAAAATCAAACAACATGGCAAAATACACAATTTCACTATTCACCACACATTAGGAATAAATTGATATTATCAAATGCACAAACATAATTGTAAGTACTAATAAATACTTAAACATGTTTAAATGATACTAAAATATTTGTTTTAAGATTCGGAATGTCACAATTTGGGCTAGCATTCACAAAATGGGTGAGAAAAGTCAAAGCATAAAATTTAAACATGTAGCTAGTTGCATTTTTTGTGGAAGCCACAAATTTTAGTTGTCAGATATATGAATGGCAAACTAGACATTATATCAAACAAATAATAAAATTACTGTATTCTGAAAAAAATGCGCAAGATCGACTTTATGCAAAACATTAATTGTCCTTTTTTCAAATGTTTTGAACCTTAAGCAATGGCTTGAAAATGTGAGTCCTTTAAACAACTAGATCAAGGTATATGGGACTCAAAACTAATTTTCCCTCTCTATATATATATATTGGTAACAATTGGCTTTGTAGTTTGTACACAACTTTCATGACAAATAACGACCCAACGTAAGAATGAAAAGTAAAAATATTACCAAGTATTATTTTTTAGCTAAAAATGTTATCATGATCTATTTAGTTCTTTTTCTGCAGATTTGTGACGTCACTTGATTTTTTTCGTGAAAAAGATATTAATGGTGGTGAATTTTGTTGTCCCGAAATAATTATAAATATCGTCTTTATTTTCGTCTTTCAGGTTTCAATAAACTCACTCCATTTATGGGGGTGAATTTGATGCCTATAAAATGTCGCATTGTGTTAGCCCAAGTGCGGGCACGCTAAGTTGTAATATAAACTCGAAAGTCCGAGTGTTGAACCACTCCATAATACTCAAAGCAAGAATTATAAAAGAAGTATTCATTTCTCAGAATAAAAGTTAACTTACAAGAAGAAGGAAGAAATTACAATGAAAATGAGCTCTCACTTCTCTCTTGTTCTTGCCTAGCAAACTTGATCCCTTAAGCCCTAAGTTACAAAAAATAATATATACTAAGAGCTAGGAAAATATCTAAAGAAAATATCTAAAATAGCTTAAACCAAAAACTAGAAATTAGGTAGAAGGGCTTATTATACATTGATTTTTACCAAAAATCCAATGAATAATATTTTTTTGAATGAAGGGCCTATTTTTAATTGGTAATTTGAATGAAGGGCCTATTTTTAATTGGTAATTAGTGTAAGATGCCTATTTTGTTTTATATTTTAAATGAATGTATTTGAATAAATTTAAATATCATTTAATTAATAAAAACATGTTATGTATTACCTAAATTACCCCTTTTAATGAAATTTTCACAAAAAATATGGACTGCAAAGTTCATATTGCAATAAAATATGAACTGCAAAGTTCATATTGCAGTGAAATATGAACTGCAAAGTTCATATTGCAGTGAAATATATACTGCAATATGAACTTTGCACTAAAAATATGGACTGCAAAGTTCACATTGCAGTAAAATATGGACTGCAATATGAACTTTGCACTAAAAATATCGATTGCAAAGTTCACATTGCAGTGAAATATGGACTGCAAAGTTCATATTGCAGTGAAATATAGACTGCAAAGTTCACATTGCAGTAAAATATGGACTGCAATATGAACTTTGCACTAAAAATATCGACTGCAAAGTTCACATTGCAGTGAAATATGGACTGCAAAGTTCATATTGCAGTGAAATATAGACTGCAAAGTTCATATTGCAGTCCATATTTTAATGCATATTGATATTTTTTTAGTTTATTTTAAGGGTTGGGATGTCATTTTATAATGAAAAAAAAAGACACATGTCATATTATCAATAAAATAAAAAATAGGCCCTTTATTTAAAAAAAAATTATTCCTTGGCCTTAGTGTGAAAATCTTTCTCTAATAAGCCCTTTTTTTTAATTGCCCCAACCAAAAATAGCCCATTTTGGGTGTGAAAAGGCCAAAAGACAGGACCATGATCGATCATGAAGTGTTCTGGAGCTGAGATGTTTGTACCATGATCAATCATGGTAAACCCATGATCGATTATGGGTCTAGGAAAAAATCACTTCATGCATTTTCCAAGCTTTTAACTTGCTTTCGATTAATCTTCTAAGGGCTATCGCATTTCATGCTTATAAACACATAGAAACACAGCAAAAGCACACCTAATAAGGCGATATCAAATACATAGAATGCTAAAACACTAATCGCGAGATAAGTAAATTAATAGGGAAAGTTAGAATAACAAACGCGTCAAATAACTTCGTAAAAGAGTGTATAAATGACAATATTATGCGTTTATCAGAATTACAATTTTTTTAAATTTAGTGGGGGTGCATTAAAAGTCTTCTCTAATTAAAGGGATAACTTTGTGGGGCTATTTGAAATTATCCTTTATTTATTGGACTAGCTTGTTGTGCTTTGGTCATAAAAAATATTTTTGAGTCAGTAGATGAACTTACAATAAATTTATGCTATTTGGGTTCAATGGTGACACACTTAATTCAATTGTCACAACAAACTTTAGTACTTTCACACTTATGTAAAAAAAAATAAAATAAAAGGAGAAATTTAAAAATTAATTACGGTAACAACTTGTTAGTTTTGTAATTATAAATGTGGATATCCGCGTTTGTGACCCCCAACGGGTCCTTTGGTTGTGTCGGGTGTATTTTTTTATTGTTTTAGATGAAGGTGATTTGTCCAAAGTCGCCAGTTCATTTTACGAAGAAAACAAAGAAAGAGTTGCGTAAGGAGGAAGTTTAAGGATAAGCATCCTCCTCATATGTTTTGTCTGCAAATGCAAAACTAGGGTTTGTAGGATTCGGAAACTATGTTACGGATTGGGAAGGTATTAGATACTTGCTTTGCCCTTTCGATCTAGTAGTTTAATGTGCTTATTCTGTTTTGGACAACTTGCATGCATTTATCAATGTTCTAATATTGCTTTTATGAGAATTTCTTTTGAAAATCTAACTGAGGGATATTGGAGGAAATAGGTGAAAACCATGTATTCCCTTTGTTTACCCTATATTTTTTGTTTTGTCAAAGTCTATTTACTAGTAACAAAGTGTTGCAAGTATTTTTGGAAAGTGGGAGATGATCCAGTATAGTTTCCTCATATAAACTTTGCTAAATATCTCGTCTGAGTGTTGATTTAAATCTTGAGAAAAGTTCGGGTTTCTTAGGAATTTATTTGATGTTAAATTATATTTTTGAGGTAAGTGTATTGAATATACAATAGTCTATGTGGAAGACGGAGTATACGCAAATTGCATTCATGTGTAAAACCGATTACCTAGAAAAAAAGAAAAAGGCCCTCCGTATTAGACCTTGTTATGCAATGGATGCTCCCTTCGAGTTGTTTAGGGTTCTAGTGAATTTTGAACTCAATATTTATGATATTTAAAAGTTAGAGTTTTGCGAGAGCCATAAAATAGAATGTCTACAATAGGTTTGGCAAAACTTTTATATTTGTGTAGAATTACGTCTACTCATTTTTTAGGAGAAGCAGCTTCTTTTAAAATAATTGTCACGTCGGTATAGTTGGATCTAATTTGGGTATGAGAGACACGTGCCCCCAACATTTTCTCATATGCGTATATAAATATGTAAAAATATTACTTATTGGTCTTAAATTAATAATCTTGAAAGTTAAAACTAACATCTAACAGTTCAAGAAATAGGTTGAAGTTCGTAAACATTCTTCATTTAATAAAGCCTCAAAATTAGCATAATTGGTAGCCACGATGTATAATTGTGTTGTAGTCAAATGTAAAAATAGGTGTCCTTGTCACTCTATTGTATTGTAACCTTTTGAAATGATAAATTTAATCCTAAATTAAGTTGGAGATGGAGGGAGCACATAAATTCATGCTTATATGTTGAGTTCAAATTGCAAATTATTTAATTATTTATAAAATTCCCCCTTTGATATATGTAATATTAATCGTGATGGTGACATTACACGTCCAAAATATTTTCTAAAATATTATGATACATTTATATTCAATGAACCCCGAAAATCCTTCATCGTATTTTATTCATTAATGTGAAATTCATACTTTGCATTATACTTATTAATACTTGAAGTCCAAGCATATATGCACTTAAAATAATTTGTGCAGGACTGTATGACGACCCTTCAACTATAGGGCTACATATATGACTGCACGTTCATGACAACTAAACACCCTCTTCCTCTCTCACCCCCCCCCCCCCCCCCCCCCCCCCCCACCCAACGTGCACCCCATTAAAAGACCTCAAGATTTTCACTCCTAATTCCTTCAAAGTACCATTATAAATTGGAATGAAAATTTTGTTTCAATTCAATCTGTACATTTTTGTCATATATATTCAAAAGGTATATAGATAAAATAAAAATTTAAAAGAAAATTATTGAAATGATGAAGGCAAGTACAATGTTGGCACTGGGGCTTGGGCTAATAATGCTGATGAACTTGGCAGGCCATTGCTATGGTGATGGTCTTCAAGTTGGATTTTACAAGGGAAAATGTAAGCTTGTAGATGTTGAATCTATAGTGAGGATTGTGGTCACGTCTCGTTTTCTGAAGGACAAAACGATTGCGCCGGCTTTGATTCGCATGCAATTCCATGATTGCTTTGTCAATGTACGTATGAATTTGATATTGTTTGTTAAATCTTGCTTCTGTACTTCTAATTGAAATATATGTGTTTTTGTACTTGTTTTCTAACTACTTTTCAAGAATACAGCTTCTTTAGAGTGACGAAAATCATATCTGATTTTAGAGCAGAGTTAGCAAATCTGAACTACAAGTTTTGAAATTGGTTGCTCGGATTGTATTTAAATGAGTCATTGCAGAGGGATAAGAAAAAAAATATACTCCTCTAATGAAATGGAAGTTATTTGTTAAAATCTGAGCCGACTATTTTAATAAAAGACTGTTGATATTAAAAATTTTTGAATTAATATTCGAGCATGATGATGAAAATATATAGGGGTGTGATGCATCGATACTTCTAGACGGGAGCAACAGTGAGAAAACTGCGCCCCCGAATCTAAGCGTGAGGGGATACGAAGTTATTGACGCTGCAAAAGCAGCTGTGGAGGCAGTGTGCCCTGGCGTAGTCTCTTGTGCTGATATCATTACCATGGCTACTAGGGATGTCATATTATTGGTTAGTATGCATTACCTATTCATTAATTTGTTGTTTATAATTTGTTCAGCTAATTAATTGATACTCTATTTGAATTTCACGAAAAGTGACTAATTTTAAATAAAACCAATTGTTACAAATAACACAAATTTATCATCGTGAAATTCTGGACATTTTCGATTTAGACCAAATTAAATTAATCCTCAAAACCACATACTCTATTATTTAGTATATATTAGATATAATATCGCACATGCATCAACTACTATCTCAACCACCGGTAATAATACGGCTATTAATGATGACAAGTTAGTGATGACGATTTTAATAAATTGGGCTATTGATATATATATATATATATATTTGAATGTATATATATGCAGAGTGGAGGAGGATTTTATAGTATAGAAACAGGAAGAAGGGATGGGTTGGTGTCACTTGCTACGAATGTGAATCTTCCATCTCCTTCAATCTCAGTTTCTGATTCCATCAAAGCATTTGCCAACAAAGGTCTCAATCCTACCGACATGGTTTATCTTCTAGGTAATTATATTACTTCTTTATCTTAAGAGTTCAGAGCATCTAATTCAAAATTAACCGATAATAGGCACAGTATTACTTAGATTTTATATATTACTTTGCGAGTTAGATCTCGATTTCCCAATGGATGTGACTATATACATATACACACATGGTATACTCTTCAAGAATATATACACATATACTATATATATAAATATATATACACATTAAGTATACTCTTTATGAATATAAAAAAACTATTGGTGATCAATCCACTAACTCACATGTTTTGTGTACTAATTAACTTTTTGCATAATACGTACACTTTATATGCATAACAATAATGATATATCTGTAGTCAAAACAATACTTAATTTGTTCTGAATAAGCTTATAATTAAGCAATAATAGATTCGTTCAAATTGAGAGTGCAATGGCCGGCCGGCCATATTAATTACCAAAGTAAATAGGGTTGTTAACAAATTATAGTACAATTACAAAAATATATGATATAACTTTTCACGTTTTGGCAATAGGTATCGGCAATGGCAATAACAAAATTTTAATGTGCATGTGTATGTACATATATTTTTTGACTGACATGTAGGTGGTCACACTATTGGTGTTGCACATTGCTCTCTCTTCCAAGATCGCCTCTACAATTTCCAAGGAACTGGCAAAGCTGACCCCACAATGGACCTTTCTCTTTTAAAAACATTGAAATCAAAATGCCCCCAAAATTCAACCTTTGACAACACTGCTAATCTTGACCAAAACCCTTTTAGTTCCTCTATTGTTGACAACTCTTACTACAAGCAAATACTAAAGAATAGAGGGATCCTCCAAATTGACCAAACCCTAGCCCTTGATCAATCAACCAAGCCAATTGTCACATATATCGCCAATGGGTTCGACTTCAACATCAAATTCGGTCAAGCCATGGTTAAGTTGGGCGCGGTCCATGTTCTTACCGGTTCGCAAGGGGAGATTCGAAAATCGTGCAGAGCAACTAATTAATAAACAAGAGAAAAATATTCAGTATCACGATCGCATTGGCATGTAGTGTAATTGGCTCCCTCTTATTAATTATGCTTCAACAATATTTGTTTTGCTCGAAAATTCAAGGATAAAGATTTTATCTGTTTCTAATGTGTGTCAAGCGTTGAGAATGTGTCCTCTCCCAGTTTCTTTTTTGTTATTTTAAATGTGTAATTTTTTTCGAAATTCATTTGTCCAACATTGAGTTACCATGTTAATTAGCTCTAGTCCAAGAAATATTTGCTTGATAAACATTGTGACTAAATTTTTAAGTATATGGCTAGACTAAATTTTTAAGTATATGGCTAGACCCGCTATTGTTGTAACAGTCAAATTTATGTCTGATTTGTTGTTTTTCATTTGATTATAAAATACTTCTATATTTTATTTCTCATTTTTTTTTAAAATTAAGGGAGGTCTAAGTCTCTCTCCCTTAATCCTACAAAATAAAGAAAAACCCTCCCCTCCCACCCCATGAGTCGAACCCTTGACCTCAAGGCAAGGGTGGAGGTTGCCTACCACTGGGCCAACCCCTTTCTTTTGTTAACAATTAGTCATAATGCTTGTGCATTACACATGATTTAATGTAGTACAAGAAAAAAGTGGTTTTTTTTTTTTTGTTGTTGTTGTTGTTGTTGTTGTAATTAATGCTATAAAAACGTCACAATGTAGTACAGTCAAATTTATGTCTGATTTGTTGTTTTTCATTTGATTATAAAATACTTCTATATTTTATTTCTCATTTTTTTTTTAAAATTAAGGGAGGTCTAAGTTTCTCTCCCTTAATCCTACAAAATAAAGAAAAACCCTCCCCTCCCACCCCATGAGTCGAACCCTTGACCTCAAGGCAAGGGTGGAGGTTGCCTACCACTGGGCCAACCCCTTTCTTTTGTTAACAATTAGTCATAATGCTTGTGCATTACACATGATTTAATGTAGTACAAGAAAAAAGTGGTTTTTTTTTTGTTGTTGTTGTTGTTGTTGTTGTTGTTGTTGTAATTAATGCTATAAAAACGTCACAAATTTTGACACGGACTACCGCTCTGTTACAATTGTTATTATTTGTGGCGGCCTATTTACAATCCATTACGAATAATTCGCTATTTGTGACAGGCTTAAGCTTGCCATGACAAATGATCATCTTTGATGGCATTTACCAAAGTCAATACAAAAAGATATTGAGTAAATAGCTCAAATGGCCACTAAACTTTCAATCTATATAGTATCATTTTGCCCATCAAACTTTAAAACAAACCAGTTTAGATATCTAACTTTGGAGTGAGTTCCACTTTAGTCATTTCTTCCAATTTAATTGTTAAATTGAATGGAATGAAACCATGTGCAAGGCACATATATGATTTAATTTAGCGTATTTTAATCATTTTGGTTATAAAATAACCTAAGTTGTGCTGTTTGTTGAAAATAATGCTATGTTTTATATATTGTGTGTGTTTCATTTTGGCGACAATTATTGAAAGAAAATGTCGTTTTGTTGCAATATGACCAAAATAACCTTACATGAAATCATGTGTGATGGAAATGCATTAAATGTAACAGCCAAATTGGATGGAATGGTCAAAATGGTACTTATTCCAAAGTTGGATGACTAAAGAATTGGACGGAATGGTCAAAGTGATACTCACTCCAAAGTTGGATAATCAAAGTGGTTCGTTTTGAAGTTTGATAGTCAAAGTGATATTAAATCAAAAGTTTAGTGGTTATTTGAGTTATTTGCTCAAATATATTTAAAATAGATTCCTTATGATACTACGCCATTTCATTTGAATTAGATATATACATGAATGAAACAAATTGAAACTATTTCACTATCATTTTTTTTTTCAAGCTAGCAGACCCTCTCTCTCTTTTCCGTGCTGGACCTATAAAACCCTCGCCATTGACAGCAGTTCACGCCTCCATTGAGAGACGATGTCCTTTTCTTCTCGTTCCTATTTGTGGGTATGTGATTTTTATTAAAAATAGGTTAAAATACAATTATTTAATTTCATAATTTAAATACTCCTTTTACAATAAGATTGCATTTGATGTGTTGGATAAAAAGGTCAACTAGGATAAATAAGGGCCGGATAGGATATGATTAGAGACTTGCGGTACAGTAACAGTACTTGCTTCAATGGAGGATATTGGGAGCATTCGGGGGAGTTTGTTCAGTCCTAATTAATTTCAGAATCCCTTTAATTACTTTGCACGGCTAGATCATCTGTTAATTAAGGCCATGGATAAAAATGGCAATGAGGAATTAATGATTATAGTAATCTGGTAACAATAACTAATGAAATAATAATGCGTAGATGACCAAGAACGTCATGGCCACTGCTCACATTAATGGAAGTAGCTACAAGCCTAAAACCGCATATGTTTGTACTTCTTCGCCATTGCATTGCATCACATCGCTATTATATTTCTTTTAGCTAATCCTCGCTATTGTTAAAAGAAAAAAAAAGGTTTATAAGGAAGAAAATAACAAAAAAAGAGATACGATTATGCACATGGTAATGCTGTGTTTTCATAAATTTAAAGTTACAGACACAATTTTAGGGTAGAGCTTAAGCTCAAGTGTTTCATTGTAGCAAGTGGTTACTATTCAATTTTTATTTTTATTTATGTTTTATAATTACTTAGCTCGAATTAGGTTTCAAAGACACCATTAGTGTCCATTCAAATATTGAATTCACACAAAATAAAAATAAAAATAAATTCAGATGAAAGATATTAGACTTTAGATTCCATCTTTAGACTTCAAATTCAGAATTTAAATAATAAAACAAACGCCATTTAATGGACAATTGTCTGACATATAAAAAAGACTTGACCATATTATGTATAAACGTTATGCAAAATAAAAATAAATTTGTGCGCTTGAAGTGAATCTAGCAACAAATAACATGCGTCCAATTTTTTCCTCATTAATTTATATTATATTTAGGGGAAAAAAACAATGTATTGATATATTTAACAACAACAATGAACACAAAATAAAATTTCTTTTTAGCTAATTCGTGGCTGTGGTAAAGAAAGCAAACAAAGTGTTATATATATATATGTGTATGGAAGTGTCAAGAGCATATTAGGTCCCCCCCCCCCCCAAAAAAAAAAAAAAAAGGTTTGTATATGAGATAAAATAAATTCATCTTTTTGCGCAGCCTGATGTTAAATAAATTCTTCCACATGCACAACATCACCTGCATGAGATGGTTGACTTTCTTCCTGGTAATCTATAAATAATAAGGGTTGAACTTATTAAAATAAAATAACTTTAAAAATATATTATGTTGAGTACGTGCCTAGATACACACAAAATTACAAAGAAGTAATTAAATTAAATTAAATTAAATTGTACTCTTGAAATGAATCTGCAATGTGTTGTGCACTTTGTTTCCTCGTTAATTTCTATTATATTTAGAAGAAATAAAAATAATTTATTGATATATTAAATAACAACAATGAACGCAAAATAAAATTTATATATATTTTTTTATCTAATTCACGGTGGTTGTAAAGAAAGGAAAGAAAGTGTTAAAAAAAAGAAGATGAAAACTATGTTCGAGAGTGTATATATTAAATTAAAAAAAATAAAAATTTAGCTTTTATTGATTCCAAGCTGCCACATGTTAAAAAAGAAAAGAAAAGAAAAAGGATTATAAAAATATTGGATAAGTGGCAAAAAATGGTAACGGATATTTACCCTTTTGGCACTTTCTGCATCGAACTTTTTTTTGCTATCAATCATGGTAGTGAACTTTTTAATTGTTCCTATTTTAATTTGAACAAAAATACAGAAAAATCAAGCACGTTTGACACAAAAAAAGAGAGGAATAAATGCATGGCTCAGCCGTTTGCTATTTTTTGTTTATGGTACATGAAAGTTGAAAGAAGTTAGCATAACTCCATCATTGGAAATTTCATTCTAGGGTTTCTTTTTTATCATTCCATTAAATTCATTATTTTTCTATAAATTTCTTAGGAGGGATTATTTTTGCTCCCTCAAGTAGGAAAAAAATGTTGTCATTTAAAAATATATTTTTTCTGTAAATTAATAGGGTAAATTTTTATTTTTTTGAAACTTTCTTTTAATTTTGTGAAAAAATGGTAGCAAAAATGGATTTCAACAGCAATAGCAAATTGAAATTGATGTTTTATATTGATAGCATTATGTTTGTGTTTAATCAAATTCTAGTTGCCCTTAATGTTAATTAATTTAATAATTTGAAAATTTTGCTTTATGTTTTTGCTCTTTTGGAATTTAACCCAAAAATAAAATCCCAAAAACCAAAGTATTCCTTTTGAGTTAAAGAAAAGTTACTCTGAGTGTAGGAAAATTTAAGCTAAAGGGGAACAAATTGAAGGGTTTTGGTAAAAGAGTGTTTCTGTAAATACATATAATCTAAAATTAAAAAATCATGGGTGATTTGTGTAAATACATTAAAAGTGGGGGTATTTTTGTAAATAAATTTCACTTTCTGTTAGGTTTTGTAATAAAAGATAACGGATAGATCTAATTGACGCTAATAAAAAAGTTCATTACTATTATTAACTGCCAAAAAAAAAAATTAAATACAAAAAGTGCTAAAAGGGAAAAACTTGGTTTACCATTTAGCCTAAAAACATTACTTGTTCAAGAGTAGGGCCGGCATTTTGCAATCGAAAACCACAAACCGGCCGACCAACGCTCCATCAGTAACCGATTGTGCGGTAATCGACCATGTGCGGTTGCGGTTACAATATTAAGTTTCTTAATAGGCGGTAAAAACCGACTGACCGAAAAATTATTTAAAAATTAAACTTTTAATTTTATTAATTTTAAATTAAAACTTTTAACTCTTAACTAAAGTTAACTTTTAAAGTTTTAAACAATTAAACCCTCACTCAATCAGTCAATCGTTAGTCCGTCACTCCCTCACTCCGTGCTCTCCTTCTCGGTCCCTCATTCCATCCTCCTCCTCTCAAAATTGAAGCCCCTACAACCACGAGTGACGATGACGGGACAGCGGGACTTCCTGTTCTACACTCCTACCATTCTACGGTTCCACCGCCGTCCGCCAGTAAGTCTTAATTTATGCCCTAATTTGCTCCGTTCCACTTCCACCACCGTCCACCGTTCTTATTTCATAGTTCCTAATTTCTTATGTTGTGACTTGTGAGATTTCTTTTATTTGTGAGAATGTGAGATTGTTCTATTTGCAGACTACCGTCCACTGTACGTTTGCTTATTCTGTTTTTTTTTTTCCGGATTGAATGTGAGAAACTGAGAATGTAGTGTTCTTATTGCTTTTCTTTTTTGTTTCTTCCTTTTTTTGGTTTGTGTATATGTGATCTAGTTTTCATTGGATGATGAGATAATCTATTGCTTACAGGAACTTGTTCAGTTTATGTATTTAACTATTTATGTAGTCATTTTGTGAATTCATATTTTCATTTTTGTGTTTATTATCTTTTACTTTTGTAAATTTTAAGACCAAAGCTACAAGAATCTTAAACTCCCTTCATCCTATATCTCAAGTTATCACGATTTTTGATCAATTAGTATGTAAATTATTGTTTCCTTGAAGAAATAAAGGTGGGCAGTTATCCGTTTTGGTTTTACTGGACAAAATTGGCATTGCCGCATGAGTCCCTTGTAGATGGGCAGTCAAAGTCAATAACCCCTTACATTCGTGTCTTGATATTTAGTCCCCATCATACTTCCAAATTTAGCAACTAGTCTACATAATTTAATGTACTTCAAGATGCCATTTTTCGTCTTTCCTTCTTCTGTTTCGTGCATGTTTTGATAAATTAGGAATTGGGATATTGCTTTAATTAAAAAGGAGAGGAAATGAGCAAAAATTTCATTTTCATTCCTAATTCTTTCACTACACTTGCTAAATAAGTAAAGAACTTAGGATTGATTATTGATAATTTGATATGGTAAAGAATGGTGAACTTATTAAGCGGATAAGTAAAGAACATATTTTTTTATTTGAATGTCCTTTTTCCTTTTCCTTTTTTTATTTTTTGTTTTCTAATTTCAGGATGTATAGCCAATCCGCTTCGTGTAGCACACATTTTCCTAGTTGTCCTATTTCAAGTCCAGAGACAAATATTCCTCCTCCTCCTCTACCACCACCACCACCACCACCACCACCTCCTCCTCCTCCAACTAATCCTTTAACTCAAAATAATTTTGATGATGAAGAATATATAGAATTTGACAATGGTACTGATATTGAAAGCTCGGGTGCAACTAGTAAGCCGCTTAGGGGTAATAAAAGGAAAACAAGTGAAGTGTGGAAGTGGGCAACTAAACATGAATTTATAAATGAATACGGGGAGAAGGATTGTATTGTTATTTGCAACATATGCAAACTTGAAATGCCTGCTCATGCGAAGAGGAATGGAACAACTGGCATTAGAAATCATTTGGAGAAATGTGAAGGAAGTGGTCTTTATAAGCACCACGATTCAAGTCAAACAATGCTCACACAAGAGAGATTTGGGGGCCCGCTTCTTAGTCAAATATTTGATTAACAAAGGCATGAGAAGAAAGTTGTGGAATGAGTAATTAGGGCCGAGCAATCTTTTAGGGTAGTTGAGCATCCGGCTTTCGTAACGCTTCTTAAGGAACTTCAGCCAAGGTTTATCGTACCTTCTAGGAGAAAAGTTGCAAAAGGGGTTTGGGAGTTGTTTTTGATGGAGAAGGCAAAGATTCTGAGTGTGATAGGCGATTTGAGGGTAAGTATCACCACCAATATTTGGACCTTGATCCAGAATATCAATTACATGGTCGTGATAGCCCATTTCTTAGATAATGATTAGACTTTACATAAGAGGATCATTAATTTTACGAAGATTACGTCTCATAAGGGTGAAGACATAGGGAGGGTTCTTGATGGGTGTTTGAGTGACTGGGGTATTCAAAAAGTATTTAGCATTACCGTTAATAATGCTACTGCTAATGACAAAGCAATTGACACTACAAGAAACATGACTTTGGCCGGCGCGTTACTTTAAACGCGTCGTTAAAGGTCTTCTATACCGATGCATTATAACTACACACGTCGGTATAGACATATTGTAATATAGCTAGTCCGAGTACTTTTACCGGCGCGTTGAAACGCGTCGTTAAAAGTCAAATTAACTTTTCGTGGCGCATTTTACTCAACGCGCCATTATAGACTATAAAAAATTGGCGCCACCTCCGCGCCCTAATTTTTTTCGCGGAAACAATTAATTTACTTAAACAAAAAAGAAGAAAATATTTAAAAAACTAAGAGAACAGTCATCGCTTTCTCACAAATCTCCTCGACGGCCATCGCTCTCTCACAACACCCATCTCTTTCTCTCTCACAACAACCATCGATGTCTCTCTCTCACAACACCCGTCGATCTCTCTCTCTCTCTCACAACAACACCCGTTGATCTCTCCACCTCCTTGTTATCTCCGCCGCCGTCGAACCTCTCGCAATCGCCCCCCATCCAGAAATTTCTCGCACTGAACAGAGAAGGTAATATTTCAATCTATTTTATATGAATGATTTGGTGTTAGATATTAGGTATATATGTTTTTTTATTTTTTTATGAAAAAAATCAATTATTGTAGCACTGTGAATGTGAACCCCAAGCCCTAATATTTCAATCTATTTGGGCAATCTATGGTCCAGTTACCATAGATTGTAAACTTTAGAAGAACAAACTCTTGTCTCTCTCTCTACGAAGTCTTTGCATCAGTGAGTGATATTTGTGATATTGATGGCTCTTTTAAAGCTAAAAAAGTTATAGTTGCTGCTTTGTTTACTTTACCCCTATTTTTTTTTTGCTTTATCAATCCAAGGAGATTTGGGTTCTTAATTAGGTGGAAAAAAAATAGAAGGATTGATTGTGTATACTCATCCTATAGCTGTAAAATTCTTAGGACAGATATATATATACATATGGTGGATATAAAAAATTAAAGACAAAAGGTAAAATAAGATCATCGACCACATTCTTGTTTTGATATATTATATGAAACTTAACTAATTTAAAGTTAACATTTATGCTTAGTCATACTGATTATACAGTGTGTGTGTGTGTGTGTGTGTTTTGGCGCATTAGATTTACAGCTCAGCTTTCTTGTATTTAATTGAAGCTAACCTAACAATAATAACAATATCAGTGGTTTTAGTCATACTTTTAACGGCTCAACCTGTCAAACTTTTCATGGGATTCTTTGTTTTCTTAATTGATATACTTGAGATATCTTCAGGAATCAGTAAGATACAATACCCATTTTAAAAAACAAAGTCCTAGCACAACATTAGTTAAAAAAAAACGTGGATGAACTATCTTAGTTTGGTAGTATGTTGAAATCATGATTTAATATCCTGTTTTCATAGCTCACAGTACATATACTTGCTGTCAATTACTTTACTAGATATCTGTTTTAGAGTTGTGTTGGCAGTTTAGTTTCACCCTAGGCTATATGCTAAAATCTTTGGTGAACGGTTGTATCTCTGTACATGTTTTCCTTATTCAGTACAACAACAACTACTACTACCACTACTCTGTTGGAAGTGAAGTGTTTATGTTTGTTCTTCAACGTATTTTCCCTGGTGTTAGCTTATTTATCTATTACATCCTTGAAATGTATGCATTTGTGTTATATCAAGTGGCTATATATAGGCATGGATATCATATAATTGTACAATTGTGATCGTTTTAGTATCATGTGAGAGGTCTTATGCATTACCTTGCGAACTAGGATGTTTGTTAAGAGGGATGAGGATAGGGAATTTGGTTCAGCTTCTTAACTTTTGGAAGCTTAGGTGGTGTTTGGTTAATGTTTCTAGACAAGTTTTTTAGATAAGTTTTTAAAAATTTGGTATTTGGTTGAATGTTTTGAGTTATAGTTTTTATGTTGAAAAGTGAATTTGGTTTTGTTTAACTTTTTTTTAACCAATGAAAAAAACGCATAAAAAATTTCAAAAAATAGTCACAATGGATCTTATTTTATAGATCTCGATGAGTAGGTTTCAAATATATATTTTTTTATTATTTTTTGATTTTTGGATTTAAAGTTATGGCATTTTAAAAAAAAATTTAGAGAGAGAAAGTATAGTGAAATAAATTTTGAAAAGTGTGAAAGTAGAGTTGGTTTTGAGTTGAGTTTTTAAAATTTTAAGAAAAAAAAAAGAGAGAGAGCAACCAAACACAATCTTAATGTTTCTCTTATTGGTAGTTTAATTTTCTTAATCATTGGTATTTCCCCCTTCACCCCCTTTCAATAATCTTCATTTTTCATGTAATTTTGATATGTCCTAGTGGGTTCTTTTCGTGTACAATCCTGTGTCTCACCAGCTCTACCCATCGGTTACATAAATTAACTAGGATGTTTTTCAAAGGTGAGAGATCATCTCACTTTCAGAGCTTGGTATTCACCTGGCAGGTTGATCACACTACATATCATTTACTGTTAAATGATGCACTTGGTAGCAATCTATATTTCTGATATTGTCATTATATACAAGTATTAAATATGTTCTTTAATTGCAGGGAATACTGTTTTCCCATAACTGGGGCAATCCTCAATAACACATATTTAATTGGCTTCAGTACGTAAAGGTCAGGAGATACTTATATGTGTATATATTCAGTTGTGCAAGTGTGGTGGTGTGGAAATTGAAATAAGTATTTTCTTTCTTTTATCTCATTTGCAGTGGTGTGGAAATTGAGACATAGGGCAACTAGCTTGGAAGTTGCGGTCAAGGAAATTGATAAAAATTGACTCATAAACCCGTCTCCTAAAATAGTCGATAATCTCTTCAAGGAAATTTATATTCTCTCCAATATTTGATCACCCTAACATTGTTCGCCTTTTCGAAGCCATTGAGGTAGCTACCTATAACTATAACTATTGTTTTCCTTCCAGTTAATTCATTTAATTTGTTTCTATTTTTCAATTTCATCTTTTCAAATTGAATTTTTTCATTTATGTTTTTTGCCAATTTATAATTATACTAGTAGTAAAATTTACTGAATTCAGTTCGCTGTACTACTCATACTACTATTACTATAAACTATTGCTTTTCCTTCTTACTTGTTTATTAATTAGTTTATATTTCCGAGTTCAGTTCACTGTTCACTATACTTGTTTATCGATAGGGGCTAGGATAAAAAGTATCAAAATGTGGTTATTTCCGAGTTCTGAAAATAAATTACAGTGCATTCAACACCAAAAGAATAGTGAGCATCTGCATGTGGGTGTGTGTTATTAGGAAAATATAATGATGGGTGGAGCGATTCTACTCAGATCCAATGTAGATTGTAAATTTCTTACTTAGATTGTACAGGATTTTAGCTTCTTTGGTTATTGTTCTTTCCTTCTGGGTTGTTCATTGTATTTTTATTTTATTTTTTTGGTTATTGTTTTTCACATTTTAAAAAAAAAGATTATACTCAGATCTATTATCCATATATCTACACTACATATGTACTTTCTTTAACAATAGACCTCCAAATCTTGATCTGCCTCTGCTCAATAGTAGTATAAGATTATTGCATCACCAAAATGCACTTTCTTCCTCATTCTGTTGTTTTTTTGCATTACTTGCACCTTACAAAGTTAAATGCCAAAGAAACAAAAATCTATTCCTTTTTTCAGAGAGTTCACAGTGTATTATTAATCCTACCAATAAACAATAAGATTATTGTTTTTTTTTTTGGCTCTAAGTGGCAGGCAGTTACTTCGAAATAAAAGAAATGTGCATTTATTTATTTATTTTGTTGCCTTCATATGTGTATGTGGGTTTCCTGGTTAGCATTTATTTATTTTGTTGCCTTCAAATTTGATACTAATTGGATATGAAAATTCCTGATTATAATATGTTTTACAATTTATACCATTGCTGATCTGAAATTTATTTTTGGTGCTGAGAAAATACGTGTATATATTGGTGCTGAAAAATCTGTTAATACTGCTGCCATTGCAGTTGTTTTCTGCTGCTATTATAAACTGCTCCTTTTGTGGTTTATTTGTGCAACTTTGATACTAGTTTGATTATAAACTGCTCCATTCGGTTTACTAACCCATATGGCATCTCTCCATTTTGTTTCAACCACGTTAAATACATACATTTTTATTTACTTCTTTTATGAACATATATGCAGTGAATATATAAATATGTACTTGTAGTGTATTTGCCAAGCTAGTATATTTTTTGATACTAAACACCGGTTCTATACATATGCAGCAAATACGTGCCTATTTATTTGTTGCATAAATGCCGATGAAATGAAACCAAATCAAAAGGCTGTGCATATTTAACAACACCTTTTTCCTTTCATGTATTTTCCCCTTTTAAGTATTTTAAAAGTTTTCCTAATTATGTGAGCTCAATCCAGTTCTTGTTCACATATTTTTTTAACTCCCCCATATTTGATTAAAGATGATTTTCAAGTAACAGAAACACACAATAATTTTTTATGTGTTATTTATATAGTTTTTTCTTTGTAAATGTGTTTGGATATTTTTGCAATATGAATTTGTGCTTTGTGGGGGAGATATGTGGAGTTGGTTACATTCAATTTCCACCTATATTTCCACCATGTCATGATTGACAAATAAAGTCTCTCCTCTGTTTTTTAACAACAAAAATGATATCATTTTCAAAATGGTTTCAAGATGGTAATTACATACAATATTCTTGATACACTCCACTGATGGTATGGCTTTTTGTATATGAGATGTTCCTAGATAAAAAATAAATTTTGATTGTGTGTATTATTTTTCCTTGCATTTTCTTATCTTCTTTTTTTTCTTTTTCTTTTTTCTATTCGAGAAAAAGCCTTGGACAAGTGTTAAAGTTTAATTGCGCAGCTAAACGGGCCCTTAGTTAACTCATTTATTAATCCATATTATTTTTATAGTTGAAGTTTATCTATCCACATGACGATAAAATCGTCATGGATGAGATTGAGCAATTGCAGATGAAGGTTTTCAGGGAATGGCGACACGTCATGAAAACTCATTGGAAAAAGCTAGGTGGTGAACAAAATTCGGAAGCCCCAAAGAGAACCCCTTACAAAAAAGTTGATCCCGATGATTGGAAGGTTTTGTGCGATTTTTTCAGTTGTGAGGAACAAAAAGTATGAGTTTACTTTCTTTGATTTTAATATTTAAGTCTATATGTATTGATACATTACTTGATCGATTTGACTAACATATTTCTTTTTTCTGTTATTATAGACAATTTCAGCAAAAAATTCGAATAATCGAAAGCAAAGGTTACTTAAGGGGGGGCAAGGCTCAAAGACTATAGTGGCTCATGTCTATGAGGGAGTAAGGCTGTAAAATTATTTTATTAATTAATCGTTATTTAAATTATAAATAATATTTATTTAACTTATAATTTCAAAGTTGATCCGATGACTGGTGAACTCCCTAGTGTTATCGACACGTTTCAACAACTCCATTGTAAAGGAAATACATGGAGTAATGAATAAGCTGCAGAGAAGCACGTAAGTTTCTTCATTAAAATACACTTTATATGTTCATTTACTTACTTTAGGTCATTGATTGGGAACACTACTTTGATAGTGTGCATATTGGTTTCTCTGTGTCTAATTTTTTGATTTATTGGCATTGTATGAACTTGTGGTTTTGATTGTGATTTGGGTTTTATTTCTAAAATTAATTCAGATTTACAATCTCATTTTGAGGAAAATTGCATATCTAGTATGCATACGGGCAACCAATTAAGTAAATCAAATGTTTTGCTTGGCTCCGGTGAAAATACACACACACATATATATATATATATATATACAGACCCTTTTTTTTTTTAAATGTTGTCATTAGGCTTCGATGAAATACGTATATATATGTGTGGGCCTCTATATCAGTGGGATAAAATATTAATGCTTTATATTATCAATTTTTTAATGAATCATTCTCAGTTTATTTATGATTTTTTATATTTAATACCTTTATATAGCACTGTTTTGGGACCTATTTTCGGGATATACATAAAAGTTTTTTTATTCCCTTTTTCTATTCAGGATGCCATGATACATATGCTAGCTTCCCAGCTAGTTGAGTCTGCTGGATCTGTTGAGCCCGGAGAAGAGGTGGCTCAGCCAAAAGACTTGAACATTATGACACAAGTCTTAGGCCCTCGATCACGTCATCACAAGGGATATGGTTTTATGCCTAGGCTCAAGGCAGTTGGAGGGAGTCGAGCAACCAGCAGCAGAAGCACCTATCAGGACCATGAGAATGATAAAGTCATCACCAATCTCAAAGAACAAGTGGCTACTCAATCAGCGCAACTGGCTGCTCAAAATGATAGGTTGAACGAGACGAACAATGTCCTTGCTCAAATGCAAAAATTCATACCTGGATTCCAGTATCAGCCCCCAACGACTACTTCAAGTGCCACTTCCAACAATCCTTCGAGTGATTAGGATATTGACTTTCTTGATATTAACTTTTTTATTATTGACACTTTTTTATTTTGTATTAATGTTTAAGACATAACAATATGTATGTTACTACAGTATTGATAATATATCTAACCTATTATTTTGATTATTGAGATATTGCTTCAGCCTAGCATTTCTATTAATATTAAAAAAAAAGTAATTATCCAGTGCATTTGTATTTATATTTAATTTTTGCAAATATATATTAAAAAAAAATTCACCTATGCTGGCGCGTTTTACATAAAGCGTCGGCAAAAGTCATTTTTACAATCGCGATTTTGACTTTTCCCGGCGCCTCCAACGCGTCGGGAAAAATGATCTTTCCTGGCGCGTCTGGAAAGCGTCAGCAAAAGTGATATTTCCCGGCGCGTTCAACGCGTCATCAAAAATGATCTTTCCCGGCGCGTTTATAACACGTCAGCAAAAGTAATCTTTCCCGGCGCGTCACACGCGCCATTAAAGGTTCTAAATGCGTCGGCAAAAGTATGCTTTCAAGACAAAATGCCATACACTTTCAATGGCGCGCTGATTTTTCCCGGCGCGTTTTTGCGCCACAAAAGATAACTTTTGCCGACGCGTTTAATTTTGCGTCACTAAAAGTCTGTAAGGTACTTTTACCGTCGGACTTTTCTCGGCGCTCTATGCCGATGCGAAAACGCGTCGCTAAAGGTTTATCGACCTTTGCCGACGCGTTTTTAATACTTTTCCCGGCGCGTTGACGCGCCACTAAAGGTCTTCATTTTTGTAGTGTGAATATATGAAAAGGAAGCTCAAGGCTCGCAATACACTTTTGTTTGATGGCGTTTACTTGCACATGAGGTGTGCTTGCCACATTATCAATTTGGTTGTCAAGGATGGCATCAATGAACTCTTTTTGCCAATAGAGGGAGTATGAAATTGTATGAGGTTTATCCATTCTTCTCCGGCTAGGTTGGATTTGTTTAGGTCGTTTTGTTCTTTGGAGAAAATGGATAAGATGGCAACTATCCATATGGATGTTGTTGCAAGGTGGAATGAAACATATGGGATGCTTAGTGGTCCATTCAAGTATAAGCATGTGTTTGTTAGAATGGTGGAAGAAAATGATCAATTTCAAGCATACTTTGAAGAAATTGTGAATAGAGAAATTGAAGGGAAGAAGGTCCAAGCCAAGAGGGAGGGGCCTCCGGTGGAAGAGGATTGGGCAAGAACGATAAGCTTTGCCCACTTTTTAAAAAAAAATTATGATGCCACCATCAAAGTAAGTGCAACCAAAACTAAAACCCCAACCTCAAATTTAATTTTATCGATGCTCTTGACTTTACAAGTAGAAATTGAAGGTAAATTAAGGGATTATATAAATCCAACTTTGCAAAGTGTGGCTCATTTTATGAAGTTGAAGTTTGAGAAGTATTGGGGTTTAATTGATGATGTGAATCCTATTATCTTTATAGCACAAGTACTTGATCTGAGGTATAAATTTGATATGATTGAGTATGGTTTGGAAAGAATTGATGTGCGGGAGTCTAAAATTGAGCAAGTGAATGACTCAACAAACAATGCTTCAATGATTTGCTTAGGGCGTATAAGGGTGAAAATGATGAAGAAAGGTCAAAAGAGGCGGCACCGGATGATTCTAATCCGGTGGGAGTGGATGATGATGAAGTGTCATGGTTTGTGCACATTATGAAAAAAAGAAAGGTGTCACATCATATGGAGATAACAAATGAAGTAGACAAGTACTTGAATGACCCTTCTGAAAGCCCGCACAATGAGGACTTCAATATCTTAGAGTGGTGGAAAGTAAGTAGTGGTAGATATCCCATCCTTTCAAAGATTGCTAGGGATGTGTTTACTCTTCCTAGTTCTATTGTAGTTAGTCAGAATGTGTTTAGCCTTGGTGGGAGGGTTGTTAATCCATTTAAAGCTTCTTTAACACCCAAAATGGTTGAAGCATTAGTGTGTTCTAGCGATTAGCTTAGAGGTGAAGAATTTAAATTCTATAAGGAGCCTATAGAAGAAGAAGTATCATTCTACAAGGAACTTGAAGATGTTGAAAATTGTAAGAAAGTTAATACTTATATAGTTATTTATTTCAATTTTCAATTTTCAATAATACTATGCTATTTACATAGTAGTTACTAGTTAGTTAGTTATTACTTACTAGTGTTTGTTACTTTGTTTGCATGTAGAGGTGAGGATTGAGCAAGTTGGAGTTAGAGATTCGGAAAGTCAAGTTCAATTACCACCTCCTCCGGCTCAAGTTCAAGTAACACCTCATCCTACTCAAGCTCAAGCTCCTCCACCGGCTTCATGTCCCAATATTCCAAGACCGAGAGGAAGTGCTCGAAGGGGTTCTCGAATGACAAGAGGGAGGGGCCGTAATTAGCTATTAATTTCTAAATTATAAGGTATGTGACTATGTGTTGTGTACATTACTAAATTACTAAATTATATTTGTTTTTTAAGTTTTGACATAGTGCATTAGTGCTACATTGTACACACACACTTACTGACCTACATGGGCTACACTCTGTTGCAGGCCTGTTAAGAAAAATTGTAGAATTCGAAATGGGTATATAAGTGGGAGAGAGTTTCCACATAGTAATGAGGCCTTTTAAGATAAAATCCCACACCTATGGCCTAAAGGTGTTTAAGCTGGGGACAGTATCGTTACTATGTGTGCAGACCGGTGGGCCCGGTTAGAGCTCGGACCCGATACGAGTGTCGGCGGGCACAATAATTGGTATCAGAGGCGATGGTGGATCTACGAACTTATGAAGAAGTACCGGTAGCTAGACTCGGTGGAGTCGGAAGAACTTGGTTGAGCCTAAGGTGATAAGTCGCTATAAAAAGCGTCTTGGTAACTGGACTTGGTGGAGCCTATAGTGGAGTTAGACTCGGCCGGGGGTGGAGTTAAGGTGGATGATCTTGCGGATGGACATTGTTAAGTGGTGACCTACATGAACAGTTTAAAGGTGAATTCATGGTGGACTATGGTATAAGTCTAGGTGGAGCTGGACTGGTGTTAGTCCAAGGTGGAGCCAATGTGGACTGGTTTGATACAAGGTGGAGATTGTTGAGAATGGTTAGCTCAAACCATTAATCCCATATGTAAAAAATTGTAGAACTCAACATGGTATATAAGTGGGGGAGAATCTCCATATAGTAACGAGGCCTTTTAAGATAAAACCCCACACCTGTGGCCTAAAGGTGTTTAAGTTGAGGACAGTATCATTACTATGTGCGCGGACCGGCGGACCCGGTTGGTACCCCGGGCCAGACCCGAGTGCTGGCGGGCACAATAATTGATATCAGAGGCGATGGTGGATCCACAGACTTGTAAATCAGTACCGGTAGCTAGACTTGGTGGAGTCGAAAGAACTCGGTTGAGCCTAAGGTGATAAGTTACTACAAAAAGCGTTCCGGTAGCTGGACTTGGTCGAGCCTATGGTGGAGTTAGACTCAGAGAAGTCGAGAGTGGAGTCGCTACAACTTATGTATATCCGGGGTGCTGCTGTCAAGGTGGTTGTGCAGGTTTCTCGAGTAAATGTGAAATAGAGTGTACCTCGAAATGTGCATTGATAAAAAAGGTGGACGATCTCCCCCGGCTTCTCCGAGTCTAACTCTACCCTTAGGCTCCATCAAGTCTAGCTACCGGGACGCTTTTTATAGTGACTTATCATCTTAGGCTCAATCGAGTTCTTCTTGACTCCATTAAGTCTAACTACCGGTACTACTTCACAAGTTTGTGGATCCACCATCTGCACTGATACCAATTGTTATGCCCGCCGGCACTAGTGTTGAGCCCTGGCACCAACCGGGTCCGCCGATCCGCGCACATAGTAACGATACTGTCTCCAGTTTAAACACCTTTGGGCCACATGTGTGGGGTTTTATCTTAAAAGAACTCGTTACTATGTGGAGACTCTCTCTCAGTTATATACTCATGTTGAGTTCTACAATTTTTTCATGTGGGATCAATGGTTTGAGCCAACCATTCTCAACATTATGATGTATATATTTCTATAAATCACATTTTAATTGTATTTAAAACCGACAATTTATTAAATATTATTATATTATAAATATCGAATTTATGATATATATTACATACGATATGCAATTTTGGCTACTTTATGGTAGATAATTAATAGTGTTGTCTGCCTTTATTGTGTTACACATGCACCATTGTGAGTATTCATAAAATATTATAATCCTTCAAAAATTCAGAACAAATACTGTTAGATTAGGAAAAAAAAAAAAGCAGCTCAAGGTAAACAATTGATTTTTATAAAATCGTGTTAACATAATTAAAAAGTCAAACCTTCAATTCGAGGCATATAATTTTAAAGTCAACTCTTCAGTTGGAGTTCTTTGCTCTACTCTCTCTCTCTCTATATATATATATATATTTATATTATCAACTAGCATTTCGCAAATATTATGGTCCATTTCCATTCAATGGACCCCAAAATACCTAAATCTTATATATTCTATTGATTTATTTAAACCTCGTACTTTACATTATGCTAGCTAATCCTTAAATTAAGTCCCCACACTTCAATATTTTAGGACTTTATAACCCTTCAACTATGGAACTACAAGACTGCACGTTCATGACAACTTAAACACCCTCTCCCTCTCCCTCTCCCGTATAAATTGACATGAAAATTGTGTTTCAATTCAATCTATACTTTTTTGTCATATATATATATATATATACAAAAGCAAGAAAATTAATAATGAAGGCAAGTAGAATATTGGCGTTAGGGCTTGGGCTAATAATGTTAATGAACCTAACAGGCCATTGCTACGGTAATGAGCTTCAAGTTGGATTTTACACTGGAAAATGTAAGCTTGCAGATGTTGAATCCATGGTGAGGCTTGTGGTCACGTCGTATTTTTCAAATGATAGTTCGATTGCGCCAGCTTTGATTCGCATGCAATTCCACGATTGCTTTGTTAATGTAAGTAGTTTAATATTGTTTGCTAGATTTAATTACGTCTAATTGAAAGAATACATGCATGTTTTTGTTTGTTTTCTTAACTAATTAAATTTTCGAGTACGAATGGGTGCATCCAACTTTTTAAGAGCAATTCGAATAATTTTGAAGTAGAGTTCGCAAATTTGGACGTTTTGTTTTGAAATAGATGGCTAAGGTAGTGTCAACTTGTTTAAACGAGTCACTACCACAGTTTAGCTGGGGATGAGAAAATAATATATGCCTCTACGCGCGAAATAGAGGTTGTTTGTCAAAATTTGAGCCATTTAGTTTTATGAAAGATTATTAATATTTAGAATTTTTTGAATTAATATCTGAGTATGATAATGAAAAATAGGGGTGCGACGCATCAATACTACTGGACGGGAGCAGCAGTGAGAAAACTGCACCTCCGAATCTGAGCGTGAAGGGATACGAAGTTATTGACGCTGCAAAAGCGAGCGTGGAGGCAGCGTGCCCTGGCGTCGTTTCTTGTGCTGATATCATTATCATGGCTACTAGGGATGTCATCTTCTTGGTTAGTATAAGTCATAAATTCAGTTAATTATTTATAATTTTTTGAACTTAATTGAGACTTGGTTTAATTTTTGATAAAAAAGATAACTAGATCCAATATATATCTATTTGTCATGAATAATTTTAGAACCCCTTCTCCCAGTTAATATGAAAAATTGAATATCTAACAAACTACTTAAGATTTTGTAAAAAAGATCATATGAACTGCACATGCATTTACTGTAACAGCCGCCATTTTGTACTGGTAATGATAATGGTTTTAATCGGGTTACTAATATATATATATATTGGATTCCAGAGGGGATCTGGTACGGACTGGCATTTAACGACGAATTTTTGTCCTTAAAAACCATCTCCACATGTATGAGTGACAAAAAATTATGGCTAAAGGCCAGTCTGTATACGAACCGGACTGTAATAGATCCAATATGTATATGTATATTTATGTATAATAAGGGGTAAAAGTTTCTGAATTCTCAAAATGTATAAGAGATAAAATATAAAATATTCAAAACTGCAATATCATTCTTTAAAAGTAAATATTACCTTTAACACAGTTTACAAACTACTAAAAATTTGTATCTAATTAATATGCATATGTGCAAAGTGGAGGAGGATTGTAAGTGTAGAGACGGGAAGAAGGGATGGGTTGGTGTCACTTGCTACAAATGTGAATCTTCCATCTCCTTCAATCTCAGTTTCTGATTCTCTCAATGCATTTGCCAACAAAAGTCTCACCCCTACCGACATGGTTTATCTTCTAGGTATATATATTAATTCCTATATTACTCCTTTACTTACCTTCATATATTATTAATTATTTCCAATTTTTCTTTTAACTTAATTTCATTATGTGCGTTGGTTATACTAGCAATTTACACAAAAGATTACTAGAAATTAGGTAGAAGGGCTTATTATACATTGATTTTTACCAAAAATCCAATGAATAATATTTTTTTGAATGAAGGGCCTATTTTTAATTGGTAATTTGAATGAAGGGCCTATTTTTAATTGGTAATTAGTGTAAGATGCCTATTTTGTTTTATATTTTAAATGAATGTATTTGAATAAATTTAAATATCATTTAATTAATAAAAACATGTTATGTATTACCTAAATTATCCCTTTTAATGAAATTTTCACAAAAAATATGGTCTGCAAAGTTCATATTGCAATAAAATATGAACTGCAAAGTTCATATTGCAGTGAAATATGTACTGCAATATGAACTTTGCACTAAAAATATGGACTGCAAAGTTCATATTGCAGTAAAATATGGACTGCAATATGAACTTTGTATTAAAATTATCGACTGCAAAGTTTACATTGCAGTGAAATATGGACTGCAAAGTTCACATTGCAGTGAAATATAGACTGCAAAGTTCATATTGCAGTGAAATATAGACTGCAAAGTTCATATTGCAGTCCATATTTTAATGCATATTGATATTTTTTTAGTTTATTTTAAGGGTTGGGATGTCATTTTATAATGAAAAAAAAAGACACATGTCATATTATCAATAAAATAAAAAATAGGCCCTTTATTTAAAAAAAAATTATTCCTTAGCCTTAGTGTGAAAATCTTTCTCTAATAAGCCCTTTTTTTTAATTGCCCCAAAAGATTAATTTACAAAACATATTTAATAGGTCAAACATATTTAATATGTTTAGAGGGAAAGTGTAGATGGATCCTGTGCATGTGGGACCCATTTTTCAGCCAATCATAAAGTGACCTCTCATTTTCTTTATAACTTTTTGTGCTCACTTTTGGCGCGTCTAACTTTTAACTATATATTAGCTTAACCAACACACACAATTTGTTTGTTTGAAAACTGAAGAAATTTAATTTGAACTTAAAAATAAAACAAAAATGGTCAGTGGCCCCTAGTTAGTTGGCTTGCCTAATATCAAGTGTTCAAACCCTACTGCATGTAAGTAAATTTGTTTTGTTAAAAAACAAAACTTGTGAATGGTAAAATACACAATTCAAAAGTTTGACAGAATTTCTAATAGTGGTTGAAATTTATCCTGCCTATATATTGTACTTGACTAACTTGCACACATGATAAGTGAGACTCGAATATTTTTAATTTGAACCAAAAATAAACCAAAATTATAAATGACATTGCAAGTAAATATAAGTTTATCTTACTTAACACCAAAATTTCAAATGTCTGACACAATTCTATATATACTATAGTTAAAATATGTACCGATTGACTTTATATATTATATTTTGAAAAAAGCAATAATGACTCTTTTGTAGGGAAAAAAGAAGAAACAATAATTACTTTCAAAATAACAAAATGTACTAATGGTACAATTTTTGAATGACATACACAGGTGGTCACACTATTGGGATTGCACATTGCTCTCTCTTCCAAGATCGCCACTACAATTTTCATGGAACTGAGCAACCTGACCCCACAATGGACCCTGCCCTCTTGAACTCATTAAAAACAAAGTGCCCTCAAAATTCAACCTCTGATAATACTGCTAATCTTGACCAAGACCCTCTTTTTTCCTCCACTGTCGATAACTCTTATCACAAGCAAATACTAAAGAATAGAGGGATCCTACAAATTGACCAAACCCTAGCCCTTGATCAATCAACCGAGCCAAATCGGCTTGACTTCAACATTAAATTTGGACAAGCTATGGTTAAGTTAGGTGCGGTCCAAGTTCTTACCGGGTCGCAAGGAGAAATTCGGAAATCGTGCAGAGCCACTAAGTAACCAGAGAAAATATTCAGTATCAGAGTCACATTTACAATGCATTTGGGTCTCTCTCATTTTGCGTCATAACGTCTTTTCATTCTAAAATTCAACAATAACCATTTTTTATAATTTTTTTTTTGTGTTTTTATTTTTCATTTTCAAGAAGTAACGTGTCATCTCCCAATTTATTTTTAGGTCTTTCTATTGTTGTGTGATTTTGCTTCTGAAATTCATCGGAGCTTTGTTATCGTCCAAGCCAAAGAACAAAATATCTGTTTAATAAGTATATGTTGTAACTATGAAGTATGGATGCGGGTGCGGGATTCGAGTGGGACACGATTCGGGTGCGGCGATTCGACAATTTTCAAAAAAACAAGGTGCCGGTGTGGCGGGTAATAAAATAATAATATAAATTTACGCATACATATTACAAGTTTCATTATGAAAAATAGGTTGCATAATGTAATAAGACATAAGACTATAAACAATAAATAATAAATATAAACAAGGAGGAGGAGGAGAAGAAATACTTACAAGTTTGACAAGAAAAAACTATGTTCCACAGTGGTGATAAGAAATTTAGGGTTCATGGTGATCTCCATAAAATTAGGGTTTATGGTGGTAAGAAGAAGATGAAGAAGATATTTGATGGAGATGAACTTATGAAGTAAGAAGGGTTTGCTCGCTTTTCCGGTTTTCCCTTTTGTGTCGATCGTGTTTGGTGAAGAGCTGAGAAAGTAATGTGAAATTTTGTGGGGTAATGTTTTATACATATATATAATGTTAAAAGTTAAAAAGATAAAACTTAAAAATACTTTTTTTTCTTTTTTTTAAAAAGTCAATTAAAAAAAATATATTTTTTTAAAATCAATTTTAATAAAAAAAAAGAGAAAAATGATTCTTCCTAAATCCCTCACGAATCCTAGACGAATTCTAAATGAATTGGAAATTAAAATTAAACAATTAATTCCGATTATCCTCAAGTGCGAATCGGGGATTAATTGGGGCCGCACCTGCACCCGATTCGCATCCACCAGGATTCTCTGACCCTTTAGAAGAATCCGTGCTTCATAATATTGTAATGATCAAATTAATATTTTTTTTTGTTTGTTCATTTCTTTAATTATAATTTACTCCGGCCAGTTTTAATCTTATGTTTTTCCATTCTGTTGGTGATGTTCTAGTTAGGATATTTTCTATGTTCTTTTGAGGTAGATATGATCCAATCTTTATTCTTAAACACTTTTAAGATGCGGTCCTTATTAATTTTTGGTAGAGCTTATGATCCTTGTTTAATTTTTCGGTATTGCCTCTGGCAAGGAACCAAATATTGTCCCACATCTATAACCAAGATTTCTTGGTTAAAAGTACTATATATGTGACCATTGAACTAATATTTTCTCAATCACAGGTACCGTACCCGTGACCCAAAAATCACATATATACTCAAGTACATAGGCACAGCTATGTAGGGGCAAGTGGGGGCGCACTTAGTTTTGGAATTTTTTAATTATATATGGGGTATTTTTTGACCAAAATATATATATATATATATATATAGGGACTTATATATAGAAATTAATACTAGGGTAGCCAAAGTGTAAGGGGCACAACTATATATAGGGACCTACATGTGAACTTAAGATTTAGTTTAAGGATATCTAGACTATAAAATAAATCTAGGCGCAAAACATGACTCCTCGTGACCGTGGAACGTGATCCAGGGGTATTTTCATAAGAGTTGATCCCTTATGAACCCATCAATTTTTCCACAAAATTTCATTGGGGACTTACCCATTTTCATTTCCATTTTTCTATCTAAAGTAGCCTATTTTTGGTGACAATTTCTCATTCACTTCGTAACCATTGTGAGCAAACAAATATATGATTTCGATATACTTATGGAGAAGAATACTAATATATAATAACTTTTCAAAACCGAGTGTGAGGTCCCACCTAAAAGTACCCTCAAAATGGCTCGAAAATGGTATTTACCCATTTTCCAACACTACTAAGGTAAATCATTTATTAGATATACTTTTTAATATTAGGTATGATTTTATTATTAATTACTTACAAAATATTAGTTGTGTTTGTTAATTAATTGCATAATATTATTAATGTTATTTTATTTGCATTGTATTATTATAATTTATCATAATTATTCACATTTGCTATTTGAGTTGTGTGAAGTATTATCATTAATACTACTCCCTCCGTCCCAATTTAATTGTCACACTTTGAAAAACTAAATATTAAGGAGACATAATGATTACTCTAAGAGAAAATACTTATTTCAAAAAATGTCCTTTACTTTTCTTCTCATAAAAAAGGTGTCGGGACCTAAAATAAAAAAAAGTGTGGAGAGCTTAAAGGGTATTATTGAAAATAAAAAAAATTGTTATAATTAATGACATACTAAATATGAAAAGTGAACAACTATTTTGGGACATCTATAAATGAAATAGTGGACAATTAAATTGGGACGGAGGGAGTATTATATTTACGTTCAAATTTTGTGACTTTAAATATATTTTTGTGTATTTGAAATTTCACCCCTCCCTTACCCAAATTTCTAGCTCCGCCACTGCTCAAGTACTATATATGTGTATCTGAGTTATCACAAGAGATAGATACCCCGTACCTGAGGTGCCGCATCCTTTAAAAAAAAAAGTAATAGACCACATCTTTAAATTGTATCTAAACAAGGACCAGTTCCTAAAACCCCCCACCTATTTATTAGATTGTCTTTATTGTTAATGATCTAGCGCTATTAATATATATTAATATTATTCTGGAGGACAAACATCTAGTAGTATTTTGGGCATAAAATTCATTTGCATGTATGGTACGTGTACGTGCACACCACAACATAATTTAAATTGTAACTATGATACTTTAAAAGATTGAACCAATTCAAGCTTACGGTAGTAAAATAATAAAAAATAAAAAATATAATATTTGTACCAATCAATTAAAAGACATATCCTTTATGGACTTATTTAAAAGAATTGCATCTAGCTTGCCGACCAAGATTTTAACTAATTAAGCTCTCATACAAACAATTACCGACGGAAAAATGATTATTAGCGACAAATTAGTTAAAAACACACCAAAAAATTTAAATTAAAAAATTTAAATTAAGGGTTATATAAACTTGGTCCATTTTAACTTAATTAGTCCTTTTGTCCAAGCCCAACCTTAATCTTCTGAATAGTAGCAACATCCGTCTTAAAAGACTCAGCCAAGACACCATCATCGACCCCACCACCAAACACTGCCGCAGGAACCGACACTGACCCACCATTTGCGCACCCAAAGGCTGCCACTGCTAGGGCTGGCGTGTCGGTACTCGGATTATACTGATAGTGAACTAACCCTTTTGGGAATAGAAACATGTCCCCAGCTTGAAGCGTTTGAGTGTAGAGTTTATTAGCGGTGTCAATCAGACCAACCTCCAGACTACCCTTCAACAGAAACAGCAGCCCTGCAGAGCGGGGTCGGGTGTGGGGTGGGTTGATGAACCCTGCAGGGAACTGGAGGACCGTGAGGGAGACACCCTGGCCCTCGAGGGCCGGGAACTCTGCCATGCTGGCTTGAGTGCCCTTATAAACTGGTGAGGTTGGTGGGTTAGAGATTACTTCTCTTAGGCCAGTGAAGGTGAAAAAATTGCCATCAACTAAGGTTGTGTTTGGTGGGAGAACAAAATCTGTTAAAATATCTCGGTCACTTGCTTGGACCATAAAAGAAGTGGCAAAGATAGAATAAATGAAAAGAACTAGTTTTACTAATGTTGAGGCCATTTATTAATCTAAAGGTGTTACTGGCTTAAGATGGAGCTAGACGCTTAATTTGTTGTATGTATAAAAGTATTTATAGTTGGTCTTTTTTGGCAGTCCAAACACATTGACTGAAATTTCCACGAGGATTTAAGGCACAAGGGACCTCTACTGTTGACCTACTCTTCACCTTTGGGATTTGGCAAAGGTCACTTTTTTCCCCTTCATACAGTTGTCCCATTTAATAAACTTAATTTAGAATTGAAGAGCATATACCGTGGCATTGTACATATTAACATACAAGGGCCTAATTTTTTTTTAATTTTTTTTAAATAGGACCGATTTGGCATTTAGTATTATACCAACCTTTAGGGCATTTACAATGGTTTAGATTGCGCAAACTATGATAATACAAATTCATTCTACTTATTTGAGGTGCTGTGTATATAACGGTATAGGATAAATTTTTGCCAAAAAGAGGTGTTGTTTGGTTGGGTTTTCAAAAAATATTTTAGATTTTTTTTTTTAAATTCGTGTTTGGATCACTAATTTTTAAAACTTCATTCAAGTAAAAATAATATTTTTTTTTATTTTCTATTTTAAAAAAACTTTAAGGAATAAATAAAAAATAAAGATTATATTTTTTGTAAAATTTTAAAAACAGTATACCGTATACAAATCGAATTGAAAAATAATTTTAAAAAACTATATTTAAAAGTAAATTTTAAATTAAATATTTAAAACTCTAACCAAACATAACCATGTTTCTGTTTGGAGCCCAAAAGGGAAACACTCATATAGCCGTTTAGTATCAAAATGAAAAATTCCAAATGGCCAGCCGCTTAATTACTATGCTCAATTAGTGATGAAAAAGTGTTTCCATTACAAAATATGAACCTTTAGTGACAAAACACATTTTCGTGGTGTAATCTACTCATTTATTTACAAAACTTTGTGTTTCTTCACGTTGTGTATTCTTTCAATAGCTTAATTTAGAATTCGTCACAAGAGTTGTGATAACCAAGAGATCGGTGACGAAATTCAGAGTTTTGTCATTAAAATATGTTTGTTAATATATGTAATTCAATAATTTTGTACTACAACTTCTTAAATTAGCATTATTATGTTTCGGCAAAAAAATAATTAATTTGATAATGTAAAATGTAAATAGCCTGGCCTTTTCAATAGCTTTTTACACAGGGTAAAAGTAAAGATGTAAACACTGTATTTTGCTACCTCGTGAAAATATGCATTAGAATCAAAACATAAACGACTATTGTGGGTAAAAATGACCATTTGGGTGAAATGTGCAACTATCCCCTAATTTCAACCAAACTTAGTAAACAAGTTAATTAGGTAGCTAGATATTTATTAAATTTTGATTCGAACAAGTTCATTAAGTATATACACGTTTGCGTCTAGTAAAGACTGCATTTACAAATAAATTTTTATTGCTAAAATATTAGGAGATATTTTCAGCAACAAAAAACGTTAGTAAAGACTGAACTGATCCGTACATGAATATTTTCTACATGCATCATTTTCCAAGTGATACACCATCATCATCCAAAACCACCATTTATCAATCCAAGAAAGAACCAACCATTTGCACCATTATCACCTCTCGATCATCGGTGCATGTGTTCTTTCTCAAGCGTGGTGGTGGTCACTTAATTCCGGTGACCCATTTCCAACTATGTTTTCATAAGGTCTCTCTTTCTATATATATATACATATATGTATCCATATTGAGGTACGCATCACAAGTGTAAATATATGTATACATGTCTAATATCTATTATGTAGTGCTGGCATTTTTTACAGAAAAACCGATTAAAAAAACCAAACCGAATGAAAAAAAATTGAACCGGACCGAACCAATTAAAATCGGTAGACGATCAACTTCTGGTACTGTTACGGTTTTCCACATTAGAATTATCCGTTTCTCGATACCGACCAAATACCAATATTTAAAAAAATTGAAAACATGCTTTACCCAAAACCAATTAGCCTCCCGAATGGTCAAAGGATAAGGTTTCTTTTTCTCACTACTACTTTCTCTCTCTAAAAAATTCTCTTTTCTCTCTTTTAATGGATGTTGTTCTCCTTTTTATTATTGGTTGCTTTTTTGATGATACGATATCATCACCACAACCGGTTCTCTCTGCTCTTTCTATCGACCCAACCCACACCACCTACGGTGGTGGTTATAAGCCAACAATAAATTCTGTCGCCGCCCACCTATGGATCCATCTACACCGTGCTTTTGCCACCTCTGGCCATCAGCTTACCTCTTACAGGTCTCACCACACCTCTTAATACCTTTGCGCCCCTCGGTTGCAGCACATGAAGTCAAATACCACAAATCCTTTATTTTCAATTATTCAATTTACAAGGTTCTTTCGCCCGCCCAGATTAAGGATCTCAAGTTGAAGATCTCTTCATTTAAAGCCCTAAGGCCTCGTTTGGTTCACGGATTTTAGTACTCGGAAAAGGAAAGTCATTCCTTTTCTTTGTTTAGTAAGCATAAATTCTGGAAACACTTTTCCGAGAGAGGGGAAAGTAGGGGGTAAAACCATTCCTCTCAAAACACATAGGATTGATTTTCCCATGTGATTTCCAAGCATTTATTACAAAAAAATTTAGACAATAATACCCTTACCTAAATACTTTCCATGCTTTACCAAACACAAGAAAGTAAATTTGACAGGAAATTTAGTATCCCACCTCCATGGGAAAGATAAAAGAATTGATTTCCCTTCTGTGAACCAAATAAGGCCTAAATGTAACCTACTAAAGATCAGATCTCTCTTATCTTTGAATCTGTTGTTCTTTATTATTTCATTTTTCTTATCTTTTTGGATTTTGGTGCTTGAACTGCTATGTATTTGGATTCTTGTGTTGCTGTTTATTTTTTTTGGTATTTTGTTGGTAATTTCGGTTTTACTAAAACTTTACATACATTGAACCAAATTTTCGGTTCGGTAATAAAAGGTTCAGTTTGGTTACCAAACACAACCAAACCTTTTATTGCTGAACCAAACGTACCATCTACCATAGGAGCTCTAATTATTTGGATCTGGATTTTTAGTGCTTCCATCAAGTAAGGATCATGCAGAGGGATGTTGAAATTTGGATACAGCGTCACGAATATGGTATCGATGTTTAGAGTTGCCTGTACTTTACCGAGACAAGCTTGTTGATATTCTTGGAGACAAGATTAACCAAGGCAATAAGAGCAACGACTGGGAGACCTTTGCGGCCATGAAAGGTAATAGCTATACGGATTGCACCAAAATGAAGATGCGTGCAGCCTCGAGCAATAGCTATTCTTGGTAAATCTGCAGGGAGTGGAACATAAAATAAATGTTCTTTCTGTCCGGAGGGGACTACAATGTCGTCAAACTTTGAAGCCTGTATGTATTCTTTTACTGGGAGTTTGGACGATCTTGAGTTGATTAACTGTTTGATAGTTTTGGAAAAAGACCTATTAAAGGGTTTAGAAAACACATGGTAAATATTTACCATTGGGAGATCAGTTTCTTGAATTTTTTGATCATCAGGAAGATAAGACATTTCATATAACGAACCTAATCTATTATTTTCAAATATAGTATAATTAAAAGATGAGGACGAAGAGGACGACGAACGAACTAACTGGGCACGACAATCAGGACGCTTAAGAAAATTTGCCATAGAAATAATTTTTGATAAAAACCAGATTTCTTCACTTAAGGATATCAAACTAAAGATTCTCTTCTTCTCAAAACAAGTTTCCAAAACGAAGTTGACACATTGCTTGTCAAAACTGACTACTTTATAATTATATAGCTATGTTCTTCCTTTCAGTTCAATATTCTGAGCTAAATGACATCATAATGGCTCACCATGGCCTAAACTTTCAACCAATACATCAAGGACTTTTGATTGAAAAGGATAACACCTGCTTAATAATTATAAAAATTAACCCCGTTTTCTGAGCAAATTAGCTTCTATGTTTTCTGGTTTGAGAAATCCACAAGATTTAGATCTGAGTTTTCTGATGTGAGAGATCCACATGGAGTGCCAGTCACAGAGCATACTAAACACATAACTTAATCTCAATGTGGCAGACACAGAGCATACTAATCAAGGAGCCAAAATCTCATACTAATTAATGGGATGATTATCATTATGGAAAAATAACCAGAAGAGTGAAAACCTTAGTTTGAACCTTTTGGTTCAGAAATCTGTGGGACGACTACTCACGAGAGGACATAGTTACATCCTCTGATACCATATAGACATGTAAATCGTTATGGGCGGCCTTACACCGAAGATTATGAGAAACTTATCTCCTACAAGAAAGCATACACAAAAAGAAAAGTATAATAACACAAAAGATTAAAGTGAGTATATTAACGATCTGATAAAGCTCATGGTGATTTTTACAGAACCCATTACTATGGGGCATTTCATTAATGAAGAGAGGGAATTACAACAAGCAAGCAGCCTATTAACCACACTCAGACTCCAAAACTCGATGCCTTAAACTATCTAAGTTAGCTCCTTATATAGGCAGCTAAGACACACCACCACCACTTAAACATTATAGCTAAAAAGCAAAGCAATTATAAAATTAACTAGATAAAAAGCAAAGGCAAAAGAAAACGTGGCTAAATAGTGCCAAAGGAATCTAATGCTAAAGTTTTTTGTTGCGACATGCCGACACTGAATTCTAGATGCGATTTCACTGAGTTAACTCATTCATCTTCTTCATCTTCTTTTTCTTCTTCTTCTTCTTCTGAGTTTATACTGACAAAATTATCTGTATCGGAGCTTCTGAAACCATTATCCCAAGAAAGAACACCGGTAAAGGTAAGTAATTCCATGACAAGTCTGTGACATGCTTGGTTGTTGTTATTCCATGGTGCTTGACCAAATTTCACTTGTTCTGGGATGTCAGAAAGAGTGACGCCGGTCAAAGAATATTTCCATTGAAGAAAAAATATCCAGTCAACATTGTACGGCTCCATTGTTGTTTTTGCAAGGTTGTACGAATACCATTTTATGATTTCAGCATTTATGTGACGGGTGTCACCTGGGGAATTTCTCATAGGACTGTAGAACCTGATTAGCACGTACCGGTGATGATGAGTTTGCAATTCATCATGCTATATATGGAGAGGTTTGAACCAGGAAAGGAAAGTAACAAGGTTCAGATAAGCAGGACCGCTGAGCATATAATATCTCACTTCAGGATCACTTGTGAAAAAACTGATATACTGGTACAATTTTGGAGCATCAAATAAGAAAGCGATCATGTATCGCCTTATAAGGTACCATAAGAAGACAAGGGATTCTATATAGAGATGGTTGACGTAATGAAGATGAAACATAGAACAATAGGGGTATTGTGGATGGAGTTTGAGACCACGAAAGTGTATACCATGATTCCTTATTGTGACTTTAAGGAATTTCTATATCATGTCTTTATCTTGGGAACAAAGGCTAAATTGAAGGATTTCATTTTGAATACCTTTGGGTAACTGTTGGATTGCGTCAGAAACACTCATATTGAGGAAGTGAATTGGATAAATACAAGGGATTACTGAGGGAGACTGAGGTATTTATACCAACTTATGAGGAACATGAGGTATTGCAGTGGTGATGTGGGATGAGAGGCTTTGGGGTCTAGAAAAAAAATCTGCAATGACATTGTTCTTTCCCTTAATGTTTATGACATCAAAGGACCATTGGGAGAACCATTTAGACCATCGAAGGAGTTGGGAATAATTTTTTATTTAAATTGAATCATCTTCGGAAATAAAGACATCCATTTTAATGAGGAAATAATGGCCAATTACACGGAACTAAAATTGTTCTATGCCTCTTTTTACTACAAGTATCTCTTTAAAAGTGGAGTGATAGTGCGTTTCTGCTTGCTTGAATTTGGCACTTTTATAACCATAAAAATAACGTTTATGATCAGACACTTCTTTAAAAAGGATTGCAGCCCAGCACTCATTACTAACAGCAGTTTGAAGCACACGCTTGCCAGTAGAGGGAATCTGTAATGGAGGCAGATTCATCGTTGGAGCTTTTAAGGACTGGACACAATTGGTATGAAATGGTGACCACAGTTGTGGTTCTTTCTTTAGGAGATTTGCAAGGGGGGGGGTTAAACTTAGCAACTTTCGAGATGAACTGTGCCATATAGTTCACAAGACCAAGGAATTGTTGCACTTGCTTCACAGAGGTAAGTTTATTAGGAAACTTAAGCAAGTCTGTTGCAATGTAGGGTTGAAGGAGAAACTTTCCATCATAAATTTTCATTCCAAGGAAATCAATTTCTTTTGTTGCAATGACCATCTTTTTTTCTGAGAGCATAACACCAAACTGAGTAACCAATTGGAAGAAGTGGTTAAGTAAATGTGCATGGAAAGTTTCATCTGGGGAGAAAAGTAGAATATCATCAATATAGATCAACGCATTTAGCAGAAGAGGCTGAAAGATCTTGATCATAGCATTTTGGAAGACTGTAGGGGCATTCTTTAATCTAAATGACATTACCGTCCATTGGAAATGATGATTTAGTATGCAAAATGCAGTTTTATGATGATCTTCTTTCTGTATTCCGATTTGCCAAAAACCTATTTTGAGGTCAAAATTTAAGAATATTTTGGCATCAGAGATTTGGACGAACAGAGAATGTTTCTGTGGGAGTGGGAACTTGTCATTGGCCAGGAAATGATTGAGAGGTTGATAATTTATTACCAACCTAAGTTTTCCACATACTTGTTCTGATCTTTTGTTGACGTAGAAAGCTTTACATGCCCATGGAGAATTCGTATCTTCAATAAAACCTTGACTCTTGAGGGTATTGACTTTTTGAATGACCAGAGCAAAGTGTTCAGGATTCATTCCTGAGTGGGTAACTCTTATTGGATTGACATTTTCATTTTTCTTGAAGGGCAAAGTGATAAAGAACTTTGAGTTTTGCCAGAGCGGATTCTTGCATTTGAGTAAAAACTCGGCATGAGAATCAACATAAGAAGTTTCAATCAACTGTCGTTTGATAGTGTCAATATCAAGATTCTGGGCGATAGGCATGGCTATTTGGGGGGCTTCAACCTGTGGATCTGAGAGGAGAGCAGGGCTAAGGTGAAACAGATTTTGTAGAGGAATCCACAAAAGGAAATAGTTTTTATATCTTAAGCCATCTGCTGACCATCGCAGGTTGGGAACTTGGTGGATTACATCAAATCCAAGTAAGAAATCTCATTCAATAAGATTTGTTCCATAAACTTTATGGCATATTGATACACCTCGGAATATTTGGAACGTAATGGATTTGCTTTTTTTGTTAACCAAAAATATCTGACCATTAGCTGCTTTGAAGTAAACTGAACATTTTGTCCAGTGATTTGCTAGTAAGATTTTAGGGTTAATGAGGGTTCTGGTGGCGCCTGTGTCAAAGTAAGCAACTACTAGAGTTGGTTTATCATAAGCTTCTACCAACAAATGAATTTTTCCAGTAGGAGAAGGGACTATCTTTGAAACTACTAGACTGGGATTGTCATCTTCGAAAGTTACTTGTTCAAAGCTTTGGACTAGAGGAAGTTCTTCATTGTCATCATTAGGTCAACTGCTTTCATCATCAGTTTTTAATTCTGAATTTGAGTAGGCAATGGACATGATTGTGTCGGCGGAGACTTCATCTTCTAGTGATAGAACTGACTCTAATTCAGAGTCATCGATGCTATAATCAATCTTCTATAGACAACCCATGAATTGTTATTTGTTTAACATGTGGGGGCAATTCTTGGCATAGTGACCTGGTTTCTTGCAAATAACGCAATGGTCGGAACGCCTACCTCGAGCATTGCAATTCTTCACGTAATTCCAAGTCTTTTTCTTGTTGAATTGTTTTGAGTTATCATTGCTAGAATTGTATGCTTGTGCTTAGACTTATGCTTGCTTTTTTTGGAGCTAACATAATTCTTGAAATGGATTTTGAAATGATTCTTCTTTTTTGCTTTGATAATCACAAGACTTTTCATTCTTATACTTAATCTTCAAATGATCTTTGTTGCACAAAGAAGAGAACATCTTACTCGCTTTCTCAACATCTTCAAATAATTTCTTCTGATTGCAGAAATGCTCGATAGCATCATTGAGATGTTTATAGAGATGGGCGATTATAAGATTCTGAATATTGAGGTTCTGAAGCTTCATCACTTTTTGCACTTCAGTAACCAATGTTTCTGAAAAGGAGTTTGGAATAACTTGTCGCAGGTTTACATCATCTATGCCACCAATAGCAAAATACCGTTGTGACATACGATTATAGTATTTTTTAAATCTTTCTTTTTCAAAGAACACCACTTCATTTGCATATATTCTTCACGAGTTAAACTTTCATATCTGCTTGGTTTGCCAATGAATTGAGGATAAATGTATCCTAAGAATAAATCAATCGAGGCTCACTGTTGCATCTGGAGTTGCCGATATGCACCCATACTTTCGTACCATTCTTTTAATCTACCTTCCATTCGGGAGATAAATCTTTTGAAAATTGTTGGTAACTTGTAATATTGGCGATCAACATGTAACCAAGCTGTCCATGACACCATTCTATCTCTCAATTTCGCGGGAGGGATATCTTCAAAAGTAAAGGTCTGATTTTTTTTCATGATTTGGCATGTGGAATTTGGCTTGGTCTTGGTCATCTAGACGAACATCTTATATTTCTTCATGAGGATGCTCGACTTGAGCTTCTTCATCTGTTTTTTCTTACTGCTGTTGTTGTGGAGCAATGGCTGTGCAGCAAACACTTCTTCAAATTTTTTGAATAAATTTTCAGAAGTAGGATTCTCATGGGGAATGACGACAGGCTCTTCATGTGGCTGTGAGAGGGTCTTTAGAAATGAAGAAATGCGATTTCTTGGGTCGTTTTCATGGATGTTCAAAAAGAACGTATCCATTGACCTTGAAGAGCCAGCAACTGTGGAGGAGGAGCAACAGATGAGACTGGCTTGATATTCGAACTTTCACCAATTCGTAAGGAGGGTGATGGTGGCTTGAGTCTTTGATACCATGGACCACGAGGACGCGGTTCATGCATAGAAGACTTCTGCTTGAACATGGAACCCTGGTTATGGGTTGCTTTTGGCTTGATGGTGTTGGCCATTTTGAAAGGGTTAGCCTTTGTGGAGGACTTGTTGGCAAAACATCAGTGGTAACAATATATGTACCAACCATCGGTGTTGAAGGGGCTCCTTGAACTGTCCATGGATTAACCATGATCGGAGGTTCTGGTGGAACTAGAGTCCACGGAGTCACAAACTGGAGAATGAGGAAGAAAAGCTGCAGGCATGTTTTACTATATGCTACAGAGTTGGGCTTCCAAATTTTTCTTTTCTCTTTTCTTTTCTGAAATTATTCTATCAGCCATAGCATAATCTTTCACAGTTGTATCAACATACATCAACTGTTCATGCAGGCTCTAGATTCTTCTTTTTAGATCAGCAATTGCAGCATCCATATCGGAGAAGGTTGCCATCTTTGCTTTCATTCGTGCTTAGGATTTAGCAATTTTAAACAAAACATGATTTTGGGCAATGGTGTTTTCAGCTTGCCAGTTTAAAACTGGTTCAGCTGCATTGACTTGGTTCAGTTCACCGTGAGGATCTGTGGTGAGTGGATTCTTGATTTTCCACACATGTTTGGTTCGTTGGTCCAGATTATCGAAGTCTTTAATTGAGGGGAACTAAGATTCATATTCTGGGGATAAGGGTTCAAACATACAACAAGGTATGGGTTGAGACACTAGAGGGGTAATGATAGGTGGCTTATTCTTGGGTGGAGGTTTATTTTCGGATTTGGTTAGGACTTTAAGGGCTTTTTGGTAGTAGGAAGAAAGGACATGAGGCTTTTGCTGAGGAGGTTCTGGCTTTGGCGGTGGAGGTTTACAGGCTGTGATTTATATAGGAGGAGTAGGTTTTGAATCACTATAGATAACATAGTAATCAAACTTGCCAGAGGGTTCACCAAGTAGACCAACGTTGGGGTTATTTGCCTCAAAACGTTCTCTCAATCGATCTTCAGAACTTTGAATACCTTTCTTCTTTCTATGAAACCTTTTCTTCTCATCATCATCATACTGATCTTCTTCATAATCATCTTCATAAGCATCACAATGGCATATATCATACCATATGTGTCCTGTGGCATTTTTGCCTTGATAACACGGAGTACCGTCTTGATTAAACAACACGATCGGCATAGGTGCACTTACAAGTCGAGGATCTCTAGGCAAAGGAGTGATGAGATCAACTGTATTAATGGGAGTCACAAAAGGGCCTGGAACCTGGGATGTGGACTGAGATCTATTAAAATGGATTTCAACAAATCGATCATTTTTCCGAATAAAAGACGATTGGACTGACGAAACAGAAGCAAGGTGTTCCTGTTCATGGAGTTTTTCATATGCTGTGATCCATGTTTCTGGAAGAAGCTTGATGAGTTCATCACGAGGCATCTATTCCGGGATTGAACTAACATGAGGAACTTGACTGGAATTGATTATAAGCATCAAAGCATCTGATTCAATAAAGTTGGGGATGGATAAATTGAAAGCATGGTTCTGGATTCGATATACCATCTGATGGTTAAAAAATTCGAAAGTTTTTTATTTTCCAACCTTGCCCATAAAATTCGCAAAAAAGATTTATACTATAACATAAGCAATGGCATTCGAGCTCTCGCTTTAACAAGGACGATAAGACTTTGGATTGCTATGCTACTTAAGAATTTGAGTAAATTGTACTTTGCCCCCTCTGAACTATGGCTAACTCTTGTTTCACTTACCCACTTCAACTATCAATTGTGTTTGGAGATTACATCTCTTAGCCCAGTGAAAGTGAAAAAATTACCATAAGGTATGGTTGTGTTTGATGAGTTGTGTTTGGTGGGAGAACAAAATATATTCAAATGTCTGGGTCATTTGCATGGACCATAAATGAAGTGACAAACATAAAATAAATGACCATTGAGCTCTAGCTTACATATATGGTATCAATACTTACCATTTACAATAGTTGGCAAGTTTCAAATTCGGGGAGACAAAGTTTAAAATATTCTTTTGAGGGCAATTCTTAGAAGAGAGCTATCCCCATTTGTGTAACTTAGATTCAATTTCTTCGGCGAAAAAAAGGAAAACATAGAACAAATGAAGAGGTAAAATTTCACAAAGAAAGAGGCCATTTCCTTTTTCTTTTTACGTGCGACTATATATATGGCTTAAATTTGTGGGTCAATTTATCATAATTGTAAAACGTGTGAGGGTTTTATAATTAAAAAAATAATTGTTAAGTTGTGCTTGGGATTTATCATTCACAATTTTTGTCCTCTGATTATTGCTAGTTTTGCTGTTGGATAGTTGATAAAGTTACTAGTTAGGTGACAATGTTATACACAATAATTGTTAATTGTTATCGAAAAATTCTTTTTTATACAGATGCTAAATTTTGCTTAGGAGTTATCACTTGTACGTTCGTCCTTTATTGTTTTGGTGATTTATTATTAATTTCCACATTTTTGAATTACGTTAATTTTAATAATAACAAATTAAGCGGCTACAAAATAGGCAATATTCTCAATTTGTAATACCTATTTGGATTTTTTCAAGGCGCAGTGGAAAATAAAATCTAAGTTATATAACTTGTATATATATATATATATATAGATGATTTTACTAGCTAGTAAGTAGTAACTATTTGGAGTCTTGTTTTTGTCTTAATGGAATCACAAGTGATAGAGGCTGTTACTTTATCTTTTTGGTTGAAACATTTTCATGTATTTACTTTACACACATGCACCTGTTTTTTAATGAGTAAAATTTTCTGTTCAATTAATCGGACAATTAATAACCGTAGAGAAAAATCCTTTATAACAGCATCACTTAGTAAAATTAGGGAGCGGCTCCTCTAGAGTGGACTTCCCACACTAGAGGTAAAGTGGCATTAATTGAGACTGTGAGGTTTTATTTAACTTTCCAGATTTTATTATAAAAAATTATTTATTTTAAAACTCAAATATTGTGTCGTTTAATTTCACTAGGGGTTTAACACCGTTTGAAAAATAAAATCAACGCTTTAGGGTTTAACAAAGTAAACCTTAAAGTGTCGTCTTGTACACTTCTTCTTGAAAAATTGAAGAAAGCCATCCTTCTCTGCAATATCTCTGTAAAACTCTCTGGTCAATATATATTTGAACAAGGTAATATTAAACTATTAGTATTTAGTTATATGTTTATGTGTGGCAGCCATGTGCACAGATTAATGCTCATCGATTACTCCTGCTATGCTTATATTTGTGAGAGTTAAGATTTTCAAGTGTCTCAATTGTAAAGAGAGTATTTTACCAACAATAATTTTGCTCTTCTCACCGGTGATGATGATGGAGACAATATGAACTTCAATTCGTTCTTCTTCTTCTTTTTCCCCGTACCCAAATCATCAAGTTTTGTGGAGAAATAGGGCTTGATTTGTTTGTTTGTATGACTGAGATGAGAGAGGAGTGAGAAAATCACGTTTAACGGCGTTAACACTCGACGAAAAATTAAACGACACAGTATTTGAGTTTTAAAACAAGTAATTTTTTATGATAAAATTTGGAGCATTAAATAAAATCCTACAGTCTCAATTAATGCCACTTTACCTCTAGAGTGGGAAGCCGCACTCTAGAGGAGCACTCCCGTAAAATTAGCCTACGGGAGAAAGTCACCAGCAAAGTCTATTTTATACAAACCGGAGGCCCAGGTGGCTGGCGGCGTCCGGGGGTTGGGGGTGTGTGGATGTTTTGCGGCCAAATATACATGGTATTCATACCTGTCCTTCGAAGAGTTGAAATGTCCCTAAAATGCGAAGCATTAGTGACTGTACCTCTGTAGTTAAAAATACTTTCAGCAACAAATGCATTCATCAATCACAAAAAAATCAATTTCGCAAACGCTCTCTCGATCGGTAATGTTTTTCCTTCGTTAAAAGAGCGTCACTGTCTGGCCATAGACTTCTCGCTACTTTTCAACTTACGGTAATTGGACATTAAACAATATGTGTCTCAAACGATTTAACACTTTTGAACAACCCAATTCGGAATCATGGGTTGGAACCTAAATTTTTGTATAATACCATTATAAAATACAATCTAGAGAATATATTTCAATTTTTATGATATCATTGCATTACAATTCACATCCTAGATTTATAGGACCATGAGAACATTCAACGTAAACATAAATTCTACAATCTGTTTTAACTAGATTATCTATTTAATTTGATACATGTATATATAGGGCCTAGATGCAGAGTGGGCAGTGGTTCGTATGTGGACCCGGTGTTTTAGCGATAATTTATTGTCGTTGAAAATAACTTTTCATATTTTCGTAACGAAAATTTTGTCACAAAATGGCTGGAAAAATACGGACAGTCCGCACTACCAACGAACCCCATATATATATAATTTTTCAATACATCAAAATGCACCTAGACGACTTATCATTTTGAAGTTCAAGTCACTTTTAAAAATATCCTAGAATACATAGATTTTGCCTGTCATTTTAAAATTTTTGGGGCATCATCTTACGAATATATTAAGACAAAAATATTGTCACTCTGTATGTGACAAACAAACAATTCCAATAAGAAGAGAACGAATTATTTAACATTGTACTTTCCAAATCTAGAACATACAATGCGAGGTCTTCCCTGCAGGCCTAAGAAAAAGACCATAATAACCTGACTTCACTTTCTATCTTCCCCTAAATTTCCTATAAATACTACAATCAAGAGTCACTAAACATCACTCACAAACACATTCAAAAAGAAAACAGGAAAAAACCTTTCCTCTCAATTATTCTACCAATGGCTTCCAATTCTTCTATCAACAAATTATTATATCTCTTTATATCTTCTTTTGCCATTCTTGGGTTGGCGATTGCGGGTGATCCCGACATCCTCACCGACTTTGTAATCCCAGCCAATCAAACTAATCCCATTATCGACGGCAACTTTTTCACTTTCACTGGGATGAGAGTATTGGTCGGCAGTGACCCGCCCCCGGCCTTTAAGGTTCTAAAAGCAAGCATGGTAGAATTTCCAGCACTTAACGGTCAGAGCGTTTCATACGCTGTCCTCGAATTCCCAGTCAGTGGCACCAACCCACCTCACACCCACCCTCGAGCCTCTGAACTTCTCTTTCTTTTCCAAGGTACGAGGAAGTTTTGATTATACGTAGTAGTTGTCAAGACATGCATATATAACTTTAATTTTTCAAATAGGAGAGAAAATAAATACCAAAGTACGTATGTGCCAAAACATTTGCTTTAAACTAACAGCAAAAAGTTTAAAGTCTGTCTTGAAGTATGATGTGAATTTGCATATGCATATATATACATGAAGTTTTTAAAAAAAAGTTTCTTACCAAAATCAGATAAACTGGTCGGTATAAGATTACTTGGGTAACATCAGAACGATTATGTGATGTTAGATATGTAGCAAATGTTTTTTTTTCCCACAACATTCATTTCTCTCTCTAATCAGATAAATGTTTTTTTCACTTCACTGATTTTCTGAATTTTTATGTGAAGGTACACTACAAGTAGGATTTGTGGACACAACTAATAAGCTCTATACTCAGACGCTGCAAGTAGGTGATTTGTTTATCTTTCCCAAAGGACTGGTCCACTTTCAATACAATGCTGACCCAAAGAACCCTGCTTTAGCTGTGTCTGCCTTTGGAAGTGCGAATGCTGGCACTGTTTCAGTACCCAACAGTGTGTTCACCACAGGAATTGATGACAATATATTGGCCCAGTCTTTCAAAACAGATGTAGCTACTATTCAGAAAATCAAGGCTGGTCTTGCACCCAAGCCATGATAAATTTAGTTTTTAAAAATTCGCTATTGCATTTGCCTTTTGGTTTTATGTGTTTTTTTCCACTTATTTTTTATTTGAAAAAATAATTATCATGTATTATTGTATTAATAACTGTTACAAAATTGTCCTCGTATTATTCTTGATGAAATAAAATTGACCTTTCCCTACTTGATTTCTTTTTTCTCTTCTTCCGTACATGCTTAAGTAATTTACATTAATTATGCATGTAGTAGTACATACTGGCAAACTAAAACTCAGGTCTAGATCTGGTACGGACTGTCCATATAGGGTTAAGTGATCATCTTAAATTTTGAAGGGCAAAATCCCAAAAGGTATTATTCATGTCCCAAAAAGTATCGAGGATGCAAATAATGACAATTATTGTGCATCCCAGTAGAATAACGTCGTAAAAGCTTTTGAGTTAGATGTGGCTATCCTTAACAGCTTTTTAGGGACATAAGTTACACTGTCCCAAATGTTTTCACTAGATTACATTTTATTTTGAACCACTATTAGGCTGTCCCTAATGAGGTCTTTTAGGACAATTAATTTATCAATAATAGAAGTCTTCTGGGGCAATTTAATTGTCCCTAATAATAAAAGAAATATCTATATACAATTTTATGTACAATGACCCACATAAATTGTATCTCATGATTTAGAATTCTCAATTGTGTCCTAAAATATCAAAGTCATTCCAATAGTAACAATCCCAAATACGTGCTATCAAAATATCATTAAAATTGAAGCAAATCTACTTTTAGCAAACTTTTATGCAAACGTTAATCGGTTTGAACAAAGAAAATAATGAAATAATTATATATATTACCTGCAATCTTCTTTATTCAAAGCTTCTTTATCACCGTTGCTTCCATCTCTCCCGTGCAAAAAAATGTTGAAGTTCAGAATGCTTCATTTAAAAATTAACCCTCCATATGTTAAAAATGGAGAATGTAGACCAGAAACGAACCAAACGAACACCAAGAAATGCATCATTTAAAAAATTTAATGCTACCCACAGTTTCAAGATTTGGTCTATGTCTCTCATCCTTGGGCCTAACAATCAATAATAGCAAATAAAATGACAAATATCTACCACAGCTGAGTCATCATTTTACCAAATGCAGAAGAACCCATCACATTTCAATATTTGCACCCATAAATCTATTAATGCTTTGGGAAAGAACCAGTGGCGGAGCCTAAGGAGGGCTAGCCCGGCTAGAGCCCGGGCTTAGTTCGGCAGGACATCTATTGTTGATCTAAATCCAAAGCCCACTTATATCTTATTCCCACTATGTAGCCCAGGTGGATAAGATTACACTCATATAAAAACTAATATATGTAAGGTTGCTAGATTTCGAAGCAAGGGCCAAATTGCAACTAGATTTTATTATTGCTGAACCATATATAAACCAAATGTTAATTCTATCAGTTTAAAAGGCAAGAACATATTTTTACAATACTTCAAATATTAAATTTTAATGTTTAAGTATATATGATTATGTACATTAAATATACAGTTATTCTCTCAATCACAAACGGATATTCACACTTTAACTCTTTTTACAAAAACAAATAAATTCTACCTAATTAACATTGGGCGATATAATTTATTTTTACAATTATAGGTGACAGATTAATGCCAATAGGAAAGGCTAATTAATTTTATAAATATAACATATCTTTTGAATGAACCAAAAAATTATTAAATTAAAGATCAATTATATTGTAGTTTGAAAGTGTACGCAAAAGAGACAATATTACCGGGTTACATCTTTAATCTTTTTTTAATTATATTAAAAATGAGAAATCAAACCTCTCACTCCTCCATTCTCAATCTTTAATGTCAACGAATAAAACAAATGTGTTGAGTAATAGAGTTACAAAGTTTTATCCTGGATTTCACTAAATTAAGATAGTGATAAGAATTTATTGTTGAATGGTAAAAGAGGAGTCAACCATCTATGACCAATTAGTCTTTATAGATCACTTAATATTTTATTTTTATTTTTTGAACAAAGATCAATTAATATTTTAATTAGCCTATTTTCTACAATATATAGTTGGCAAGTTTCGAACCCAGGCAAGCAGCTATTTAAAATATCCTTTTGAGGGCAGTTGTTAGGAGAGAACTATCCCCATTTGTGTAGCTCAAACTCAATTTCTTTGATAAAAAAAAAAGGAAAGGAAAACATAGAACAAATGAAGATCGAGGAGAAAATTTCACAAAGAATTGAAAGAGGCCATTTCTTCTCTCTCTCTCTCTCTCTCTCTCTCTCTCTCTCTCTCTCTCTCTCTCTCTCTCTTTCTCTTTTGTGCGACGAAATATTTGGCTTTAATTTGTGGGTCAATTTATAATAAATGTTAAACGTGTGAGGGTTTTATAAAAATTAAATTAAATTGTTAAATTGTGCTTGGGATTTGTTGTTAACAATTTTTGCCCTCTTATTATATATAGTTTTGCCATTGGATAGTTGATACCAAAATGCACCTAGACGACTTAATTATCATTTTGAAGTTCATGTCACCTTCAAAAATATCGAAGAATATTTTGCGTGTCATTTTAAAATTTTTGAGGCATCATCTTAAGGAATATCTTAAGACAAAAATATTGTCAACTTTTTATGATGTGACGAACAAACAACTCCAATAACAAGAGAAAGAATTGTTTAAAATTGTACTTTCAAAATCCAAAGGGTGATTTGTACTTTGATACTCAAAGTTTTGTTATAATTGGATTTTGGTATCCATTTTTTCATATATTGGTATCATGGTACCTATTTTCAATTTTATGGATACTTTGATACCCATTTTTGACGATTCCGCTAATTAACCGTTAAGTTCCTTAGAAAATGACCACAATAACCTTACATATATGTATTCCACCATTTTCCTGCCACCGATCATCATTTACAATAATTGTTCTTTTCAATGCTAATTTACTTGATTAATTTCTTCCCAATTTTTACAAAATCCCCACCCCAAATTTGATGTCTGTCCCCCAAATCCATCAACATAAAACTCGAATTTGTTCAAAAAATAACCCAACCCTCTTTACTCTTGATCCCCAAATTCGTCGAGTGAAAATCTCAGTTTTTTAAACCTGTCGCTATGAAGGAATTACCAGCGCTGATCATGATACGTAGTGGGCCCGATGGTGAGAACGTGTTGATTGTGCAGAGATATGGTGTACAGAGGTGCAGCACTGTGAGGTGGTGTGGCGCCGACAATTTTGGTACGGGCCGCTAGCGGTGTTCTTCAAGCTCTCTTTTTTCCCTCATTGTTGGCAATGGTGTTCTTCAAGCTTTTTTTTTTCTACTTCCTTTTTTCTCTTCGCATATTAATTCCTCATTGTTGGCAATGGTGGTACGGCGATGAGAGGCGGCATGGCGCAGGAGAAAAAGGGAGGGTGGAGACGAGGTACTGAAGACGAGGAAAATGGTGGGTGAAGGTTGTGGTAATGGCAACCGGGGGTGTTGAGAGAGAGAAATGGGTGTAGTGTATAATGAAATGGGTTTACTTACTTCAAGGATTTACGAAATGGGTATAGATGGTTTTGCTCAAGAATTATAAATGGTGAAGAAGCTAAGATGATAATGGTGAAGATGAAGAAGAACAGTTAATTAATTAGGTTTTTTAGGGATTCGAGAAGGTATATTGGTGAAGAAGAAGATGAACAGTTGGTTTCACTTGGACTTTGGTTTGTATTGGTGTATAGGATAAAAGGGTATATTAGGGAGATTAAATCACTTTTTTTATTGACTTAACGGCAACAAATGGTCAACTGACGGAATTATCAAAAATAAGTATCAAAGTTCTTAAAAAATTGAAAATGGGTATCACGATACCAATATATAAAAAAATGGATATTAAGATCCAATTATGATAAAATTTTGGGTACCTAAGTACAAATCACCCAAATCCAAAACATACAAAGCGAGGTCTTCCGTGAAGGCCTAAAAAAAGACCATAATACCCTCACTTCATTTTCTATGTTTCCATGGAATTTCCTATAAATACTACACTCAAGTACTCAACATTCACTAAACATCACGCACAAACACATTCAAAAAGAAAACAAGAAAAAACCTTTCCTCTCAATTAGTCCATCAATGGCTTCCAATTCTTCAATTAATAAATTATTATTTCTCTTTATATCTTCTTTGTCCATTATTGGGTTGGCGATTGCAGGTGATCCCGACATCCTCACCGACTTTATAGCCCCAGTCACTGAAACTATTGACAGCAACTTTTTCACTTACACTGGGATGAGAGTATTAGTTGGCAGTGACCAGTCCCCAGCCTTTAAGGTTCTGAAAGCGAGCATGTCAGAGTTCCCTGCTCTTAACGGTCAGAGTGTTTCGTACGCTGTTCTTGAATTCCCAGTTGGTGGTACCAACCCACCTCACAGCCACCCTCGAGCCTCTGAACTTCTCTTTCTTTTCCAAGGTACGAGAAAGTTAGTTTTGATTGTATGTGCATGGTAGTTATCAAGAAATGCATATATAACTTTAATTTTTCAAATAAGAGAGAAATTGAATACCAAAGGACGTATGTACCAAAACAATTACTTTTTACTAACAGTAAAAAGTTTAAAGCAAGTCTTGAAGTAAGATGTGAATTTGCATATACATATATATGCATGAAGTTATTAAAAAAAAATTCTTACCAAAATCAGATAAACTGGTAAGTATAAGATTACTTGGGTAACATCAGAACGATTATGTGATGTTAAATATATACCAATTTTTTTTTCTTCCCTACAAAACATTTATTTCTCTCTCTAATCACGTAAATGTTTTTTTCACTTCACTGATTTACTGAATTTTTATGTGAAGGTACATTGCAAGTAGGATTTGTGGATACAACTAATAAGCTCTATAATTAGACGCTACAAGTAGGTGATTTGCTTATCTTTCCCAAAGGACTGATCCAAAGAGCCCTACTTTAGCTGTGTCTGCCTTTGGCAGTGCTAATGCTAGCACTGTTTCAGTACTTAACAATGTGTTCACCACAGGAATTGTTGGGCTGGTTTCCCTCTTTTGTGGATGGACCAATGGTTTAGCTCATATGGGCCTTTCTTGCTCTTTTAAGCCCATGTGGAGATAGGTATATACAGGGAATTAAAAACCCTATTCAACAGAATGAAAACAGAGAGAGCTGCGTGAGTTTTCAAGAGAAAAGGAGAGAAATCCAGAATTATTCAAAGGCTGTCCAGTTTTGTTTCAGCAATCTGATCGGCAGGAAAACGAGGTCCGATTGAGCTGAAATTTGGTGTACGTGTTCTCAACACAGGTATCTAAAATCTGGACGGTGGAGATCGGATTTGAAGCTTTCGAGGGCTGGTTTTAGTCCGTGAACAGTAACTCCGTTCTTGGTTGGATCTTTCCTTTCTTTCTTTGAAATTGTTTCTATTGCCAAGAAGTTTTGTGTTCTTGAGGTGTGCTTCTAGCTTTGACTAGAAAGAACTTTGGTGTACCCATTATTTGTTGATAGTGGAGATTTGATTGGAGTGGACTACGGTCCCGTGGTTTTTACTTCCCACACCGGGAAGGTTTTCCACGTACAAATTGACGTGTTTCTCTTGTGTGTGCTTGGTTATTATTTTCAGAATAATTGTGCTCTGTTTAGTTACTTCCTATTAGATTTACACAAAGAGGGAGAATTTTTATTTTCGTAATTTGGTTCTAGTTTGGGTTTGTGAATCATATATTATTTTTCGCTTTTCTCCCATCAGGAATTGATGACAATATTTTAGCTCAGTTTTTCAAAACAGATGTAGCCACTATTCAGAAAATCAAGGGTAGACTTGCACCCAATCCATGATATATTTAGTATTTGAATTTCCCTATTGTATTTGCCTTTTGATTTTATGTGATTTTTTTTCTATTTTTTTTAATAAATAATTTACCATGTATTAATTACCGTGACAAAATTGTCCTTGTATTGTTTTTGATGAAATAAAATTGACCTTTCCCTACTTGGTTTCTTTTTTTCTATTCTTTCGTAGCTGTTCAAATAATGTACATTAATTATGCAAGTAGTGATACGTACAAGCAAACTAAAACTTGGGTCTGGATCTGATACAGATAGTCCATATATAGTTAAGTGGTCATCTTAAATTCAAATAGCAAATTTATGTCCTTAAAGGTCTTACCACTCTCCCAAAAGGTATTTGGGATGCAAATAAGGATAGTTATTGCATGTTCCAGTAGAGTGGTGTCGCAAAACTTTTTTAGTCAGATTTGGCTATCCTTAATAGCTTTTTAGGGACAAAAGTTACATTTTCCTAAATGTTTTCACTATATTACATATTCTTTTGAAACACTGTTCGGCTGTCCCTCGTGAGGTCTTTTGATACAATTAATTGGTCCATAATAGAAGTCTTTGGGGCAATTTAACTATCCCCAATAATAAAAGGAATATACAATTTTATATGACAATGCAAGTGTCCTTAATATTGTCCATGGAAATAAAATAAATAATATTGTGACACCACTCTATTGGGACGTGCAACAACTATCCTTATTTGCATCCCAAATACCTTTTGGGACAGTAATAGGACTTTTCAGGACATAAATTTGCTATTTGAAATTTAAGAGGATCATTTAACTCTATACAGACTGTCCGTATCAGATCTGGACACAAGTTTTAGTTTGTTTGTACGTATCACTACTTGCATAATTAATGTGCATTCCTTGAACAGCTATGAAAGAATAGGGAAAAAGAAACCAAGTAGGGAAAGGTCAATTTTATTTCATCAAAAACAATACAAGGACAATTTTGTCAGAGTAATTAATACATGGTAAATTATTTATTCAAAAAGAAAATAGGAAAAAAATCACATAATATCAAAAGGCAAATGCAATTGTGAAATTCAAACACTAAATATATAATGGATATATTGGGTGCAAGTCTAGCCTTGATTTTCTGAATAGTGGCTACGTCTGTTTTGAAAGACTGAGCTAAAATATTGTCGTCAATTCCTGTGGTGAACCCACTGTTAGGTACTGAAACAGTGCCAGCATTAGCACTCCCAAAGGCAGACACAGCTAAAGCAGGGCTCTTTGGGTCAGCATTGTATTGAAAGTGGACCAGTCCTTTGGGAAAGATAAACAAATCACCTACTTGTAGCGTTTGATTATAGAGCTTATTAGTTGTGTCGACAAATCCAACTTGTAGTGTACCTTCACATAAAAATTCAGTAAATCAGTGAAGTGAAAAAAACATTTTCGTGATTAAAGACAGAGATAAATGTTTTGTAGGAAAGAAAAAATATTTGGTATATCTCTAACATCACATAATCGTTTGATGTTACCCAAGGAATCTTATACCAACCAGTTCTTCTGGTTTTGGTAAGAAACTTGTTTTTAATAACTTCATGTATATATATATATATATGTATATGCAAATTCACATCTTGCTTTAAACTTTTTGCTTTAAAAAAGGAGTGCAAGTTTGCACTCCTTGTTTTTCTAAAACATTACCGTGTATTTGTCTTTATTTGGCACTGTTTTTAATTTTTATGAATGAAACACAAGAATGTACTTGTAAAAAAATATAAACATATCATGCAAAACAAATTTGCGTTAAAGTTTTTTGATTGCAAAGTTAAGTTTGCACAAAACAAAATTTTGTGCAAAGTTGAGTTTGCACTCAGTCAAAACCCTTATTTTAAAACAAAATTGATAAACAAGACCTTAGTTCATAATGATAATGATATCTAAGCCCTTATTTCTAAGAAATATTACTCGTTGGATTTTTTTCAAAAAATATTGTCATGCAAGACCTTTTATCTTATTTCCGGAACTCCACATATAATACGATGACAAAACTTGTTAAGAACAAATCCCAAGTACACCTTAACAATTTTATTTTATTTTTATAAAGCCCTCACACGTTTTACAATTATTATAAATTGACCCACAAATTAAAGCCAAATATATAGTCGCACAAAACAAAACAAAACAAAAAGAGAAAAAAGAAATGGCCTCTTTCAATTCTTTGTGAAATTTTCTCCTCTTCATTTGTTTTATGTTTTCCTTTCCTTTTTTTTTTCAAAGAAATTGAATTTGAGCTACAAAAATGGGGATAGTTCTCTTCTAACAGTCGCCCACAAAAGGATATTTTAAACTGCTGCTTGCCGGTGTTCGAAACTTGCCAACTATTGTAAAAAATAGAGTAATTAAAATATTAAGTGATCTATAAAGACTAACTGGTCATAGATGCTTCACTTCTCTTTTACCATTCAACAATAAATTCTTATCACTATCTTAATTTAGCGAAATCCAGGATAAAACTTTGTAACTCTATTAGTAAACACAGTAGTTTTATTCGTTGACATTAAAAATTGAGAATGGCGGAGCAAAAGGTTTGATTCTAATTTTTAATATAATTAAAAAAAATTGAAGATGTAACCTGATAATATTGTCTCTTTTGCGTACACTTTCAAACTACAATCGACCTTTAATTCAATAATTTTTTTTTTCATTCAAAAGATATGTTATAGTTATAACATTAATTAGCCTTGCCCATTGGCATTAATCTGTTACCTGTTATTGTAAACAACGGTAGCCCAAAAAATTTAATAAAGGATATTTCAATATGATATTTCTGCGATGATTTTATAGAGTATATGGATGTTATTTAGGACGTTTTGTTTGAACTTCTTTGGACTGAATATATTGTTTTCTTGGAATGGAATTGAATTTTATGGTTCATGGTTTTTAGTTACGTTGAAACAATATATATGATCGAGGTTGATGCGGAATGAGCAATGTGAGGCTTTAATTCTTTGTCAAAGAATTAATAGATTTATAGGTGCAAATATTGAAATGTGAATGGGTTCTTTTACATTTGGTAAAATGATGACTCAGATGTAGTAGATATTTGCCATTTTATTTGCTATTAGTGATTAATAGGCTACTACTACTTGCATAATTGTTGTACATTACTTGAGCAGGTACGAAAGAAGAGAAAAAAGAAACCAAGTGGGGAAAGGTCAATTTTATTTCATCAAGAATAATACAAGGGTAATTTTGTCTCAGTTATTAATACAATAATATATACATGATAAATTATTTATTCAAATAAAAAAAATGAGTAGAAAAAAATACATAAAATCAAAAGGCAAATGCAATAGTGAATTTTTAAAAACTAAATTTATCATGGCTTGGGTGCAAGACCAGCCTTGATTTTCTGAATAGTTGCTACATCTGTTTTGAAAGACTGAGCCAATATATTGTCATCAATTCCTGTGGTGAACACACTGTTGGGTACTGAAACAGTCCCAGCATTAGCACTCCCAAAGGCAGACACAGCCAAAGCAGGGTTCTTTGGGTCAGCATTGTATTGAAAGTGAACCAATCCTTTGGGAAAGATAAACAAATCACCTACTTGTAGCGTTTGAGTATAGAGCTTATTAGTTGTGTCCACAAATCCTACTTGCAGTGTACCTTCACATAAAAATTCAGTAAATCAGTGAAGTGAAAAAAACATTTACGTGATTAGAGAGAGAAATAAATGTTTTGTTGGAAATAAAAAATATTTGCTATACATCTAACATCACATAATCGTTCTGATGCTACCCAAGTAATCTTATACCGACCAGTTTATCTGATTTTAGTAAGAAACTTTTTTTTAATAACTTCATGTATATATATGTATATGCAAATTCACATCTTGATTCAAGACATGCTTTAAAAATTTTGCTGTTAGTTTAAAGCCAATGTTTTGGCACATATGCATGTCTTTTCTCTCCTATTTGAAAAATTAAAGTTATATATGCATGTCTTAATAACTACTACGTGCAATCAAAACTTTCTCGTACCTTGGAAAAGAAAGAGAAGTTCAGAGGCTCGAGGGTGGGTGTGAGGTGGGTTGGTGCCATTGACTGGGAATTCAAGGACAGCGTATGAAACGCTCTGACCGTTAAGGGCGGGAAATTCTACCATGCTTGCTTTTAGAACCTTAAAGGCCGGGGGTGGGTCACTGCCGACCAATACTCTCATCCCAGTGAAAGTGAAAAAGTTGCCGTCAATAATGGGATTAGTTTGATTGGCTGGGATTACAAAATCGGTGAGGATGTCGGGATCACCCGCAATCGCCAACCCAATAATGGCAAAAGAAGATATAAAGAGAAATAATAATTTGTTGATAGAAGAATTGGAAGCCATTGGTGGAATAATTGAGAGGAAAGGTTTTTTCCTGTTTTCTTTTTGAATGTGTTTGTGAGTGATGTTTAGTGAATGTTGATTTTAGTATTTATAGGAAATTTAGGGGAAGATAGAAAGTGAAGTCAGGGTATTATGGTCTTTTTCTTAGGCCTGCATGGAAGACCTGGCGTTGTATATGCTGGATTTGGAAAGTACAAGGTTAAATAATTCGTTCTTTTGTTATTGGAGTTGTATGTTTGTCACATACAGGGTGACAATATTTTTGTCTTAAGATATTCCTAAAAGGATGCCCCAAAACATTTAAAATGACAGGCAAAATATATATATTCTAGGATATTTTTTAAAGTGACTTGAACTTCGAAATGATAAGTCATCTAGGTGCATTTTGGTGTATTGAACAATTAAATAAATATGGGGTTCATTGCTAGTACGGACTGTCCGTATTTTTCCAGCCATTTTGTGACGAAATTTTCATTACGAAAATATGAAAAGTTGTTCAATGACAAAAAATTATCGTTAAAACACTGGTTCACATACGGCCCACTGCCCACTCTGCATCTTGGCCCTATATATACATGTATCAAATTAAATAGATAATCTAGTTAAAACAAATTGTAGAATTTTTGTTTGCATTGAATGTTCTCATGGTCCTAGAAATCTAGGATGTGAATTGTAAAGCAATTATATCATAAAAATTGAAATATATTCTCTAAATCGTATTTTCTAATGGTATTATATAACAATTTAGGTTCCAACCCATGATTCCAAATTGGGTTGTTCAAAAGTGTTAAATCGTTCGACACATTGTTTAATGTCCAAGTACCGTAAGTTGAAAAGTAGTGAGAATCTATGGCCAGACAGTGACGCTCTTTTAACGAAGAAAAACATTACCGATCGAGAATGTGTTTGAGAAATTGATTTTTTTTTTGATTGATGAATATATTTGTTGCTGAAAGTATTTTTAACGACAGAAGTACAGTCACTAATGCTTCGCATTTTAGGGACATTTCAACTCTTTGAAGGATGGGTATGAATACCACGTATATTTGGCCGCAAAACTTCCACACACCCCACCCCCCAGACTCCGCCAGCCACCTGGGCCGCCACTTTGTATAAAAATGACTTTGCCGGTGACTTTCTCCCGTAGGCTAATTTGAGTAAGTGATGCTGTTACAATTCTACTATCTTATAAAGGAGTTTTTTCTACTGTTATTAATTGTCCGATTAATTGAGCAAAAATATTTGGCAGCCGCTATTCGCACACCAAGAATTACTTGGTAATACTCCAGTATTAAAAATGCCTAGAAATTAGGTAGAAGGGCTTATTATACATTGATTTTTACCAAAAATCCAATGAATAATATTTTTTTGAATGAAGGGCCTATTTTTAATTGGTAATTAGTGTAAGAGGCCTATTTTATTTTATATTTTAAATAAATGTATTTGAATAAATTTAAATATCATTTAATTAATAAAAACATGTTATGTATTACCTAAATTGCCCCTTTTTATGAAATTTGCACAAAAATATGGACTGCAAAGTTCATATTGCAGTAAAATATGGACTGCAATATGAACTTTGCACTAAAAATATGGACTGCAAAGTTCATATTGCAGTAAAATATGGATTGCAATGTGAACTTTGCACTAAAAATATCGACTGCAAAGTTCACATTGCAGTGAAATATGGACTGCAAAGTTCATATTGCAGTGAAATATAGACTGCAAAGTTCATATTGCAGTCCATATTTTAATGCATATTGGTATTTTTTAGTTTATTTTAAGGGTTGGGATGTCATTTTATAATGAAAAAAAAAAGGCACATGTCATATTATCAATAAAATAAAAAATAGGCCCTTTATTTAAAAAAAAATTATTCCTTGGCTTTAGTGTGAAAATCTTTCTCTAATAAGCCCTTTTTTTCAATTGCCCCTAAAAATGCTTTAGGTGTCTATTTGCACACCATTCATTTATATTTTTACTCAATGGTTATTTACCTAAAGTTAAAATTAACCTTCCTAATTACATATTATATTAACTTATAATTACTTTGTCAAAATTAAATGGAATTAAATGCTATCTCACGTTTGATTTCCCCTCCAAATGCTCCACCACGCCAAAATCGCTGGACTCTCTTTTTCTTCTCCTCTTCTTGATTGAAATGCACAAAGACTTCCATTGATTGAAGAAAATCAAGCATTAAAGCAATACTTTGTGGAAGCAAGCAAAATCTAGACTCATGAATAGTGGTGAGAATACCATAGAGTTAAAAAGGAAAGGTAATGAAGAACCTAAAGGTGATATACAAGAAAAGGGTGATGAAGGAGAGGTATACTTAGTGTTTTGTATGACATTGTGTTTCTTTTTTTCATATTTAAGCAATGAATACATACACAACACTCTAAAGTATTGAACATAGTATACCTAACTGAAAATACGGTGACAATCGCTTGACATGGAGTGAATTATAGCAGTTCATTCATTGGAAATGTAGCGACATAGGAAAATTTTGCTGTCATGTCTACTCGCTAACATCAGTAGACAATCATAGCCTATAACTCGCTTCATGATAAGCGAGTATGATAGGTATAATTGCCAAACATGTAGTGAGCAAGACAAATTTGTTTCTAGGTGTTAATTAACTGAAAAAATTGCTTGGTAATTTGGTATTACAAGAGTTATAATTGATTAATAAACTAATCTTCAAGTAATTCCATTATTTCAGAATGTATATTGCCTTGAAGAAATTAACTTTTGCCAATATATCAAAGAAATTGACTTTTGCCAATTTGAAGCAAAACCTCTTAATCCCGATTGCCTTAAATTACAGCCTTGTAATTGCGGTGAAGCAAGTGTCGATGATGGGGATGACCAATCTTTAGAGGATATGATGTGTTTAGATGCAATTTATTGTGGTGAATATAAGGCTGATGTTGGTAACCTTAATTCCGACGTCGGTGACCAGCCCCTCCTCCTTTCCATTTGTGACCATAATCCAGATAATGATAAAGCTATAAAAATTGATGTTACTCCGGTCTTTGTAACAAACGAAGTAAGTTTATTTTATAACTTGACTACAATGCCCTAAATGATTTTCTTAATACAAATTTTCTTAAGTAGTATAATATGATATTAATTTGTTGTGTATAATGTTTATTTGTTTAGGTATTTCCTTCTCGCTATAGTTTGGTTGATTGGTATCAAAGTCAAGGAAGACGGATAAAAACTATAGTCATCACTACGAAATCTGACCAAGGAGGTGGTGCTGTGAGGAGGCGTCCAAGGCTGTATTTAGGGTGCGAAAGAGGAGGGGTAGCTCGTTCCAAGAATATTGCAAAGAAGACATCGAGAAAGTGTTACCAAAAAATGCAACTATCCATTCTCACTCCGTAACAAAGAGCGCCATGCAACAATTAATGAAGGTTTTAATGGAGAAGCACTATGTGTATTGGCATAGAAATGACAAAACAACCGAAGAGTGACATCAACTGCTAGGACGTTCTCAATTGCACATTGCTTTTTGCAAAGATAATTGGAGGATAATTACAAGTGGGCCATTTCAAAGTTGAAGTTGTTATTTGCCGCGCACAAAAGTGTTTGATACCTTTTTTTTGTATGAATGACAACACTTTTACCTTTGTATGTGAAGGGTCATTGTACTATAGTCTTTTTTATACGAATATTTAACTTTTTGACGCATAGAAAATGTTTGATACATTTCTTTTTTTGTATGAATAATATTTTGATCCTTGCATGTGAAGGGTCCTTATAATATAATTGCTTTTGGTGTTTGAAGGGTCCTTATACAATCAATTTCAAGTAAAAACCATTTTTAGATAGGCACTCTATAATGGAGTCCCATGGCAGCTAATGGAGACATGATTACATGAAATGCATTGCTTTTGTATGGGAAACCAAAGAAACATGCATTTAACATGTTCCTAGCTAATGGTGTATGTTCTCAGATAAACTATAAGTAAGCGACAACTCACTGGACATCAGTGGATAGTCATAGCCTGTAACTCGCTCCATGATAAGCAAGTATGAGATGTATAATCACTAGACATGTAGCGAGTAAGATTTTATGTCAAAAAGTGCACAACCTCATTCCCAATAGAAACAATCACAATATTCAAAATTAAATTGGTATAATAAATATTGTTATAAATGCTTGAACAAATCACTAGAATATAAACAATACCCGTAAATAAAAATCACTAGAATCTAAACAATACCCATAAATAAAAATCACTAGAATCTAAACAATACCCATAAACAGAAATTCCTAGGTCAAAATGTAAAACTTACTTCGTTCATGATGTTCAAGACAGAAACAACAAGATGATGATGCCGATAGTGAAGTAGTTGAATGATGGTGCTTGTGATGAAGACGAAAATGAAGAACGGGTGAGTCTGTGAGGAGGAGTGGGTGAGAGAGGTTAGCGTGAGGGAGAGAAATGAGAGAAGAGATTGTGCGTGCATTCCTTTGAAAAGTGAGAGTGGGTTTTCTCCCTTTTTTTAATTTAATTATTAATTTAATTAACTTATGAATTAATGTATTTAATTAGTTAGTTACTTTGTGTAATAGTGGGAGTGGTGAAAAGAAAGCAGTGGTACTTTTGAAGTGTTTCTAAGCAATGGAGTGAAACCAAATAAAAAGTGATATGCGAATAGCGGCTGCCAAAAATTTACCCCTATTAAAAAACAGGTGCATGTGTGTAAAGTAAATACATGAAAACATTTCAACCAAAAAAGAAAAGGTAACAGCCTCTATCACTGTGATTCCATTAAGACAAAAACAAGACTCCAAATAGTTACTAGGATAAAAGGTCGATTTGGAAATTTTGTATTGCTCTTTATATTGATTTGTATCACTAGTAAAAATCATATATTATATATACAAGTTATATAACTTAGATTTTATTTGGCACCGCGCCTTGAAAAAAAATCCAAATAGGTAATACAAATTGACAATATTGCGTATTTTATAGCCGCTTAATTTGTTATTGTTGTTAATTTCTTGAGCCATGTTATATTTAATTTTCGAATCTTCTTCCCCTTTGCAAAAATTCTCACTCGTATGGTACTCCTGAAATAAAAGTCTACTCTCTCATTTTTAGACGCCCAAAATTAAAAGTTTATTAATTTTTTATTTTTTTTCAAAATACATTAAAAATTATGTAAATATTCACCAACTTTTTTTAAAATATTAGTTATATTAAAATTAACGTAATTCAAAAATGTGGAAATTAATAATAAATCACCAAAACAATAAAGGATGAACGTACAAGTGATAACTCCTAAGCAAAATTTAGCATATGTATAAAAAAGAATTTTTCGATAACAATTAACAACTATTGTGTTTAACATTGTCACCTAACTTTATCAAATATCCAATAGCAAAAATTGCAATAATAAGAGGACAAAAATTGTGAATAATAAATCCCAAGCACAACTTAACAATTATTTTTTTATAAAACCCTCACACGTTTTACAATTATGATAAATTGACCTACAAATTAAAGCCAAATATATAGTCGCACGTAAAAAGAAAAAAGAAATGGCCTCTTTGTGAAATTTTACCTCTTCATTTGTTCTATGTTTTCCTTTTTTTCTCTTAAGAAATCGAATTTGAGTTACACAAATGGGGATAGCTCTCTTCTAACAATTTCCCTCAAAAGAATATTTTAAACTGCGCCTGCCAAAATTCGAAATTTGCCAACTATTGTGAATGGTAGGTATTGATACCATATATGTAAGCTAGAGCTCATTGGTCATTTGTTTTAAATTTGTCACTTCATTTATGGTCCATGCAAATGACCCAGACATTATAACAGATTTTGTTCTCCCACCAAACACAACCATAGCTTATGGTAATTTTTTCACCTTCACTGGCCTAAGAGAAGTAATCTCCAAACACAATTGATAGTTGAAGTGGGTAAGTGAAACAAGGATTAGCCATAGTTCAGAGGGGTAAAGTATAATTTACTCAAACTATTAAGTAGCATAGCAATCCAAAGTACGCCTTATTGTCCTTGTTAAAGCGAGAGCTCGAATGCCGTTGTTTATATTATAGTATAAATCTTTTTTGCGAATTTTATGGGCAAGGTTGGAAAACCAAAAACTTGATATAGCTAGACCTCAATAATCGCCTAAATGTCTTTCGAGTTTATATATATAATAATAACACTGGATTCGGTTTAGTAACCGAATCCAACCTTTTATTACCGAACCAAAAATTTGGTTCAATGTATGTAAATTTTCGGTAAAATCGAAATTACCAGCAAAATACCAAAAAAATAAACAGCAGCACAACAATCCAAATACATAGCAGTCTAAGCACCAAAATCTAAAAAGATAAGAAAAATGAAATAATGAAGAACAACAGATTGAAAGATAATAGAGATTTGATCTTTAGTATGTTACACTTAGGGCTTCAAATGAAGAGATCTTCAACTTGAGATCTTTGAGCTGGGCAGTCGAAAGAACCTTGTAAATTGAAAAATTGAAAATATGGGATTTTGGATATTTGACATCATGTGCTGCAACTGAGGGGTGCGAAGGTATAAGGAGGTGTGGTTGAAACCTGTAGGAGGTGAGCTGATGGCCAGAGGTGGTAGAAGCATATATAGTGGAGATGGATCCATGCAGTGGCGGAGCCAGGAATAATTTTCAGGGGGGACCGAAATTTTTTTAAGCCAACTCAAACTCAATATATCAATATTTAACAATTTAATAAGCAAATCAACCTCAATAATCAAATTTAATATCAAAATTTAACAATCTAAGAAGTAAATCAACATTAATAAATAATAACCAACAAACAAATATATTAACAATTTAAGAAACAAATCAACATTTAAACACCTAATTCTTAATATTCAAAATTTTAAAACAAAATGTATAAGATTATAAAAAAGAAATATCTTGAGAATAAGAGAAAATTAATTATATTACTTAACTTTGATACAAAAAGAGTCCCTATTTATAGGGATAGATAAGAAACCAAATATAATAAGGAAACCTATTAGCCTAAGGAAACTAAATCATATATTCTAACACTCTCCCTTAAGTTGGTGCATAGATATCAAGCATGCCCAACTTGTCGATCAATCTGGAAAATATCTTGTTGGAAACAGCTTTAGTGAGTACATCGGCCAGCTGATCTTCCGAGTGTATATGGGGCAGTGCAATTATGTTCTCTTCCAATTTTTCTTTAATGAAGAACCTATCAACTTCCACATGCTTTATTCTATCATGTTGAACTGGATTGTGAGCAATATCGCATGCTGCCTTATTGTCACAATATAACATCATAGGTTCGTTCGGCGGATAACCTATATAAGTCAATAGCAACTTTAACCATAATAATTCTTGGACTCCCACTGCCATTCCTCGATATTCCGCTTCGGCGCTTGAACAAGAAACGACATTTTGTTTCTTACTCCGCCAGGTGACTAGATTCCCACCAACGAATGTGAAATAACTTAATGTAGACCGTTTGTCACCAACATTTTTGGCCCAATTAGTATTAGTATACCCTTCAACTTTCAAGAAACCACTATTCTTTGTAAACAAAATCCCTTTTCCAGGAGCTGCCTTCAGATAATTAAGAATCTTCATCGTAGCCTGCATATGCTTCTCTCTAGGATTATGCATGAATTGACTAACCGTACTCAATGCATGAGAAATATTGGGCCTGGTATGTGCTAAGTACATTAACCTCCCTACTAATCTCTGATAACGCCCTTTATCAACAGGCACGTGATCAGCTTCACGTGGGAGTATTTGACGGTTGACATGCAGACTTTCTAGTTTCAATTAGCTGATCCAATGCATACTTCCTCTAGGAAAGAAATATTCCCTTTGAAGATCTGGACACCTCAATCGCTAAAAAATACTTTAGCTCGCCAAGATCTTTCATCTCGAACTCTCGAGATAAATATTTCTTCAGTGCTTCTTGTTCATGTAGGTCATCCCCGGTGACAACCATGTCATCAACATAGACAATTAATGCTGTGATTTTCCCATGGCACATTTTCAAGAATAATGTATGATCATAATTACTCTATTTGTAACCAAACTTCCTCATTGATCTGGCAAATCTCCCGAACCAAGCTCTTGGAGACTGTTTTAAACCATACAAAGACTTTCTTAATTTGCATACCTTGTTTCTATGCTTTACATGAACATTGTAACCTGGTGGGAACTCCATGTATACCTCCTCTTCTAAATCCCCGTGCAGGAATGCATTCTTCACATCAAACTGTTGCAATAGCTAATCCAAATTTGCACCTAATTAAAGAGAGCAAGACACGAACAGTGTTAATTTTTGCCACTAATGCAAATGTTTCTAAATAATCGATTCCATGAGTTTGGGTGTAGCCTTTCGCTACAAGTCTTGCTTTGAATCTTTCGTTGGTCCCGTTTGCCTTATGTTTCACTGTGTACACCCATTTGCAACCAACATGTTTTTTTTCTACTGGCAATTCAACTATGTCCCATGTGCCATTCTTCTTTAAGGATTTCATTTTCTCGTCCATTGCTGCTTTCTATTTTGGATCACCTAAAGCTTCTTGCACATTGTTAGGAATAGATACATAAGATAATTGATTTATAAATGACTTATTCGATTCTGACAATCTATTGTAAGACACGTAGTTGCTCATGGGATATTTGGCCTTACTAGCAATATTAGGTTTATATGTTTGTTTAGGCACACCTCGATTGATTCGATTATGGAGTTATTTTTTAGGAGGTTCATCAGAAAATACCTAAGTATCAGGAGGAGGAACTTGATATTCAGATTCAAATGTGTCTGAGGGAGAAAATTGGTTATTTGTATTAGGCGATGGCAAACTTGAGGACTGTGGTGAATTCAGCAGTGAACTCGGTGAGCTTAATTGTGGTGAATTTGGCGGTGAACTTAGTGGATTTGGTAGTTGTGAAGTTGACTGTAGGGATACCTCGAGTTGAATTATCGTATCCTCATCCCAACCAACAAAATCAAAAGCTTGAACTTCTTTCTGATTCTCCCCCTGAATTCCAGCCTTATGAAAATACATATTTTCTTCATGAAAGACAACATCCATTGTCACGTATAATTTTTTAGTGTGAGGATGATAACATTTATACCCTTTCTAAGAGGATGAATAACCCATAAAAACGCATTTGAGAGCTCGAGATTCTAATTTGTTTTGTTATTCTTTCGGTAAATGAACAAATGCAATGCATCCAAACACACAAGGAGGCAAATTCATTACTGAAGGAGCCAATACAGCTTTGTGAAAGACGTCAAATGGCATTCAAAAATCAAGGATTTCTGATGGAACACGGTTAATCAGATAAACGGCAGAGGCAAGTGCTTCGCCCCAATAAGATGTTGGAGCATTGGCCCCAATTAATAATGCACGTACGACTTCTAGTAAATGCATGTTCTTCCTTTTTTGGGTATTTAAATGGGATCGTGATCATATTGATTAGAAGATCGAGGTGGTATTTCTATTGGTAAGTTTTGAGCTTAGGGTTGGATAAACGATTGTAAGTTTTGTTTGATAGTGGTTGCGGGAGGTTGATGATGGTGGCTACATGGTGAGGGCAGCTAGGGTTTGGGATGGATCAAGTATCACTCTGATACGATCTTGAGAATAAGAGAGAATTAATTATATTACTTAACTTTGATACAAGAAGAGTCCGTATTAATAGGGATAGATAAGAAACCAAATATAATAAGGAATAAGAAACCAAATATAATAAGGAAACTAAATCATATATTCTAACAAAATATAACCTAAAATACTAAAACAAATAAAGAATAAAAATAAAAATGGCAGGCCGTGTTTAAAACAAATAAATAAAGGGGAGAAAGGGGCAGCCAATGCATCTATCGTTCAAGTTATGACATATAACCTAATCCATAACACACGACAACACCCTAAACTTATACATGTAATTACATGAACCACCCCGCCTAAAAACCTCACATAACTTTGCTTACTTTATCTGTATTACGAAACCTGCCCCTGAACTTACACACTTAATCATACTGAGCACCCTTACCAAAAACCCTACTCAATTATACAATGGCCCTTAATATTTCCCTTCTCACACATCGACCACCCTACTCTCTAAATTTTTTTAAAAAGTCCAGGTGGCACCCCCTTACGTGCCTCCGCCCCTGGATCCATGGGTGGGCGGCAACGGAATTTGTTGGCGGCTTAGAAACCACCACCGTAGGTGGTGATTGTAGGGTCATAGAAAGAGCGAATATAACCGATTGTGGTGATGATATCATATTGTTATCATCAAAAAAGAAACCAATAATAAAAAGGAGAACAATCTCCACGAAAAGAGAGAAAAGAAAATTTTTTAGAGAGAGAAAGTAGTAACCAGAAAGAGAAACCTTATCGCTTGACCATTCAAGAGGCTGATTGGTTTTGGGTAAAGCAGGTTTTCATTTTATTTTTTTAAATATCAGTATTCGGTTCGGTATCAGGAAACTGATAATTTTAATATGGAAAACCGTAAGAGTACCGGAAGTTGATCGATTGCCGATTTTAATTGGTTTGGTCCAGCTCGATTTTTTTTCATTCGGAAAATGCCAGACTTAAATAACAGATATTAAACATGTATACATATATTTACACTTGTGATGCGTACCTCTATACGGATACATATATATATATACATATAGAGAGAGAGAGAGAAAGACCATATGAAAACATAGTCAAAAATGTGTCGCAGGAATTAGGTGACCGCCACCACGCTTGAGAAAGAACACATGCACCGGTGATCGAGAGGTGATAATGGTGCAAATGGTTGGATCTTTCTTCGATCGATAAATGGTGGTTTTGGATGATGATGGTGTCACTGGGAAAATGATAAACGTAGAAAATATTCATATACGGATCAATTCAGTCTTTACCAATGTTTTTTGTTGCTGAAAATATCTCCTAATATTTTAGTAATGAAAATTTATTGGTAAACGCAATCCGTACTAAATGCAAACTTGTATGTACTTAATGAACTTGTTCGAATCAAAATTTAACAAATATCTACTTAATTAACTTGTCTACTAAGTTTGGTTGAAGTTACGGGATAGTTGCACATTTTACCCAAATGGTTATTTTTAAATGCACATTTTTACCCACATTAGTCGTCTATGTTTTGATTCATGAGATCGAATTCATAATTGAATGGTAAAAGAGAAGTGAAGCAACTATGACCAATTACTCAATTCGTCTTTAAAGATGATCACTTTATATTTCAAGTTGAGAAGACAAACATCTATGTCAGAAAAGGAGCAAGAGAAATCAGAGATAAAGTTTACTATTGAGCGAAGATATGTTGTCTACTAACTCTGGCTTATCATTTTATGATCCCAATTGAAAATTGCACTCCAAAGAGACGTAAATTGAATGAACCAATTCTAACATATATAATCTCTCACAATGCAACCGTGATTAGAAAAACATAAAGAACAAAATTATTTTACATGGTATAAATTGTCTGCTACAGAGAAAAACATAAACAACATGCTATTCTGTAGCTCAGCATATGTTGGTTTTTAATAAAATTGCCTTTCTTTGTTATTTAAAAGAAAAAGGAAAAAAGGTGAAGCTGGGTAGTTTAAAAGGTAATAATGTATAAAGAAAAAGATTTAGACCTTCTATTTAGTTTTGAGGGGAAAAAAAGGGTTTGCTTAGTGAATACTTTGTTTTCAATTCTCACCCCTTTTTATATTTCATTCCAATGTACTAATGTGTACCAACGATCTTTAGCTCCGATAGTATTACTATCCACTTTTTATAGGAGTGGGAGGGTTCAGTTCACTGGGGTTAGTTAATTAACTAATCTATTAGGGATGGTGTAATCAAGAGTAGTGTTTGTAAGTGCCATTCCTCGGCTATAATTTTTTGGAGCATTTCGAGTCAAAAAAATAATCCTTTCTTCGTGTCTAGTTTGCACACCCCTCGGTATTATTTTTGAGTCTCGGAGAGTTTTTTTAGCGTTGTAGCCGTGTCCTATAAGCCAGAATTGCGGAGTAAATATTCAGGTATAATATTTTTTTATCCGCTTATATTTTTTACATAAGTTCCAGAATTTAAAAAAAAAAATTTAAATTTTTTTTGGCTTAAGTGTGTTTTTAGTGTGCAAGTGTACTTGTGTCTAGAATTTATCTTAGCCTTTGATATTTTTTTTAATCTAATGGTGGAGATGATTGATCCATGTGAACCTATTATCTCTAATTTGATTGGTTAAGATTGACACACATATATATATATATATTCTTTTCTCACTTTGTGCCCTAGGTAAACAACACACGCACAACACACACACACACGAAATTGAGCCCTAGAGAAAAAATAGCAGCAGCCGCACAAACAGAAACCTCGAGCCCTTCTCTTCTTCTTCTTCTTCTTCTCTTTCTCGGTTCTCTCTCTAGAAATTTTGTAAGAACACAAGTTCTTGTAGGTTTATTTGTGTATATATCTAAAGATTATAGTGGATCTTATTTTGAACATTTCATCTCTTATCTTGAGAGAGTAGTTTGGTATTTTTCGATTGGGTTTCAAGTTGAAGCTCTCGATATTTGGGGTTTTTTCGAAATCAAAGATTTGAAGTTGTTTTGTATATCTTTGGCTGTGTGGCTGTGTGTTCAACTTGGTGGTGCTGTGGTTCAACTCGGTGGTGTTTTCACTGTTTCGGACTTGCTCTATAGAAGATTTTCTTCTTCGAATATTGCCTCAATTTTTCTGAATATGTGGTTGTTCTCTTCTAAAATCCGGTACTATCTTTCTTAATTCTTCTTAATCTATTTTCGTTGTGTAGTACTTGGAATATGTTGCTCTGTTTTGACATTTGAGAATTAGTTGCTCTTATACTCGAAATTTGGTGTGATTTGAGTGGATAAATTTGATATTATTTGATTCTGAAAAATCTTGAATATAAGCTGTTTTTTTGGACTGTTTTCTATTGATTATTGCTATCAAAACAGTCTATAAAATATGTTTTACTACTGCGAATTAATTATGTTTATTGCTGCCATTGTTGCTATTCTTCTGCTGCTGTTTTTTGCTGCGTAAAACACTGTTCATTGCTTTTTTTTAAAGTTGTCTTGTGCTGAAAATTTTTGCTTATTAGTGTTGCAGAAAATCTGTTTTTAAAGGCTGTTTTTAATGTTCATTGCTGAGTAGAAATCTATTGGTTTAATGCTTGCATATCTGAGAAATTATTAGGTGAATTTGATATGTGTTTTGATTAGAAATCTAGTATACATATTCTGTTTTGGAAGGATTGTTTATTGAATAATTTTTGAATTTAGCTTGTGTATTTCTAATTGAAGATTGGCTTACAATTTATTTGTAAAAATTCTTTTGAAACTAAAATTGTTTATATCTGGAACTTATGAAATTTATTTGATTGAGCTTATTGTTGTTCTTGATTCTTGTTGAGGTTATCTCAGATAGTCTACTATTATTAGTTTGGTTTGTGAGTTTTTGTCGAGTCAGCTTGGTGAGGGAAGTTGTGTACCCTTTGGTGTGTACGGGATGTGCATTAGGGTTGTTGTATTCCTTTTGTCCGTGTAAAACTCTTGTAAAAATTTTTTAAATAGTGGATTTGTTCTGGGGTAGGGTGCCTCCGTGGATGTTTCTCTCACTTGAGAGTTTACCACGTAAAAAACCCTTGTGTTGTGATTGATTGGTTAATTTTCTATACTAGTTCATTAATTGCATCAATATCACAAATGTTTTCAAGAATCTTGAAAAATTAAATAAGTGTTTCATAAAATTAAATTTTTACACTCTTGAAAAGTAAACTTCTAGTTTATTAATTTTTGGATTATCCATTGTGGGAATTTCAAGTGGTATCAGAGCAGGTTGTACTGAAAAAGATTTAAATATCTTGTATTTTGAATTCCTTCTCTATTTTCAAAATAATTACAATGGAATTTTCTAAAGGAACTTTGAACTCTCCCCCAGCCTTTGATTGAAACAATTTTCAATATTGGATAGTACGTATGTCTTCCTTTTTACAATTGCTGGGAGATGAAGTTTGGTTTATGGTTGAGGGTAGCTATACACCTCCTACGAAAACTGTTGGAATTGGTATTGATGTAATAATTGAACCCAAACCATTGGCTGAATGGACAACCGCTGAAAAATCAAGCTCTTAATCCAACAGTAAGGGTAGAAATGCTATTTTTTTGGTGGTTGGTGAATCTGAATTCAAAAAAATTTCTACTTGTAAAACTTCAAAAAAGGCATGGGATATTTTGATAAAAGCCCATGAAGGTAATGAAAAAGTAAAACAATTTAAAGTTTAAATGTTGGTAAATTAGTTTAACACTCTTATGATGGAGGAAAATGAAAAATATGATGATTTTTTCTTGATGTTAATTGATTTGGTCAACAAACTTTGTGCTAATGGAATAAAATACCCTGATTCTGAAATTGTTTTAAAAATATTAAGATCATTGACCGATAAATTTGAACCAAAGAAATACGCTATTGAATAGTCAAATGATCTTAATACATTGTCTCTTGAGATTTTATCTAGTAAGTTTAGAGTTATTGAAATGGAATTGGATTTAAAGAAATCTCAGAGAGGCAAGAATAAAAATCAAGGTATTGATTCCACATTGGCTTTTGCATCATCTTTTGATCCTAATTTGACAGACTTTGTGCAAAATAACGGTGAAATTGACTTAGACTCTTGATCAAAAACTTGCTAGATTGTCTAAGTATTTTAAGAAACTTGTCAAATTCAGAAACACCTTTGCTACTAAACAAGGAAGGCCTCTATATCAAAACAATTCACATAATAGAAATGGGTACAAAGACCTTAGCCACATCCAATGTAGAAAATGTAAGAAGTATGGCCATTATGCTAATAAGTGTCCTTCTAGAAAAAATCAAAATAGGGATTTTCATGATATTGAAGACACTATGAATGTTAACGTGTGCAATACTTCTGATGTGGACAGTGATTTAGATGAGAATGTGAATTACATTGCTTTTATAAGTAGTGTGAGTTCTGATTGTGTTGACTCTGTTTCTACTTGTTCTGATGATTCGGAAAATGAATGTTCTAATGCTTTGAATTATCAAAACATGTATGCTTTGGAAGTTGATAAGTGTCTCAAACTTGGTAAAGTTATTAATAAACTTAATACCAAGATTGAGAACTTGAACACTCAAGTAAAGATGAGTGCTGAAGAGTCAATAATTCAATGTCAATCTTTTGAGCAAGAAAAAGAAAAGTTTCTTTCAAAAATAAAAGAATTGGAAGATTCAAACAAAGTTTTGGAACAAAAGTATAAGGCTGCTTTAATTGAATATGAGGAAACGAAACAAAAACTTTCAAGTGCTTTTAAAAAATTAAATGATTTTGAAAAAGGGTCAAAGAAACTTGAAAGTATTCTAAGTTCTCAAAAAGTGGCTACTGATAAATCTGGATTGGGTTTTAAACCGGTTTTAAGCTTTCAAGACCATGACAAAAATAAAATTGTTTTTATTAAGCAAAGTAATGTTGGAACTTCCAATAGAATTCAAAACATTGGTCAAAAGAAGAATGACAATGAATTTGTGAACAAGAAGCATTCAAACTGTTTTATGAAGAAGCCTTATTGTCCTAATTGTGATGTGGTTGGTCATGCTTTATCTTCATGCTTTCATATTCATAATAGACCAAACCATGAGAAGTTTTATTATAAGAAATACAATGGAAATTTTCATACAAATTCCTTTGGGTACAATAAGGATTTTTCAAAACGGAATCCTAAAGGATTGAGAAGACATCGTTTCTATCAAAATGGCAATAAACAAATTGGTTCAAAAATTTACAAAGCCATTTGGGTTAGAAAGGATGATCTTGAGGCGCAAATGATTAGGATTTTTCCACCTTTGTCCATTTGAGACAAAAAGGGAGCGAAGTACTAGTCACACACCTCTTTATTATGCTATTGATTGATTGGATATATTTTAGATCTGATTTCTTGTTTGACTGTGCAGGAAATTTGATATTTTAGATCTGCAATTGCTGGAAATATGTAAGTGCAGGAGATGTTTAATGTAGTTGATTCAATGTTGGAAATCTGCACAAGATTGGTGTTCATTAGGATGTAAAAAGTTGTATTTTAGATTAAGTTGTATTTTACATTCAGGGGGAGTCTATTGGGTAGATAGACTTTGTTTTTGATCGAGAATTGATAGGTTAGGATTTATTGGTCTAAAGAGTATGCCAAATGGTAGACTCTTATATCCGTTTTTGTCTTGAAATGTCCAAAAGGGGAGATTGTAAGTGCCATTCCTCGGCTGCAATTTTTTGGAGCATTTCGAGTCAAAAAAATAGTCCTTTCTTCGTGTTTAGTTTGCACACCCCTCGGTATTATTTTTGAGTCTCGGAGAGTTTTTTTAGCGTTGTAGCCGTGTCCAAGAAGCTAGAATTGCAGAGTAAATATTCAGGTATAATATTTTTTTTATTCGCTTATATTTTTTACATAAGTTCCAGAATTTAAAAAAAAAATAAAAAATTAGCTTAAGTGTGCTTTCTACTGTGCTTGTGTCTAGAATTTATCTTAGCCTTTGATTTTTTTAATCCAATGGTGGAGATGATTGATCCATGTGAACCTATTATCTCTAATTTGATTGGTTAAGATTGATACATATATATATATATATATTCTTTTCTCACTTTGTGCCCTAGGTAGACAACACAAACACACGAAATTGAGCCCTAGAGAAAAAATAGCAGCAGCCGCACAAACAGAAACCTCGAGCCCTTCTCTTCTTCTTCTTCTTCTTCTCTCTCTCGGTTCTCTCTCTAGAAATTTTGTAAGAACACAAGTTCTTGTATGTTTATTTATGTAAATATCTAGAGAATAGAGTGGATCTTATTTTGAATATTTCATCTCTTATCTTGAGAAAGTAGTTTGGTATTTTTCGATTGGGTTTCAAATTGAAGCTCACGATATTTAGGGTTTTTTCGAAATCAAAGATTTGAAGTTGTGTTGTATATCTTTGGCTATGTGGCTGTGTGTTCAACTCGATGGTGCTATGGTTGAACTCGGTGGTGTTTTCACTGTTTCAGACTTGCTCTATAGAAGATTTTCTTCTTCGAATCTTGCCTCAATTTTTCTGAATATGTGGTTGTTCTCTTCTAAAATCCGGTACTATCTTTTTTAATTCTTCTTGATCTATTTTCGTTGTGTAGTACTTGGAATATGTTGCTCTGTTTTGACATTTGAGAATTAGTTGCTCTTATACTCGAAATTTGGTGTGTTTTGAATGAACAAATTTGATATTATTTGGTTTTGAAAAATCTTGAATATAAGCTGTTTTTTTGGACTGTTTTTTATTGATTATTGCTATGTATTATTGCTGCCAAAAGAGTCTATAAAATATGTTTTTACTGCTGCAAATTAATTGTGTTTATTGTTGCCATTGTTGCTATTCTTCTGCTGCTGTTTTTTGCTGCGTAAAACACTGTTCTGTGCTGTATTTTAAAGATGTCTTGTGCTGAAAAATTATGCTTATTAGTGTTGCTGAAAATCTATTTTTAAAGGCTGTTTTTAATGTTCATTGCTGAGTAGAAATCTATTGGTTTAATGATTGCATATCTGAGAAATTACTAGGAGAATTTAATATGTGTTTTGATTAGAAATCTAGTATACATATTCTGTTTTGGAAGGATTGTTTAATGAATAATCTTTGAATTTAGTTTGTGTATTTCTAATTGAAGGTTTGTTGGGGATTAGTTGTAAATTAGATTAGCTGTAAAGATTTATCGTATATATCTTCTATCTTTGGTATGTATATCTCTTAGGAGTCTTGTGCCTTAAGTTTAGGAGATTTAGTTGCCTTATCATATATCTTTAACTCTATATATATATTGAGAGGGTGTCAATCAATGAAATGAGTGGATTTATTCTCCAATACTTATTTAACTTGGTATCAGAGGTAGGTTAAAATGGGTGAAAACAAAGAAAAAGAGGGCGGCGATCAACTGACCAAGAACACGGTCTCGCCCTACTTTCTGTCAACATATGATAATCCCAAAAATATTATCACACAAGTCCAACTTAAAGGTGATAACTATGATGAATGGGCCGGAGCGATAAGAACGGCACTGCGAGCAAATAAGAAATTTGTCTTCTTCGATGGATCGTTAAAGTGACCATCGGACAATTCTGCAAAAATAGAAGACTGGTGGACAGTGAATTCCATGATTGTGTCATGGATTTTGAATACGATCGAACCAAGCTTGCGTTCGACAGTGACGTACATGGAGGTTGCGAAAACGCTCTGGGACGACATAAAAGAGTGATTCGCAATCGGCAATGGACCGCAAGTGCAGCAACTTAAATCAAATTTGGCGAGCTGCAAATAGAGGGGCATGATGATCTAATATTACTATAGAAAACTGAAGATAATATGGGAAGAATTGGGAAACTATGAGCAATATTCCACCTGTGGATATGGGCGATGCACTTGCGACATAAGCAGAGAATAGGACACGAAGCGAGATGAGGAAAGACTTCATCAATTTTTTATGGGACTGGATGACTTAGTCTATGGAGCGGTGCTCTCAAATATTCTGAGTACAGAACCATTGCCAAGTTTGAATAGAGCCTATGCCAAAGTGGTACAGGATGAGCAAGTTCAAACTATGACTTGTGCAAGGGAAACGAAAAGTGAGCCCGTGGCTTTCACTGTTCAAAAGGGCAAAAGGCAGATTGAGAATAAAGATAAGAACGTGATATGTACTTATTGCAACGGAGCAAGTCATGATCCTGAATCATGTTTTCAATTGATTGGGTATCCAGAATGGTGGGGAGATCGACCGAAAGGTAATGCACGAGGAGCGAGACGCGGGCGTGACGGACAGAGGCAAGGAAGAGGAGGAAGAGAAGTGGCGGCCAAATAAAGGCTAATGCAGTCCAAGTTGGAGCACAAGGGAGTGTGTTCCAAGGAGAATCCACTAGGGCAAATCAGGCAGGACTGAGTGGAATTAGCAACGAGCAATGGAATACCTTCATGAATTTTTTGAATGCACAGAAAGAGGGACGCCAACGATTGAATAGTAAGCAAATTATGGTAGAATGGATAATCGACACAGGGGCCTCTCATCATATGACAAGAAGCCTTACACCAATGAGTAATGTGAGAAATATTACTCCATGCTCAATCGGATTGCTAGATGGGAAAGAAACGATAACATAAAGAGAAGGAACAGTTGCGCTGAACGGTCACCTGAAGCTTACTAATGTTTTATATGTGCCTAGTTGGAATTGCAACTTAATTTCTGTGTCGCAATTGATTGAGGAGTCAAATTGTATTGTTCAATTCATTAATAAATTTTGTGTGATACAGGACCGCACTTCGAAGATGCTGATTAGTGTGGGTGAGCTACGAGAGGGACTTTATTATTTTTGGAGCATTACATTAGCAAAAGCAATGAAGACAACTGAAAAAGGGACGTTTGATATCTGGCATCAAAGGTTGGGACATCCTTCCCAGAGAATTATTAAAATGTTGCCTTTTGTTAGTGCTAGTAAAAATAAAAGTATTGAGGCATGTGATGTATGTTTCCGAGCAAAACAATGTAAGGAGGAGTTTGTTTCCAGTAATAATAAAGCTTCTGATATTTTTGAATTAATTCATTGTGATTTATGGGGCCCTTATAGAACTGGATCTTTTTGTGGTGCTCACTATTTTTTAACAATAGTTGATGATTATTCTAGAGGAGTTTGGGTTTATTTGCTCAATGATAAGAAGGAATTGGCACGTGTTCTTCGTAATTTTCTTGCTATGGTTCTAAGATAATTTAATAAACTTGTGAAAATAATTCGCACCGATAATGGGACTGAGTTTGTCTGCTTAACTAATTATTTTGTTGAGAACGGTATTATACATCAAACCACTAGTGTCAGGACATCTCAACAAAATGGGAGGGTCGAACGCAAGCACCATCACATACTGAATGTTGCCCGAGCTTTACGTTTTCAAAGTAGCTTGCCAATTGAATTTTGGGGAGAATGTTTATTGACAGCATGCTATTTAATTAATCGCACTCCATCAGTTCTCTTGAAAGGAAAAACACCTTATGAAATTTTGTTTGGTCGAACCCATTTCCTATGAAAATGTCCGAGTTTTTGGTTGCTTGGCCTATGCTCATAATCGTGAACATAAAGGAGATAAATTTGCTAGTTGAAGCAGAAAGTGTGTTTTTATTGGTTATCCTTATGGGAAAAAAGGATGGAGCTTGTATGATTTGGACTCGGGCACATCCTTTGTATCAAGGGATGTTGCTTTTCGAGAACATGAATTCCCTTATTCTAGAACAGAAGTTGAGAAGCAAGGTGGAGAACAGAGAGTTGACTTTGATATAGGTGCCGAAGAAGAAATGATTGTGACACATATAAGTGAATCTTCTGTGTTGGGAAGAAGTAACAATGAAGAGATGCAGCACAGTATACAAAAAGAGTCACCCGATGAAAGACCGAGTACCGATGACGGTGTGAACATGCTCTCTTATGACGTGATCACAGAGAATGCAATAAATGGGGAGACTGATGAGCAGCAATCTGAATTGCAATTAGGGCGTGGGCATAGACAACGAAAATTGTCTACAAAATTGCGAGATTATGTTCTTCACACTGCTCGATTGAGTCCCTCTGCGCGTCCCACTACATGCTCACTTGGCCAATCACATTCTTCAGGTAGTCCTTATCATATAGAAAATAATGTGAATTGTAACAATTTTTCTTTGCGACATCGTGCTTTCTTAGCAACTATTACTGCAGCAACTGAACCTAGTTCATTTGCTGAGGCCGTGAAGGAAGAAAAATGGAGGAATGCAATGAAGGAAATACATGCGCTCGAAGATAATCAGACATGGATAGTGGAGCGGTTGCCATCTGGGAAACGAGCCATAGGATGCAAATGGGTGTACCGAATCAAATATAATGCTGATGGAACTATGGAACGTTACAAAGCGCGTTTGGTGATCCTTGGGAACAAGCAAGTTGAGGGAATTGATTATACAGAAACTTTTGCACCAGTTGCAAAAATGGTCACCGTACGCACTTTTCTTGCAGTCGCAGTGGCAAGAAACTGGGAACTTCATCAAATCGACGTGCATAATGCGTTCTTACACGGTGACCTGCATGACGAAGTTTACATGCACATGCCTCCCGGCTTCAACTCCAGTAAACCCGGGATGGTTTGTCGATTGAGAAAGTCCTTATATGGTCTAAAACAAGCCCCTAAATGTTGGTTGACCAAATTAGCCACAGCACTAAAGCCTTACGGATTTCGGCAATCATGCTCTGATTATTCCCTCTTCACCTACCGTCAAGAAAACGTACAACTGTTTGTCCTAGTGTATGTTGATGATCTCATCGTATCAGGTAATAATAGCATGGGCATTCAAGTATTTAAGAAGTATCTGAATGACTGTTTTCATATGAAAGACTTGGGGCCATTGAAGTATTTTTTGGGTATTGAAGTCGCTCGAAATTCTGAAGAAATTTTTATGTGTCAACGCAAATATGCGTGAGATATTATATCTGAGGTTGGACTCCTTTGAGCTAAACCTGTGTCTTTTCCATTAGAGCAACATCACAATCTAGCCCTCGCAGATGGACCCTGTTTATCCGATCCTGAGCGATATAGGTGTCTGGTGGGCAAACTTATTTAGCTCTCAACAACTCATCCAGAATTGTCTTATTGTGTACATGTTCTAGCACAGTTCATGGAGCAGTCACGTAAACAACACTGGGAGGCCGTGTTACGTGTGGTCCGCTACTTGAAAGGAAATCCTAGCTAAGGGATTTTGTTGAGGTCCGACTGCGACTTAAAGTTGTATGCTTGGTGTGATTCAAATTGGGCTAGTTGTCCCCTTACTCGTCGTTCTCTGTCTAGATGGATTATCCTGCTCGAAAACTCTCCTATTTCTTGGAAAACCAAGAAACAACATACCGTCTCACGCTCTTCAGCAGAAGCAGATTATCGATCCATGGCCACTACGACGTGCGAATTGAAATGGCTGAAAAGGTTGTTATTGGATCTTGGTGTTCAATATTCTAGTCCAATACGGTTGAATTGTGATAGTCAGGCCGCCTTACATATTAAAGCAAACCCAGTATTTCATTAGCGAACGAAACACATTGAAGTCGATTGTCACTTTGTCCGTAATGAGATTCAAAATGGTTGCGTTCTTCCCACATACGTATCGACTACTGTTCAGTTGGCTGATATTTTTACAAAGGCTCTGGGAAGCAAAGAGTTTGAGTACTTTCTTCACAAGTTAGGCATTCGAAATCCACATGCTCCAACTTGAGGGGGGTGTTGGGGATTAGCTGTAAAGATTTATCATATATATCTTCTATCTTTGGTATGTATATCTCTTAGGAGTCTTGTGCCTTAAGTTTAGGAGATTTAGTTGCCTTATCATATATCTGTAACTCTATATATATATCGAGAGGGTGTCAATCAATGAAAGGAGTGGATTTTTTCTCCAATACTTATTTAACTAAGATTGGCTTACAATTTATTTGTAAAAATTCTTTTGAAACTAAAGTTGTTTATATCTGGAACTTATGAAATTCATTTGATTGAGCTTATTGTTGTTCTTGATTCTTGTTGAGGTTATCTCGGATAGTCTACTATTATTAGTTTGGTTTGTGAGTTTTTGTCGAATCGGCTTGGTGAGGGAAGTTGTGTACCCTTTGGTGTGTACGGGATGTGCATTAGGGTTGTATTCCTTTTGTCCGTGTAAAACTCTTGTAAAAACTTTTTAAATAGTGGATTTGTTCTGAGGTAGGGTGCCTCCGTGGATGTTTCTCTCACTTGAGAATTTACAACGTAAAAAATCCTTGTGTTGTGATTGATTGGTTAATTTTCTATACTAGTTCATTAATTGCATCAATATTACAAAGGTTTTCAAGAATCTTGAAAAATTAAATAAGTGTTTCATAAAATTAAATTTTTACACTCTTGAAAAGTAAACTTCTAGTTTATTAATTTTTGGATTATCCATTGTGGGAATTTCAGTGTCATCCGGCTAACTAAAATGTCAACGGGAGCTAGCGGATCTAGAGGGAAAACAAGTTATTGGGCAGTCTCAAATCCTTATAGTTAAGCAACAATTAACATTACCATTAAATTATTCCATTTGTGTAACCCAACTTTTCTTAATCAAAAACTTCCACTTTAGTTGTTAACTAAAGATTTTTTAATATAAATAAATAGGAAATTATCAATTAGCTCATTATCTAAAGGATGAATTGACTTTGTTTTTTTTAGCTAAACCCGGCTCTTTTTAATGACTTTAGTCACACTTTTGTTTTTAACCCAAAAGTTTTGGATAAACCCAAAATGTCACTAATTATGATCTACATTTGCTCTTTTGTTACACCGTACTGTCAACTTGAATGAGTTATCTGTGTCAATTTAATTAATATTGTTTTGCTTTAATAATAATAGTTGGCCAAACTAACTTATGTGTACTTCGATTATCTCCTTTTAAATGATATATCTTGAGAGTGCACTCCCCATATCATGTCAATCTCAAATCATTGAAGATTGCAGCTTTACGGTGATTTTAAATTTTGAGGTATCAATTTAAGGTATATCTCTTCAGAGAAAACTTGAAGCGGCGAGCAAAACAACTCCAATAACAAGATAACTAAAACAACTAATTAACATTGTACTTTCCAAATTCCCCAATGAATTAAGCTGTCATCCAATATATGAGCATCATGCAGGCCTAAGAAAAAGACCACAATACCCTCACTTGCCTTCCATATAAATACTAGACTCAACATTGAGTACAAAACATCAAACACACACATTGAAGAAAAAAAAAATTCTACCTAGCCCATCAATGGCTTCCATTACTTGTATCAACAAATCCTTCTTCCTTTTTATCTTTTCTTTTGCCATTGTCCAGATGGCGATCGCAGGTGATCCCGATATCCTTACTGATTTTGAAATCCCAGCAAATCAAACTAATACTACTATCGACGGAAACTTTTTCACTTTTACTGGCATGAGAGTATTGGTTGGCAGTAACCCACCCCCAACCTTTAATGTTTCGAAATCGAGTATGGCGGAGTTCCCCGCGTTAAATGGTCAAAGTGTTTCGTATGCTGTCCTCCAATTCCCAGCTAACGGCACCAACCCACCTCACACTCATCCTAGAGCCTCAGAGCTTCTCTTTCTTCTCCAAGGTACAAGAAAATGTTAGAGTACTAGCGTACATAATAGTTATTAAGATGAAATCACTCAAAATTTTCAAACAGGAGATAAATTAAATACCATAGTAAAAAAATTGCTAACCTAACCACAAAAACTATGGCATCGAATAAAATGCGAATATGCTATGTCTGATATATACCAACTGAAAAAATGAAACGTGTACTTCTATCTCATCAATCACATAAATATTTTTTCGATATGACTTCCTTGATTTATAAAATTTTGCATGAAGGTACATTGCAAATAGGGTTCGTGGACACAACGAATAAGCTCTACACACAAACACTACAAGCGGGTGATTTATTTGTGTTTCCTAAGGGACTAGTCCACTTCCAATACAATGATGACCCAGAGAACCCTGCTTTGGCTGTGTCTGCCTTTGGAAGTGCTAATGCTGGCACTGTTTCAGTACCCAAGAGTGTGTTCACCACAGGAATTGATGACAATATTTTGGCTCAGTCTTTCAAAACAGATGTAGCCACTATTCAAAAAATCAAGGCTGGTCTTGCACCCAACCCATGATATTGATATATTTAGTGTTTAAATTTCACTACCGCAATATTTTTCCGAATTATCTTTGCTTTGAATAATTGATTGTCATGTATTAATAGTAACAGATTGTCCAGACTTGTCCTTGTATTTTTTTTTTATTTTTTTTTGTGTTGATGAAATAATATTGACCATTTCGATCCTAATAGCACTCTATATTATATTATATATATATTATTATTATTGACAATCAAACTAACAATCACTGCATTAAATTAATAAGAAGCTAAAACATAAGCATGAGCAAGCTACTCTGGGATATCAAATCTCCAAGACTGCTTTGAAGAAAAAGAAAAGTAAATTCTCGATACTGGGAAATTGCTTTTTCTGATATACGAAATAAATTAAAAATTCACGTTCATCCTTAATTTTCTACACAGTAATTACTGATACTTTGATAAATAATAATGGGTTAATTGTACTTTACATCTTTCAACTATTGAGATATTAGCACTTTGTCATATGAACTACCAAAGTTAGCAAATAATGCCATCAACTATTCAATTTGTAGCACTTAACCCGTTTTAGCTGACAGGGGTTAAAATTTTAAACAATTTTGGGGTCCAAATATAATTTTAGATAAATTAGGACAATAAATATAATTTTTAATTTTTGTCACCATTGTTGAGCATTATCTCTATCCACCTTTTCTTTAACCTTAAACCCTTATCACCATTTTCATTTTTCAGTTACTCTCTCTGGTCATCATCTCCGACCACCACCATCTCCGATCACCATTTTTAAGATCACAACAAAGGCACAACCCCGGGCACAAAATTGCTCTGGATATTGTTTGCTAACCATGTCTTGTACGTGGTCATAGTACTTCACAACCGCAGCTTAATTTCTAATTGATTCTATTGTCAGTAAACTTTGTTAAATCTGTGTTCAAAAGTTTCTATTCTTGTTCTAATGGTGCAATTAATTTTTTGTTTCGTTCTTAAGCTGGTCACAATTATTTAATTGTTTGATACATGCTTCTTCACGGGAATGAATCGCAAAACTAAATTTATTGATTACCAAACTTCCAATTAATTATTAGAAAGTCGGTGTAGAAAGTAGATGCATCAAAATAAGTGGGTGCAGTGGCGTAGGGGTGCGCAATTTGAATAAACTAAAAAATCAGCCTTATAAATACTTCTTCATTCTAAAATTAGCCCTATAAATTCAACATTTATTAAATTAATAACTAATAATTAGACCTAAATCAATTAAAAAGTTTATAATTTTTAACTAGTGCAAATTGAACACGAAATATGTTATATTCACACAACAAATTATTTACTGATTCCTCCGTATTTGAGTTAGAAGATTCATTTGACCTTAACAACTTCATTAAAAAGAATACAATAAATCTTATATATACGCATACAAAACAATGTCCTAAACTCTCCTAAAATTCAATAAAAGATATATAGGAGAGCGTACTGATGTGGGAGAGCGGATAAAGGAATCAAGAGCAGAGAGCCGATCAGTGATAAGTGAGAGTGGCTGAGTGGTCGCCGATCGGTGCTGTACTGCTGTGGACAGGGTAGCTGGACAGAGTCACGAGTCACAGAGAATGGGGTGAAACGGTCAAACAGAGTGGAAAAAAAAAAGAGAGAAACATGGGAGATTTGAGAAGAGAACGGAAAAATAAAGGAGGAGAGTGAGGTCTCGGGATCTCTCTCCTCCTCATTTAAGTGTATTTCAATTCTCAAAATACTTCTCAACTTTTATTTCTTACAAGTACATACCCTCAACTATAAATTTATACATATAAGTCCCTATTTTTTTAAAAAAAAAAAATTCCCGAAATCGTCGGGCGTGCACACACACCACCTCGTCACTATGTGGCTACTCCACTAAGTGGGTGAATGTTTCACAATTTGTATTAGAGAAAACTAAATAATACCTGTCCATTTAGAAGTTGAGAAACATAATCCAACATGATACTTTGAAGAGGAAGAGAGAAGGGGGTTTGACATTGGTGGGGATGAGAGAGAAAGGGGTGGAGATGTATGGTGGTGGTCAGAAATGATCACCGGAGATTGTAACCCGTGTCGGAGGCGGCCAAAGATGGTGGTGGTCGTAGATGATGACCGGAGAGAGTAACCGGAAATGGTGATAAGGGTTTAAGGTTGAAGAAGAGGTGGATGGAGATGATGCCCAACAATGGTAACAAAAATTAAAAATTACATTTATTATCCTAATTTATTTAAAATTATATTTGGGCTCCAAACTATTTAAAAATTTTAACCCCGTCAGGCAAAACGGGTCAAGTGCAAATAATTGAATAGTTGATAGCATTAATTGCTAAATTTGATAATTCATATAGTAAAGTGCTAATACCTCAATAGTTAAAAAGGGTAAAGTACAATTAATCCAATAATAATATATGGAGGTTGCTATTCGCCTATTCCCACTCCAATAAAAATTTGAAAATCTAAAATCGATACTTGAAAACCATATAAAATTTCCCAAAGAATGCATAAATATTGTCACTAAAGAAAGAACAAGTGAAAAAGTGATAATGTATTTATAAGGAAAAAATATTTAGACCTTCTTTTTTTATTTTTATTTAAAAAAAAATATGTTGGTGAATGCTTCCTTTTTCATATATATTTTCATTCTAATATATGTATTTTATAATGTGTAATCTACAAAAGGAGAACAAAATCTTATATATATATATATATATTAAAGAAAATTAGTGCCACAATTAATTAAAACTAAAATTGGTCGTGCAATCAATGTCTGTACAATATTATACCTAATAATTTCTCACATTATATATAAATTTTTAAAACGAAAATCTATACATCAAATAGTATTTTTTCAAGCAACTACGTTCAAGGTCATGGGTATAGTCTTTCCTCAAGATTAATTTATTTTTGTTATAATTTCTAAAACGTGAAAAGTAATTTCACAATTTTACAAATTTACTAAATTAAAGATTTGTTCACGTTTTATGTACAATACAAGAGTGCAAAATACTTTTATAAACTAAAGAAAATCGGTGCCGCAATTAATGAATAAGTGCAAAATATTTTTGCAAGACTTCATTAACGAGATTCATCCACAACCATTGGAAATATTTTTATATTTACACATGCATTAATGATCAACAAGAAAAATTAATATTGACAAAAATAAAAGAAGAATAAAAATCACGTCCTTCTTCTAGGACCATAATAGCATTTTGTGTACACAAAATCCTACAATTTATTTGAATAATTTTTATCTACATTTGATCTTTCGGATGCACTTAGATGAGTAAGTTATCATTTGACTTTCATGTCAATTTCAAATCATTGAAGATTGCATTTAGAGTTATATTATAATTTGAGTTATTAATTTAAGGTAGAGTAGTGCTATATATATAACTAATTTTTTTATATATATATAAATAATTGTAACATCAGTTACATTAATTTAAGGTAATGTAATCACATATATATATATATATATTTCTTCGTAAATGAATTCAACTATTCACACGTGAATGTAGTTTTTCATCAATAAATATATTGTATGTGATATGTTTTGAGTCTCATATAAAATATTTAATACTCATGTAGTATTAACGTAGACATTGCGAATAAAATTTACCATAAATATAAGGGGCAAAAAATATATAACGAATGAGTACATGTGATTATTGGGCACTCATGTAATGGATCTAGAGTAGGATAATGTATGTTGTAATTCAGGATCACTAAATATTATCTAGTAAAACGTTACACTTCTATATTAATTTACCAAATTTTGTCCTTGTACTCTTTCTGGTAAAACATGTAGCCCTATATCCGTTTGTTATTATTATGAACTCATAGGTAAACTTTTTCCTAAAAACTGGTTTGTAGGGGAAGCGTGCCTATGAACTTTATAAATTACTATTTGGGTTTATAACATTCATCACAATCCGCAATTATCATCCATTGTGATCCACTCTGTTGACACAGACTAGGTGGTAGCCCTTTTCATTATGGTGGCTTCACTCATCTAACTATATTCAATGGTTCAACATCACAAATGATGTAGCCATTTTAATCTAGCTTGTAGGTTGCCCCATTCGAGTGTCATAGCTTAGTCTCACTATGTCCGATCTTATACCGGACGTAGTTCAACCGTGCTATGTCTGATCCCATACCCGGCATAATGCCTGCTCTGTTACCACTTGTTAGTAACCCATGGGCCGTATTGGGGTGCTCAGTCCCGTACCCGAGCCTTAGTTCAACCACATTACGTTCAATACCATACATGGCATGATGCATGCTCTGATACCACTTGTTATGAACCCATGTGTATAACTTGCACTTTGAAATTTTTGATGAATTTTTTTGGACATGTTCTATTCATTACAAAGACCATCTCCATCACGTTTTATGAAATAATTTATTGGTTTAGCTCTCAAATTGGATCTCATTAAAGAAAACTGAACCAAAAAGATAATGGATATATAGGAGTCAAATTTCACTTTTCATTCGAACTATATATATATATGATATGTTTGGCTTTTTCACTTTTTAATTGATACAATAATTTTAACATAGTTACTCGTTTATGGCACAACTTAACTTGTTAATCATTATGAAATATGGCACATTGATTATGAAAAAAAAAACTGAACTTTTAATTTAATATCTAAAAAATATAGTAGAATCTTAATTCGTGTCAGCGAGAATATATATTAATATCTATATATTCAAGGAATTCCCATGAGAGGCAATGAGATTTTTCACCTAAATTTTGAATAATGTGCCTATATGAGATTTAAAGTTGATGACTTTAAAGTTATATTGAAAACTTGATGAGAGAGTTACGGAATGAGTAGAAAGATCGAGTTAGGTTTGATTACGGGTGTGACCCGGTGGTTTTTATTGAAACTGATTAAATTAATTTGAAGAAAAATGTTTTTGCATTGAATATTCAAGTATGAAAGCTTAAATACCGAAAACAAAAATATCAAAAAGAAAAAAAAAACAAGCTGGTTTAATTTTGGTATTAATCTCATAAAAACTGAACTACCGATTTATCGTAAGGAAGATACCTTAAAGTAAAGTATACCAAAAATACCTAAAACACTAATTTCAAAATTATCAAAAATAAATAATACTAAAATTGTGGAATGGTTATCTGGAAATAAAGTAAAAAGGCTTGCGTGATAATGTTTTTCGTAAAAAAACCAATTAATAATATTTTTTAGAAATAAGGACCTAGATATCATTATCATTATGAGATAAGGGCTTGTTTATCAATTGTGTTTTAAAATAAGAGTTTTGACCGAGTGCAAACTTTACTTTCCACTAAACTGTGGAAACTTGTGTTTAGTGCAAACTTAACTTTGCACAAAATTGTGTTTTGTGCAAACTTAACTTTGCAATCAAAAAAATTTAGTGCAAATTTGTTTTGCACAATGTGTTTATATTTTTTAACAAGGATATTCTTATGTTTCATTCATAAAACTTTAAAACAATGTCAAATAAATACAAATATATAGTAATATTTTAAAAAATAAAGAGTGCAAACTTAAATTTGCATAACTCCGAAAAAATTATTATGCGCATTTTATTAATAAATAAGTTTTGAATATGTAATTTGTTAAAATTATTCTAAAGTATTGTCAATTAAACACATATTTATAATAATATGCTAAAAAACATGTAGTGCAAACTTGATTTTGCATGATTTCATAAAAAAATAAAATTTAAAAATTTACTGCGAAGTTATCTTTGCAATCCTTTTGGAATTTAGTCAAATATAGGCCCTTAATTTAAAAAAAATATTATTATTTGGTTCTTTTGTAAAAAACTTTTTCATACAAACCCTATTTTTCAATATCCCGGATAATTATATATAAGCAAGATAGAATATAGCTAATATATACCTTAAATATTAAGAATTTAAATACTTACAAACTATTAATTTTTTAAATAAGATTTTATACTTATACTCTTGAGTAATATGATCGTTCATTTCTTTTTCAATTTTAAATTATTTTCAAGAATAGTGCCCAAATTTTTCCCACTTCGATCTAAAACTCTAGTCTACGATCTAAAGTTATTCTGTCTATCAAAAACCAAATTAACAAAAATATATATAAAATTTTACATTTATAATGTCGTAAACCGTAATTAAAATTAACCAGAAATAGCCAAAATCAAAAATTTCCAAAAATACCAAATACACTGAAAAATCGAGTGGTTTAGTATTGGTTTTTACTGTCAAATGATGATTGGTAAACTAGTAAAATTGGTACTAAACTTCTTATTTTGGTTTTTGTATTGATAAAGACGATTTACTACCAATTTACCGAAATAACACCCCCAAATTTTAGTGCATATTTAATGTTTATAAGTGGTTTTTTTGTTGATTTAATATTTTATTGTGTGCATAAGATGAATCCAATGACCCAAAAGTATTAATACCAATTTAAAAACTATTTATAGCTGTTATCGGTGTGCTTCTATTGTCAACGATGGTTTTTTGCAATATAGATATATGGAGGGATATAAATGAGCTGAGTCGAGCCAAACATAGTGCTGTTTAAGTTTGGTTCATTAATCATTTTGAGCTTATAAATTTGCTCAAGCTTTACTTGCTTGACTCTTGAACCAAAGCTTTTAATTGAGTCGAACTCGAATAGCGTATTTTTTTACTTAGTTTTACAATGTTTCTAAGCTTATTGAACCAAACTCATTAACATCTTAAACTTCAAAATGTGTTCAAGCTTGGTTTGTTTCACAAACGAACCTCGAACAAGCTGATCATAATCAAACAATCGCAAGTCGAACTCGCGTAACTTGGCTTGTGGACCTGGTCCCTATCGAAAAACAAAATTTACAATACGTTCCAATAACTTTTTCTTAAAGGATGTGGTCTCATAGGTAGCGTATCTGCTTCTAGCGAGTAATTAGATACACGTATACACTATTTAAGTATATGTGATTTTTTGTTCACATGTACAGTACCTATGAAGCATGTGGCCAAGAAATTACAAATATGATACCTGAGGAACCGTATCCTTTAAAAAGTAGAAACTGTATCCTTCAAAAAAAAAAGTTGGTGGAATTCATCTTAAAATGTTCAAAAACAAAAACAGGGCCTAATTTTTTTTCTTTTTCTTTTTTCCTCTGTCTTTTTAGGGAAACTAAACAACAAAAACTGATCATCGATCAGCTATAGCAGAAGACAAAAACAAACCAAGATGAAAAATCTGATACTCTAAATAACCTCCATCAAATTGCATGTGCTTAAAACCGCATAAAAATTAACTTTTGTTTAATGTCTTTTTTTTTTAGAAATTAGTATAATCAATGTTCTACGAGGCTCTTGGAAGTATATCCTATTCAATTAGGCAAAGTGACAAACTAGAATTCAACTGCAATAACAAGAACCACATTGTAATTTCCAAATCTACTTACCATATTCCATTCATATCCAGCAGGTTGTAGAGTAGACACCACTAAATCCCTTAATTCACTATATATATAAATACTTTACACCTATGTACCTTAATTAAACACAAAACAACATACTTTAGATCACTTGTACATTCATTCATTCAACTAATATTATTGACTCTAAAATGGCTTCCAATTTTTTCTTCCTCCTCATAGCATCCTTTGCCATTATTGGAACCGCAATGGCCGGTGACCCCGATATCCTCACCAACTTTGTAGTCCCCACCACAACCAATCTCTCGAGCACCAGTGTTGACGGTAGCTTTTTTACATTCACCGGCATGAGATCACTTGTAGGCGCTGACCCCCCACCGGCTTTCAAGGTTTTGAAGGCAAGCATGGCCGAGTTCCCGGCCCTCAATGGCCAGAGTGTTTCGTACGCGGTTCTAGAGTTCCCAGCTGCTGCCACCAACCCACCCCACACCCATCCTCGTGCGTCAGAGCTTCTCTTTCTTGTCCAAGGTATGACATTATATTTATTTTTCTAATGACAGTAAAATATGGATTTAACCCCTCCAAAGTTACAAAAACCAATTTAGAGGTAAATATGTCCTGGACCATTAATTTGAGATATTTCAGATTAGTTTATCTAGTAGAGTCACTCCCTCTGGCGAATACTGAAAATTTGAACGGTTCAATTTTAGATTGTATAACTTTACCTCTTAAGTAATTTTAGTCAATTTGAAGAAATCGGATCCGTAAAATACTGATCACCAAATTCATTGACAAAACATTAATTGTACTGTACATGCATGACTGTCCCACAACGTAATCACTACAAGCTCTAACATCGTGTGGGTTACAAAGTTCGGTCTAATACGTTATTAATCAGTTTAAAGGTACTCGCATGTGCATTAGTTATAATTGATAATTAAGACATGCTAACAAGTTTTCTAACATGATCATTTCGTCAACTTCACTGATTTACCATACTTAATTTTCGTCTGAAGGTACACTGGAAGTGGGATTCGTGGATACGACTAATAATCTCTACACTCAGACACTACAAATAGGCGACTTGTTTGTGTTTCCTAAAGGACTAGTCCACTTTCAATACAATGTGGACACACAAAAACCCTGCTTTAGCTGTATCTGCCTTTGGGAGCGCTAATGCCGGCACTGTTTCAGTTCCGACCAGTGTATTCACCACAGGCATTGATGACAATATTTTGGCTCAATCTTTCAAAACCGATGTTGCTACTATTCAGAAAATCAAGGCTGGTCTTGCACCCAAGCCATGAAGAAGCTGAATTTGGTCTTAGTACGTTATAATTTTTTGAGTTGAATAATTATCTGTATTGATTAAAATTGAAGTTCTTCATGGAATTATTTACAGATTTAACCTTGACATGTCTTCATATTTTTGTTAAGGAAAATAAAATAGATCATTCCTTATAGCCTTGCTGTCTTTTATTTCTTCCTAATTACATACTGTTCAACTTATTTTGGTGGGATTTCCTTGCAATATTGATTAATTAATGTGCCATTTAGTCATTTGAAACTCGTGGAATGCGACAGCTACAGGGTTATAATTTTATATTTGGGGTGCGAGTGAGAGTACGAGTGAACTAAGAATGTCATTATGTTCAACAGAAAGTTGAGGCTGATACTTAAGTAATCAATGTATTAAATTTTTTTTTAAAAATGTAAGTTGTATTATTGATCACTAATTATATTGAACGTAGTAATTTCTTAAAATATTACAATTAAAATAGAACTATTAATTTGAGATCAACGCAGGGAATGCATATTAATTGCGGGCCACCCATTCGTTTAAGTAGTGCGAAGTCAGTTTCTACCCAAAAAAAAAAAATTCACTTTCTTAGCAAGTCTGCCCAGGTTTAGCTTGGAAACATTAACACTGTCAACGCTTTCAACAGAACGTCAACAGTGTTGATGTTTTCAGATTTTAAAAGAACCAACACTCCTGTCACTCTTAATTAAAACAGAAAACGATAACACTGTTGACATTTTAATTTAAATTCCTAAATTTTTACATTTATTCAATTCCTAAATTTTTACAATTTTTTTTTTATTTTAATAGGTTTCTTTTCGTCATTAATTATTATTCTTTTCGAACTAGTAAATACTTCCTTAGTTTTTTCTTTCTTTCTTTCTTTCCTTAAATTTGTTATTTCACTTTAGTACTGTTTTTCTATTTGTATATAGTTTTAAATGCTTTACTTTCTTACTTCCAAGTTATTTATCTGTATATATACAACTTATAAATGTTTCCGACACATAATAATCTGATCATATAAAACTCATCATTCATTGACTTGCAGTGATGGTGCATTTAAATTGGAACAAAAATTATCCTACACATTCCAAAAGATTAATTTTTGTTCTGATTTTAGATCCAAAGCTTGAAATTAAATACCCAAAAATACCTTAAAAACGACTTTGCGAATGATTCTGACTGATTTGTAACGTCTAGAGAATGGATATTAACAACTCCTCATTTCAATTTACAAAAAATATTTTATTAAATTCAGACATTTACTGATATACAACAGAAAATCCAGAACTTGCAAGCCGAAAAATTAAATATGATATCAGTAAAGAAATGTATACGAGAGTATGTAACAATTCAATATATGAAAGTGTTATTATATAAAAAAAATGAAATAACAATTTCAAAAGTAAATAGAAAATGTGAAAAGCCTTACTTAAGTGAAATAACAAAGTTAAAGTAAGCAAGAAAGCAAGAAAGCAAGAAAGAAAAAAACTAAGGGAATATGTAATATTTGGAAAAAAAAAATTAAGGATGAAGGATCACCAAAAACACTAAATTGGAAAAACTCGGAGAATAAGGGTAACTTAATTGTGTTCATTTATTAAATTGTCACAATATTGTCACTGGTTTTTACGGTGAGAAAGTTTAAGAAACTTTATCAATGATTTTTCTTTAAAATGTCTATATTGTAGTATTGTAATATCAAGCATACAAAAATAAAGTGAGGCTAACATGTTTTGATGTATAAAAAATTATCTAACTATTCCATTGATTGTCATTTTACTTTTATTTCAATTTTTCAGATGGCCTCATATTAATACAATATTAAACCTATTATTTTCACATCTTATGATAGATTAACCAATATCAAAAGATACCTCTCAATCCGATTGGGGATTAGAATTAGAAGGAATATAAAAGAAATCAAGTTTTTTATTTTTTTTTTATTTTTTTGTTTTACGATAAAAATTGTTTGTGCCAGTTTATATGCACCTCGATTAATTCTTCTCCAAAAGATTTTAAACTTTCAGTACTTTCCAGATGAATTGAACCCTAGTTGAAGAAGGAGAGGACCACCTTCCTTGTGGGTCAATCAAGAATTGGTTTCAAGAATATATCCAACAGTAGTAAGTTGCCAAAATAATTTGGGCCTGTTTGATTACTTGAATTAAATAATTTGGGCATATCTTCAATTTTAAAACTCGTAACTTTTAAAAAGCATTGAATTTAGCACAATAAAACTATATATATATATATATTAATAGTAAGGGTTAGTCTGGGTCATCTCAACAAGTTGATTTTAAATATATAAATTATATTTTGGTTAAATATTATTTTATAGTAATCTTGTAACATTCATTCCTTAATTAACAGGATAACACCCGTAATTAAGATCTGAATTGTTACTAACCCATCTTAAAATGACTAAAATGGGCATTTATATAAACACGAAATCAAGGCAACATGCATATCACATATCAATCAAGCATGAAGTACAAAATAATAGTATAACTTTTGCCCGTGCATATAATAGTTATACAAAACTAAACTAAGTAAATTCAAAAATATATACGATATTTCGGGCTAGCCGTGGCTTCTTGTAAGGACATATACATCACAAAAATAGTTACTGTATCAGAGCCTCTACTTCGTCCCTGAACCCGTCGTCTCTTTGTCTTCATTGAATTATTGGGTACCTGTATCGTTTTAAAGAAATTGTGGTGAGCTATTTGCTCACTAGAGGGGAAATAAGGGGCATGATATCTTAAAACAGGTTTAATTAAACATTGTTAAATCAAACTTGTTTAGCAGTACAGTTTAGAATCGCCATCATCATATAAACAATGCATGTACGTGCTGATGCAAGGGTTACCTCCCGTGTCAACCATTTACGTGTAACGGAGAATCTGAGTTGTGAATATATTCCATTGTCGCCAAGGATGCACTACCATCACAATGATACCTTAGAAACCACACGTCCCTATTTCACATGAACATAGATATCAATAAAACTCATAGTGCTTTGCCAATTGCCTAGGTTCCCGGGCTCCTCACCGATGGCTTATAGGTGGCTAAACTTTGCTTCCCCCGGGGGTTTAGGGATTTTCAACCCAATGGCACCGAGCCCCACTTATTTTTCATCCCGACAAACACTATACGCATAAGAACATTCCCATCCAAAAGATACAAGTTTTCCAAATCATAGATAATAAATATGCACTCTTCCAGAGATGGACACTCAATCCATGTGTCATATGAGTACTTCCAAGCTTGCTAAGATTTCGGTTGACACAATAATAATGCATAATATGTACGACATGCTATTAAATAGACATAGGAAGTAATTTATGTCATATACACTCTAGCAAATCTCTCTTCATATCCCTTGATGTACATAACTCATCAACAAACCAATTTCATTAACTATTAACACCCATACACTAAAGGGATATCTCATTTAGTTCAAATATCACATTATTTCAAGTATAAATGACATACCTTACCTCAAACATGTATTCATGATTTTACAAATCATAAAACACCATAATCTTATTATGTCTAATTATCTAACAATCATGGATCAAACATAATGATTATCGAGGAACAAAACCATATTATTATGTTTGAAAAGCAAGAAAAACCCCTACCTCAAGTTTGTAGACAGAAAGGAAGAAGAAAAATATGATAATCGAAACCCGTCTGACGAAATCCCAAAAACTTGGGTCAACGCGTTCCTAGAATGGCAAAACCCCCAAATCGATGAAGCATAAACTCTAACTTGCGTGGCCCTAGCTCAAGCTTGAGCTCCCTTGGCGGATGACCAAGGTAGAAGATGATGAATGGTGAAGAAGAAAAGGATTTAAATGATTTGGAGCTTTGATCGTTGATGGATGATGAAAGGTGTATGAAAATCTCCCAAGAAACTCACCTATTTATCTCTCTAGAACCTTATGGTTGTGTGTGGACGTTTTGGGTCGAAATATGGTGAAAAATAGACAAAACGCAATTAAAAATGAGTTAAGTCGGTGCCCAGGTTTAATCGGCGAACCGGTATGCAGAAAATGGGAGACCGGTCGGTAATCTCCATTTTTCCAAATTTTTAAACGCTGGACCTGTATGAAAAAATCCCATACCAGTCCACAAGTCATTCTCCCCCAAAATTTATAAGCCGGACCGGTATGCTAAAATCCCCATACCGGTCCGCGGGTCAATCTTTACCCTGTAGCACTGTTCTTGTTTCGCCTATAATTTCTTACTCGATACTGCAATTGGGATGATATTTATGTCCATGAAAGGATAATTCAAAGATCTACAACTTCCTAAAAGAAAATTCCCCAAAATTTAAATGTAAAATTTTCAAAATTTATCGATGACAGCCACAATCTTTATGAACGATTTCAACTTTTGCTAGTCAGCCTACTAAAATCATTATTTAACCAATTTTCACACAACATTCACTGAATATAACATGTTTAATATTAATATAAACACAGGGTGTTACAATCTCTCCTACTAAATAAAATTTTGCCGTGGAAATTTAACTATTAGACATTAATTAAACAATTCTAGATATTTACTACGAATCTCGGTCTCTAATTCCCATGTCGCCTCTTTGGCTCCGTGATGTTGCCATAAAACTTTCACTAAAGGAATAACTTTGGTTCGAAGCACTTGATCTCGACGATCTAAGATCTGTATCGAGCGGGTTTCATAAGTCCCGTCATCTAATACCTCGAGGTTTTCTACGGCTGGGGAAAATAGAATTAGGAACCGGAGAACGGGTTCAGTTCGGTTCTTCAAAATTTGCTAATTTTTTTAACGGTTCGGTTCTTGTCATTTGTTAATGGTTCTTAATATAATTTCTTTCCAATAACCTTTAAAGAACCGTTATTGAACTTTTTCTTCTAAGCTCTATTCCAATGCTTAAGAACCGAACCGTTAGAACCGTTATTTCTTTCCAATAATCGTTAATATTTTGGTTTTTCTCTTGTTAACGGTTAACTAATAAACCGGAAGAACCAAATAACCATTAATATTTTGGCTTTTCTTTTGTTAACGGTTAACCGATAAACCGGAAGAACCGAACCGTTAGAACCGGTTCGGTTCTTAAACAGTTCTTCACTTTTTTATACTTAGAACCAAACTGTTATAATTTAATGGTTCGGTTAACGGTTCTTTGAAAATTGACTAGGAACCGAACCGGTCCCAGCCCTAAGGTTTTCTCATTGAACAATGTGAGAAAGATCATGAACGTATCGTAGCAACATCGATACATGAAAGACATTGTGGACATTAAATACCTTTGGTTACAAGGTATCAAGGAGACAACTTCCCTTTACTACTAAACTGAGTAATACCAAAACGAGGCTTGGTTTTCAAAAACACGTGATCACCAACCTCGAATTCTAACGAACGACGATGTCTATCGGCATAACTCTTTTGTTGACTCTGTGCGGTAAAAAGTTGTTGTCGGATAATTTTAATCTTTTCGGTGGTTTGTTCCATTAATTTCGATCCCAACAAAGTTCTCTTCCCCGACTTCACACTAGCAAACCGGTGATCTACACGAACGACCGTAAAAGGCTTCGTAAGGTGCTATGTCTATACTAGCTCGAAAACTGTTATTGTAAGAAAATTCGACAAACAGCAAATGTTCTATCTAATTTTCCAAAAAATCAAGGACACATGCCCTCAATATACGTTCGAGTATTTGGATAACCCTTTCGAATTGTCAATCGATTTGCGAATAAAGCACCGTACTGAATCTCAATTGAGTCCCCAAAGCTTTTTGAAGACTCTCCTAAAATCGAGATGTAAAATAAGGATCTCGGTCCGACACAATAATGGGCGAAATCCCATGAAGTTTAACTATCTCCCAGACATAGAGTTTTCCCAAATAATGTCCCAAGAATTTGACTTCCGACATCCAGAAATCACACTTGCTAAGTTTAGCATACAACTTGTGATCCCGATGAATTTGAAGAGCTAGACGAAGATGGTTCTCATGCTACTCATCGAACTTAGAGTAGATAAGAATGTTGTCTATAAAAACTACCACAAACTGATCTAAATAAGGATGATACAAATGACTCATCAATCCTTATTTAGTACATCGATCTAAGCTATTTTAAGTGCTAAAATGAAGGGACGCTAAAAGATGGAGTTTAAATTCATTAACCCTGATCAAAAGAGCATCATAGTTGCCCTATTTTTGATTCGTTAGTTAATATACTTTTTTCATATGACGCATCATTTAAAATAGAGTCTTCGCGTGTGAAAAATGATTTCTCTGGCATGGATTTAATCGATGAAAGAGTAGGTTCATTGCACTGTCACTGCTGTACCCTCCTTGGGTATTTTTTTATTTTTCTTTTTAGTGTTCTTTTTAAAGACGAGTCTACTCAAACAAACAAAAAAATGGGTCAACTTTTTAGTGCATTTTTACTATGCGACCCACATGCATGCATTTTATTAGTGTAACTATTGAGTAAAACTGTGAAAGTAAAAGTACTCTCTCGTTTTTCTGTGGTGTAGGAACACTTTGTGGTGGGGGGATGATAATTTTTTTTGTAATAGGTCCTATTTTTCAATGTTAGTTAGATTAATAAGGTTCCTAATTGAAAGTTGGGTCTTAAAATGAATATTTTGATCAAGATTAAGTTAAAATTCATTATTATTAATATTTTATGTGTTGATAATTATATTTTTTTCTCAAACATTCTTCTTCCTTGATCTTCCATTGTGCCCGATACATTAATTGCACCAGCCACCAATATCACTAAGGACCTAATTAGGAATGGAACGAGAGAAGGAACACTACAAGAAAAATGGGTTTACGTGACGACCGTAAGTCGTCACAAAAATAGGCAAATTCATCACATAAGACTATAGGTGAGGAATTTTGATCGTCACAAAAGTTGTCATACCATATCCATGATTTTATAATTAATTCATATCCACGATTGTATAGACAAACAAATAGAAATTATTTTTTAATTAAATAACTTTTTATTATCTATTCAGACGCCCATAAATAAGCGAGATGATTTTTTTTTAAGTGGACCCCCTCAAGTATTTCAACCACCGGATGTTTATACAAATAATGTTAATATCTGCAGAGGCAAAGTTAAAGCTTAGATGGTGCGGTACGGGCCCCCTCAAGTATTTCAAAACTTTTGCAGCATGTTAAATATTTTGAATTTTGAATTTTTTTTGTATGCTATGACAAATGTTACATATTTTTAATGATTGTCCATCTCAAATTAAGCGGTGTATATATTTTTGTATTTTGAGCTTTATTTTAGAAAGAGATCTTAAGTTGAGAAAATTCTAAAGGAAAAGTGAAGTTGTATAAACACTTCACAACATACATAGATGGATATAATTGGCTCTAATAATGTTGTGGAAAAACAATTCTATCTTTTTTTGTCACCCTCCAAGATTCATTTCAGATTGTGACCCTGTATACGAGTAAATACATGCATAGACATTGCAATTTATCTAATGTATAATGTATTTATGGACATAAAAGAGGAATTTTGTAATTGAATTATGATTTACTATAATTTATTAATACATGAGAAAATTATTCAAATAAAATTAGAAAGAAAAGAAAATTACATTACGTGTAATTATAAAGACAAATGCAATGGTGGATGATTAATTAAAAGACTTCAATTTTTCATGGGTTTGGTGCAAGTCCAGCCTTGATTTTTTGAATAGTGGCTACATCTGTTTTGAAAGACTGAGCCAAAATATTGTCATCAATTCCTGTGGTGAAGACACTGTTGGGTACAGAAACAGTGCCAGCATTAGCACTCCCAAAGGCAGACACGGCCAAAGCAGGGATCTTTGGGTCAGCATTGTACTGAAAGTGGACCAATCCTTTGGGAAAGATAAACAAATCAGCCACTTGTAGTGTTTGTGTGTAGAGCTTATTTGTTGTGTCCACGAACCCTACTTGCAATGTACCTTCAAGAAAAATAATGAAAATTTAGAGCACAAGTGATCGAGCGAGGTGGATACCAATGTACTCTAGTTCAGATAATATCACTGTCTACTACTCGTTACTCAATGGGCAAGGTTCGAACCTTGTACGGACAGATTTGGCGGCTTCAACTATTAACTTTCTACTTTACCACATTTAATCAAAAAAGTTGAAATGTTTTGAATAATCTGCATCATGACTAGGTTTTTTTTAATGAGGTATTGGACAAACAAATATAATTTGTTAAATTCGCTAACTTCTTGATTTAGGTTTGTTGAATAGTTCTTTTGACAAAAATATGTTAAATTTTGGCAAATTTTAATTTGTAACTCATCTGCTCAAAATATTAAAAAAAAATATGTATATATATATAGTTGAAGGGTGTTTTAGTCTTCATAATTAAAAGCGCACAAAATTAAAATCGACCATCGACTATAATGTATGAGGATTTATGGCTCGTTTGGTTCAAGATTTAAACCATTCCAGGAATGCTATATTCTATTCCGAAACGATTCCCACGTTTGGTTCAAGTTTTAAGTCCGGAATAAATGATTCCAGGAACAAACCTTTTCCCCCAAAGTTCTCCCATTTAAATCATAAGGAATAAACCATTACCAGTGAGCATCTTTTTTAATTTTTTCATGTTAGGACTAAAATAACACTCTTCCTTATGAATAAATAATTCTTTTTTCATTAGTGTATGAAAATATTGTTTGGAATTTTTTTTTAATTACGCTGCTGCACAAAAATGAAAAAAAAAATATTTGGAACTTTTTTCTTTTCTTTTTTCCTGGTGTAATTTTTTTTTTAATTACAAAAATTGTAATTTTTGTAGGATAGTTATTAGCTAGGTATGTGTAATTTTTGTAATTTATTATAATAATTGTCTCTTTTGAAAAATTAGTAGGTGATATTTTCTCATCTTATAAAAAGAAGGGTATTTATGTAATTGATACTTTATTCTTTATTCAATATCCCGGTTGAACCAAACATCGGCATGGCATCCTAGATGCCAGGAAAATAACTTTTCAGGAATCAAGTATTCCCATTACATACCCATTCCATTCCCAAAACTCGAACCAAACGAGCCCTAATGTAAATTTTTCGTAAATATATATTAATTCTCATACGCATTATCGTTACAATTATTATGCTCGTTATTTTCTCTTACCTTGAAAAAGAAAGAGAAGTTCTGAGGCGCGAGGGTGGGTGTGGGGTGGGTTGGTACTATTAGCAGGGAACTGAAGAACAGCATACGAAACACTCTGTCCATTGAGTGCGGGGAACTCAGTCATGCTCGCCTTCAAAACTTTGAAAGCAGGTGGTGGATCAGCGCCGATCACTACTCTCATGCCAGTGAACGTAAAAAAGTTGCCATCGATAATCGGGTTACCAGTCTGATTGGCCGGAATTATAAAGTCTGTCAAGATATCAGGATCACCGGCAATCGCCCTTTCGACAACGGCGAAACAAGCTATGAAGAGGAAGAAAAATTGAAGGAGGGATTGTTTGGAAGCCATATATACGGTTGAGTTTATGGATCAAATAAAGGAATTAATTAGGTGAGTTTTGTTGGTTTGGGTTTAAGGGCAGGAGGTGCTTTTTATATGCAAATTAAGGTTGAGGTTTTGCTGTGTCCAGTTGGACTGCCGGATATGTATGAATATGAATTTTGCATAAAAAACAACGTAATTTGGAGACTACAATGTTTTTCTTGTTTTGACAGTTATTGATTTGACTTTCTGACTTGGATAAATAGAAGGGGGCTATTATTAATACATATTAAAATATTCTTTAACATTTTAATTTTGACTCGGCCCTTAAAGATCGAGTATGTGCACATATATATATATTCGGTCCCTAACATACTCGGTCTTTAGGAACCGAGTCAATGTGCACATACTCGGTCCTTAGAGGCCGACGAGCCAATGTATTTTTTTTTATCCGCTAAAGGCTCCGCTCCTAAGTACCAAGTATGTGCACATACACTCAGTCCTTAGGAGCCGAATAAATAGGACGGAGTGTTAGAGAGTGTTTTATTATGTCAATAGTAGCCTCCAAATAAAATATGCTAAAAATTGGCGTACGGCGCCTAATTAAGGTTCTTAATGACAATTTTACTCCTTTCCTAATTTTTTTTAACCTTGGTATCAATGTATTAATTATTATAATAAAAAATAAATTGTATTCTCAACCATCCAATCTTTTAATTCTTGCTGATCATTTTTAGGATTCAAGTACTATCATTAACTAGATTTGTCGCAAGGTTTGGTCATTGTCAAAAAAGTTATAAGATATTGCATATGCCAGGTTTAGAGTTCGAGTCTCATTTTCTCTCTAGCGAAAAAGTTAAGAAACCCTCTCTACCCCGAGTGAGACTTGAACTTGGATCTCTTAGCTCGCTTATCTTAAACATGAATATATTTGTCGCAATGTATCAAAAAAAATATTCATTTATTATATAGATTAATTATTATTTTTTAGGGAATATAGATTAACTAATTTTAACGTAATTATTGCAAATGAACTCACTTTTATTACTAGCGTGTAGGATCCACCTCCTCTCCGATACACTTTCCCTCTAATTTCTCTGAATGTATGATGAGTAGAATTTTGGTATTTAATTATACTTAATAAAAAAAAATAACTCTTAATTTAAGATCACGCGCAACTATTGTATAGAATGCTAAGGTTGCAAACATACGGCTTTAAATTATCATTTTATATACGTGTTATCTCTTTTGTGAGACATATAAGAAGCAATGCTAAAATCAGGCAAAATGCAAATTTAATACTGCTGTATTGTATATATAAATTGTACGTGCATGAAACGCATATTCACGAAAGACTTGTTTCTTCTATTAGAAATCCACTTTTATCATATATTGCTTATTATTATTATTATTATTTTGTTATTAGAAATCCGCTTTTTTCAGCCCTATGAGGTTTTCGTCTCTCTTTTGGTGAGAATTTTCTTCCTCATTCATATTGGATATGGACATGTGTCTCAAGTAGCACATATTGGAGTGGAGTGGAATGGAGATTGGCAGATCTCCTCTGGGTTGAGATCTGACTCAAAATTACGAAGATTTATTCTTGCTTGTTCGGTGGTATTTCGGTGTGGATGAAGACTCTTTTTGGAAGGCTTCTTTAATTTGGTCGTGGTTTTTTGTTTCGGGGTGTGCCTTATAGGTATTTTTCTTTAATTAATGTCCCCTCATTTTTTCAAAGTTTTTCCTTATATGGTAAAACCCTTGATTGATGTGGTTTATGTCTTTACGACCGTTGTAAACTCTTTGAAACGCATATTTATTCTCGTTATAATATTCAAACTCTATTGTTAATGATATTATATTCTTATTTCAAAAAAAAACTTACCAAAATAAGTGTCACCATATAATAATATTATCATTAGATATTTAGCAAATAGAATTATCAATATTTAAAAGGCTTCAAACACAAGAGTTGTTAGTATAGTAGAAATGCGGGTGAGTTTTCCATCTCATGTCTAGGTTCGCACCACAGTTTAAAATAAATAAATAAATAAACTTCAATTTTTTGCCTAGGGACTTTAGTGCTTGAAGGGTTCAGTCCATCTGTCCGAAAAAAGGGGTTCAATTCATCAATATTGAGTGGACGGAATGCCCTTGACATCGAGCCCAAAGTTTGTTGGAATTTAGAAAATGGGCCTGGCTTCCTATTTTGAACTTGATGGGTTTTAAGGAACAAAATTTGGGTTTACGGTTATAGTCGCTATATTTTAAGTTAATGTGACAATAGTCCCTAGTTTATTTTTTATTTTATTTTATTTTATTTTTCTAGGATTTTAGACTTATTTTTATTCGACATACATTATTTTCCCTTAACCTAATTGACTTGCTATTAAGTGTTTTATGTTTTTAGTCTCAATATATGTAAAATGTCTACACAGGTGTCAACACGTTATTTGCTTAAAAATATGAAATAAAAGCACATAATTTTAATTGCATGCTTGTCAACATTCTTTTCATTAAAAAAGACGGACAAGAAACGTAAGATGTTCATCTGGCCAATACACATTTTCTTAAAAAAACTGGACTAAAATTTTACAAATTTTTAATCCGCACGTACACGTATATGTCAAAGCATTATCTCTGTGTTATCATTTGTTTGCGAGGATAGTTTAGTAAATTTAAGCTTTTTTAAGTGTTAAAATGAATGAACAAAAAAACTCGAGACTTTTCAAAATTTTAATTTATTTTTCCTTTATTATATTAGAATTTTATTTTATCCTGATTTTATGTTCCATCGATCGGGAAAATTGAGACTTACATTTAAATATTTAATCACCACATAGTATTTTCCCTTTACTTAATTTACGACCTTTTATGTTTAAAAACTTGTTTGGAATAAATGTTTTATGTTTTTAGTCTCTGTGATTGTAAAATGTCTACATGTGTGTCAATATGTTATTACCGAAATACATGAAATAAAATCACATAATTTTAATGTGTATATGTGTCAATATTATATTTATCAAAAAGGAGGGACAAAAAATGTAAGATGTTCATACATACATGTGTTAATGCACTATTTTAAAAAGGTGGACTAAAATAAAATTGTAAATTTTTAATCTACGTACACACATGTCAAAGCACCATTTGTGGGGAATTGACAAACTTGACCCTGAAATTTGGGGTCAGTTGCAACTTTAATCATAATGTTTCAATTTTAGCAATGTCAACCCTGAAGTACATTTCGTTATGCAACGTCAACCTTTTAATAGAGGCTAACGTGGTCGGCCGACATGGATCGAGATGGACAAATAAGTTGAAAATTTTGACCCTGAAGTTTAGGTATTTTGCAACTTGAACCCTAATGTTTCATTTTTTGCAATGTCAATCCTAAAGTTTCTTTAGTTATACAATGCCAACCCCTGATACACTTTCATTTCAAAGCTCTTAATGGAGGTTTATGTGGATTCGATGTTGACAAATGGAGGTTTTCGTTGTGTATAGCTCTTACACTTTTGACCAAATTATCCCAAATCAACATTCAATTAGCGCTTGGCAAAAAAAGAGGGCTCTTGAAATTATGGTTCAAAATGTGCTCCAAATTTTGACATCTCTACCTCCAAACGAGAAAATTTGGCCAGATTACGGTTTACAAATCCCTCTATGTTTTTAATATTGACAGAAATTTAGATTTGGTTTCATCTAATGTGGGGAATGACAAGAAAGAATTGTTGTTACTTTTTATGATTTGGTCCATATAAATAAACAATTTATCGTAATTTAGCCATTTCGTCTCGTTTGAAGCTGGAGACATTGAATTTTGGAATATATTTTGAACTTAATTTCACAAGTTCTTTCTTTATAAACTTTAACTGGATGTTAAGTTGGGATAATTTAGTCAAAGTGCAAGAGTTATACACAACCAAAACCTTCATTTGTCTACGTTGGATCCATCTAAAGCTCTGTTAAGAGCTTTGAAACGAAAATGAGCGAAGGGTTGTCATTACATAACTAAAGAAATTTTACGGTTGACAATGCTAAAATTGAAACATTAGGGTTAAATTAAAAAGTTGCAAATAACCCAAACTTCAGGCCAAAATTGCCAATTCATTTGTCCACATTGGATCCATGTCAACTGGCCATATAGTCCTCCATTATGTGCTTTCAAACATAAGTAGGTAGAGGGATAACATTATGTAACTAAATATACTTTTGAGTTAACATTATTAAAATTAAAATATCAAGGTAAAGTTACAATAATCCCCAAACTTTTAGGCCAAATTTAATTCCCCCACCATTTGTTGAAGAATGAGAGTAGAGATGTAAAACTTTATTTTATATTTCTTTTTATACTTTTAGAATTCAATACATCACTATAGGCATGTGTTACGTTCATATTAAGGATAGTTTAATGCATCTAAGCTATTTTAAGTGCTAAAATGAAGGGAAGCTAAAAGATGAAATTTAAATTTATTAACCTTGATCACAAGAGTATCATAGCTACCCTATTTTTGATTTGTTAATATACTTTTGTCTTGACACATCAATTGAAATAGTCTTTGCAGTGAAAAAATGATTTCTCTAGCATGGGTTTAATTGATGAAAGAGTAGGTTCACTATACCGTAACCCTCCTTAAGTAATTTCTTTTTCTTTTTTTTAATGTTCTGTTTAAAGAGGGGTCTACCTTTTATGGCATTTTTACTATGCAGCCCACATGCATGCATTTTATCGGTGTAACTTTTAAGTAAAATTGTGAAAGTAAAAGTATTCTCTCTTTTTTTTGCGGTGTGGGAAAGGGGGTTGATAATTTTTTTGTAACATGTAATGCCCCAACTAAGTGAATTAGTGTAAATTAGACACATATTAATCTCGACTAAGTGAAATTTTTGAAGAGTTTAGAAATCTTGGTTGAGAATGGACCAAATTGTAAAGTTGCCAAAGTTTAGGGTTAAAATAATAAAGTTATGAAACTTCAGGATTAAATGCCGTAATTAAGCCAAAACTTTGATGTTTTTTACATTGACCACCAACTTAGTCACTTTCTTCATCCTTCATTTTTCTTATTTTTCATACCGTTGCCGAGAGTGAGGTGGAGAAAAACTAATAAAGGTGTAAAGTTTATTTTATATAAATTGGTCATCAAAACTCCGCCGAATCGAGTCGAGCCTTAAGAAAAAATTATTCTATACGTCAAGGGCTATGCAATGGTATAAGAATTTTAGAGTTGTGCTGGTTGGGGTTCGGGTATTAGCTCAAATTTCATCTTTGGGGCTAAATATTTTGAGGGATGGGTTTAATTATTTTTAAAACCTGATAATATGATTTTATTCTATATAAATCATTATATTTTAATTGTCTTTGTTTTAAGAATTATTATATGCTGAGGATGATGATATTTTATGATTTATAAAGCCATGGGCATGTGATTTAAAGCAAGATATGCCATTATGCTTGATATATACGTGTTATTTGACATACATGATATATCCCTTGGATGTATAGATGTTGTATATTTATGAAATTAATTATTAATGAATTATATACATCAAGGGATATGTATAGAAATTTGTTGTAATTATAGGGCATAAATTGTTTCAAATGTTCATTTGGTAACATGTTATGCATATTGGGCATCATTATTATGTCAACCGGATTCTTAAAGATCTTTCGGCAAATTCGGACTATTCCTATGGTCTATCATGTGGGCATATATCTCGTATCTATGATGCCAAAAGCTTCTTATATATGTTGTATCATTCTGGGACGTAATATGATCCCGTGACGGATCCGATTATTATTTTTACTGCGGCCCTTCGATGATGAAGGGAATATGTATTGACTGGTGTTTGCTAATGTGAAAATAAGTAAGGCTCGGTGCCCTTGGATTGAAAATTCCTAAACCCCTGGGGGACAGCAATTAGGTCGGCTTTCTAAAGCCAGCAGTGAATAGTCCGAAAATCTAGACCTCGGCAAAGCACTTGTAATTATGTGATATGATATGGATAGACATGTGGTCCAATTCTATTATGATATGATGATGATCTTTTATGGGCCGGATGATGTTATATTGTGATTATGTTCGATTTATTCTCACTACAAGAAAAATGAGATTATGTGACGAAATTTTAGGTGAGGCCTGAAAATTTGTCGCATTTTATTAGATTTCGTGAAGCCTTGTTAGAGGTCATCACATAAAATTAATTTTTTTCTTGCCCAAATAAATTCCTCACATATAGTTTTATAGTCGTCACTTGTTCCTTAGCGGGAGTTTTTATCGCCCAAATTTCATTGATAATAAATGAAGAAATTACATTAGTGTCGCATATACATTTACGTGACTCCAAGTAAACCAAAGTGACCCCTAAAATCCTCACTTAAACCTCATTATTAAAAAATTAAAAAAATATATTATGTGGTCTTAACTTAGGTTACTTTTTCCCCAGAAAAAAGAGAGAGAAATAGTCATTCCCTTAAAATCCTCACAACCCACCTAGTATCGTCTCTCTCAAAGCAACCCATTGTCATCCGTCTCCTCTCCCCCTTCTCTCCATCTCTCATTGCGTCTGTAGCACCCCGTGTTCATATTAGTGTTAATTATGTTGTATTAGGTTTTTTTTACACTGATGTGAGTGATCGTTTAGTGATTCGGGTGGTCCGAATCGATTTTGGTTTGTAAATCATGAGTTTTGATCCTACGCGATTTCCTTATTTTTAGCCAACTTTGGATTATCGTAACTTTCTCATCTTTTATCCGATTTGACTGTCGTTTATTCCTACTTCTATATTTCATTCCATTCTACAACTTTTGTGTTTTGGCTGAAGTCCAATTCGCACTCCTCGTTGACCAAAACAGGGCCCGAAGTTGGCCACTCGCTAAATTCTGGTCTTTCGGTAGCGCTTTGGCAGAGCGCTGTCTTCGGTGAATTTCTGGGAATGATTGGTCCATAATTTTGGAAAACTTCCTCTTAGAAAGTTGTAGATCTTTGAAATACCTTTCCGTGGACATAAAGAACGCCTCAATCGGAGTTCCGAGTCAAAAGTTATGGCCAAATTACAAACAGTGCATCAGAACACCAAAATTACACGCGGACCGGTATTGGGATCAAATACTGATGCGCGGACCGGTATGGCCTTTTTGAATACCGGTCCGGCAGTGGGCCAATGTCGGTTTTGATGATTTTTAAGCATCCTTTTGACCCCTTTTTGCCACAACTTCGACCCAAACACTCCTAGACATCCCTAGAGAGTTCTAGAGAGCTCTAGGGAGAGAGAGAAGGAGATTTCTACACATCTAACCTCTTGATCCAAGCATTAAAGCTTTAAACCATCCAAATCTTCCTCTCCTTCACTATTCATCATCTCCTACCTTGTTGTCCACCATAGGAGCTCTAGTTTGAGCGTTGGATACGGGAACGGGGGTACATAGATCATTGGTTGGAGGATCTTGCCACGCTAGGAGCGTGGTAACGCAAGAGCTTTAAGATTTCACCAAACGGAGCTTCGAATATGGATTGATTTCTATGGTTAAGGTATGGGAAGTATTTCGTATTCATTCCGTAAGCTCTAGAGCTATTCTTTGATATCCGTATTTTTGTATTCATCTTGTGTTGCTTATTCATTGGCTCCGTGACATGTTTGTTGATATTAATTGGTATATGTGATGTTTTTGGCTGGATTGCTTTGGTGATTTATTAGTACATGTTTAAGTACACCTACCGAAGATTTGCCAACAATCCAACAGCCCGGTCTGCAACGTCCGCGGAGAGGGCGTGGGTAAGGTGAGGCAGGAATTGGTATGGTGGTACTTGACATATAGCCATGAAAGAGCCGGGTATGAGGCCTTGTGTGGTGATGGGCTTAAGTATGTGTATTTGTTATTGCTCTATTGATTCATATATTCATCTTTATCCTCTGTATACAGTTTACTTCCCCATAAATGTTTTTCATCTACAGGTGCTCGCGGTGAGGACACGGGATGGGACGGTGAGAGCTCGTGGGACAACTTTAGAGATAGTTGTAGTTTGATAGAGGATTTTTGTTGTATTTTAAAAATCAATTATAAATTGTTACGATTTGTATTATATTTATTCATTTCTTATCGCCCCCAAGGGCGGGGCGTTACAGCGCCTCTCCCCCTTCTCTCCATCTCCACTCCACCGGAACCCTATTTATCGCTGTCATCTACTCCACCGCGACCCCTGTCTCCTCTCTTGTGGTTTTTCTCAACCGCAGGTACACACATCCAAACCCTTTACTTCTCTCTATTCTATTTGAAAAATACACTGTATGTATATATTATGCAAAAAATAGACCCATTTTAATTAGGTTTGTTTGATTTGGGGGTGGAGATTATAAAGTTGATCTTGAAAATTAAATCCTAAGTTTAATAATTTAAAGTACCCTAACACTTTGAGTATCACTGCACAAGGTTATGACCTATTGTATTTGAGGCATTTGTGCTAAATTAGGAATCATCAATTTTCATATCAACAAGATCAAGAGGTACGCCACAATTTCCCCTTAACTCTGTCTTTTAGTTCTATATGCATCATTAATCTTCGTATTATTTATTATGCTCACTAAATCATTACTTCACCACCATATATGTGTTGGTGTTTAAAGTTTTTTTCTTTGCCAAATTAGATTTAGTCTTATTTTTTGTTGATAAAGGTTTATTGAATTCATTAGTTTTTGCTTATCTTTGTGGGTGACAAATACTGAGTTTTTGTTTAATAGAATTTGTTAAAGCACTCACTTATCTTCTTTTTTTAGAAAACACTGAGATTAATGGATGATTTATGTAGTATTAATGTACTGACTACTGAATCACTGTTAAAGGTTAAACATCTTTGGCTGAAATTTGTCGTTGGATCTGTTTAAGGTAAAGGTTATGATATAGTTGTTTATGTTGGTAATTAACTTATAGTTGCTTACCTTATTCATCGAGCGTGCTACAAGGTCTAGTGACTACTAATGTAGATTATTATTAAACCAAACATTTGTTATTTGTTAGGTCAAAATTACAAGGTTTGTAGTACCTTTTTTTTTCTTATTGGTTGATCAATTATTGATGTATGCTATTCTTAGTTCTTGTATGCTATTCTTAGTGTAAGATATATACATATTTAATTGATCTACTCAATATTAATATCTTTGTTGCTATCCTAATTAGTCTCTAAGCTATAAGGGTCACACGTAGCTACCCAGCGTAAATTCAATTCCTTAATCTAAATAGATTGCATACATGCCAAATTGCCACCTGTTGTTTCTTGATGGGTACATAATAAATAATTAGATTTGTTTCCATTTATAAACTAACGATTTTTTGAAAAGATATTTAGTAATCCTAACTGTTTGTTAGGAGCATTAGGTGGATCGAAAACAATTACTTTATTGTATTCTTTGTAGTATTTCTTTGTTCTCATACTTTTACGTGTTTAGTGTACTGGACCATTGGCTTGAAATAAAACGTAATGTTGAAATTGGAGTTGGCCATTATATATCATCTATCAGTTCAAGTAAGAAGCCACTATATATGTGATCAAGTAGGCTAGTCTAGTCAAAAAATGTACTCATTTGAACTTGGGAGAGATCCCAAGTCGAGTCTCAGCATAGGGATTTGGTAAATTTTTGTTATTTGTTATTAAAGGGAGGTGCTTAGAATTTTCTAATTTTTTTTTACTGATATAGATTATAATTGAGCTCAAACCAAATAGAGTCTATTAAAGAAAGCAAAAGACAATGTTTGAAGACCACAAGAGAAATAAAAAAAAAGTGTGTAATCTCTTTTCTCTTTGTGGGTTTGAGAGTTACAGAGAGAGAAAGTGAAGCAAAGGAGAGAGGGAGAGATGGGTTATGTTATATTGGGATATGCGAGAGAAAGTGAAGCCAAAAGTGCGTACTCTCTTTTCTGTTATGTTAACTTTTAACGTGCAATATCTTGATATCTGAAGTTCTTCGACGTAACTTGGACTAATTACTATAGATCTTAAAAATTATTAATTTATGCTTTCATCTCCTTCCTTCTGTTGCTTTTCCTCACACATATTGATTCAAAAGCAATCCGGGGTATATCAACCACAACACAATATTGTGAGTGCAACTTGGTGTTCTTTGGTTAGCACTGTTTATTCTGTGAATTTTGTTTATGAGCTTTATTTTCATTTTTGTCTTCAAGATCTATCTCGGGAAATATCTATTTGGCTTTATTTGGAAAATTGCATTTAGAAGTAGAGTTGGAATGACGAAAAAAATATACTAAAACAAATTGCTTTATCGCTTAAGCAAGCTGGCCTACACAATAGCTTGTAGAGTGTCTGCTTGAGATTGTTTGCTTTTGCAACTATGGTATTTGTTATGCTTAAAGAAAATTTCAAATGAAAAAAAGATATCCAATAGTTTAAAATAGTTTACTTTTGTCATCCGATCAAGTTTTATTAAAAAGAATCATGTTGAATATTAAGTGGACAGTGAAAAACTATTAATATCCCAATTTTATCTAATTTATACAAAAGCTTTGTTTGCAATAAAATTTGAATAAATTAAAGAATTAGCAGTGTTATTTAATTTTTTTGGTTTGTTTCGCTTTATGGTTTTTACTGCAATAGATTGTTTAAGCTGTGTTTTTAGTAAGAACGTACTTCAATGTTTGACAATTCTTTTATATTATAATTTATGATAATTTGCATGTACTCAATGAAATTGTTCAGTTTATTTAGAAATTTATATCCCACAATTGGTAATTTGGTCAATGTAATATTATATAATATATCGCAATTTTATGGTGGAAGTCAATGGTACTGCCGTAGTTGAAATATATATTGCTTATGATATGTGACAATGTATTGTGTTTGGAACAAAAACACGTGTTAGTTATGGATTAATTCTAATAGTAGTTCAAAAATAAACAATATTTCTTTTCTCTAGCTCTTTGTTTGGTGCAGAAAATTTTTAAGATCAATGCTGCAAATCGGAAGAAGCATATATTCACAAGGGAGGGCCATTTGTCCAACATGCAAAGAATGTCCAAAGAGTAAATATAAATAAGTTCAAAGTTCGTTAGTTTATTTAAAATTTCTAACTTCAACTATTGTTCATTATTTGTTATGTTCATTATTTTTTATTTTTTATTATGAAAATACTAATAATATAGGAAGGCAAGCTTTTATTTATGATAGATAATTGGGAGAAGCTTCACAAAAATGCAAAAAATTGGATCAATTATGCTTAAAAGAAACATGTAAGTCATAGTGCTCTCCACAATTAATAGTTTATTTTTACGTTGACATTCATGATATGTTTGGGACCCGTGTTGACGGGCTAATTGGTAGTTTAGTTTATATATTCACACTCTTATCTTATAGCTTGGGACTCACATTGACGGGCTAATTAGTAGTTTAGTTTTTTATATTGATGCTAATAGGACATGTTTCGGACGCATATTAACAGGATAATTATTTTTCATTTTTATGCACTCTTTTGCTAAATTTGAATGGTTTATTAAGCTAGAAGATATCTATTTTTATGCCCCCACCCTTAAAACATAAAAGGAATAAAGTGGATAGGTAGGAATCGCAAGAAAGTTATAAATCATCTATTGTTTTACCACTATTTACCTCAATTCTTTGCCCACACCTTTCATTTCTAAAATCATCTTTCAAGTTGACATACAAGTGCCAGCAATGCCTGAATTGAAACAACATTAGTAGTGCAGGCAACTCAATGGTACACCACCAAATTCTATTGTGGGGATGTAGATGTTGAATTTCGAATATCAGGGGAGAAGTTTAGGAGGAAAGGAAAGTCAATTCATGGTGTTGTTGTCTTTCCATGTATAGAGGTGTCTAATTCATGTCACATTGTCTATGGATACTAGTGCAGAGTTGAATAAGATGCAAGGTCAACTAAAGCAACTATCAACACATGTTCTCACTTTGCAAAAGGAAAATGAAGAATCGAAAGAGCAAGACCACAACAATTCCGTGTACGTCAAGATGATGCTAACTATGATGAATTAGGTGACTATAACCTTGATGACTAATTTAGGGACTTAGTCTTTATGTTTAATTTTGTAACATGGATGAACTTGGTGCGTTCTACCTATTTTTTGTTCCACAACATGTATTAAGGGAAATTTGATATTAAACATTGAACTAGGTTAGCCTTAGGATGATTTTTGGCATCTTTTGCTATGTAACTATTTTGGACGTATCCTTGGTTTATGCAAATATATATAATTTTATGAATATGTATCAAATTGTCTTTTTTATATCTTATTGTATTTTCTTATTATATTTATGAAACAAAAAATAGGGAATAAATGATGAAAAATGTGAGGAAATTTATCTCACAATTCTCTACAATAAGTGACGCTGAGACAGTTGAGACATCTAAAAGACAATGTATTTGTGAGAAATTCTTCATCACAAATAATACTTATATGTGAGGAATAAGTCGTCACGGTACAACAACAATATGTGATGCCAAAAGTTGTCACAAATAACCCGAAAAGGTGATGCACAAGTTGTCACAAATGTTAACAGAATAAGTATCTCGTCCCCTTAATAAGTGAGGAAGTGGTTGCCACATATCATAGGAATGTGTGGCGCCTCAAAAATTTCGTCACTTAATACACTTAGTGACTTACTATAGGTGACGCCCTCTGTGACGCCAAAAATTCGTCACATATATTCAAATGTGACGAAATTGACCATTTTTGTGATGACTTACGAGTGTCACATAAGCCCATTTTTCTTGTAATGTTTCTGAGGCGGTCAGGCCCGTTCTTCTTCTTATAATTATGGTTCGACCCAGCTTTGGTATCTCTTGGGGGGCGGTCAGGCCTATTGTTGTTATTATGATTATGATTCGGTTCGACCTCGATAGTCTCTCGTTATAATGGTTGACACAAAGGGGGTAACCTGCATATGCACATGCATTCATTGTTTTATCAGTTAAGCCATTATTTATGATTAAATAGTTAATTATATTTTTTACATAATATTGCATGTTATATCCCCTCTACTGAACTGTGGGCTCACCCCGTTTTATGTAAACAAATTCAAGTATCCAAGAGACGGATAAGACAGAAAAAGTGATTGGGTCGAGAACGAAGTATAGGACCTCTGATACCGACTCATTTTTGTTGTATATGTGTGTATGTGGCAAGCCGTGAGTTATTATTTACTTTGTAATACATGTTGACATGATTTGTATGCCTCTCGGATTACATGTATGTATATAGATGTATATTACACTCATGTTTTATATTATTGTCCACGGCATGAGTATCAGGATTGTTTATTCCATACAATGTGATTCTCTTGAATTTATTGTTTCGTTACTTATTTTAGATCTATTTTAGCTCGTTTAAGGTGGGTTAGTAACACTCCAAGTTTTAATTACATGTGTTATTCTATTAATTAAGTCGGGGGTGTTACAAATTTGTATTAGAGCATAGGTTTGCGATTTACTTGGATTGTTGGAAGAAATATATGGAATATGAGATGAACTGTATTTTTTGTGAATATGTGTATATCAGGTTATTATGATATTTTTCTTTTTTTTTTGTATAGTGAATGGCGACCCCACCAGATGATAGGGAGAACCATGTCACTCATGAGAGTTCTACCTCGGGAGGGAGAACCATGTCACTCACCAGATGAGCCAATGTGTTGGCTCATACCGAACAACCTCGAGAGAGAGTTCAGGAGAATCAGGCTATGATGGCCGTCGAAAAATTCAAAACGTTGTCTTCTCCTATTTTCAATAGGATGTCTGGTCCTGATGCTGATGAGTCTTGACTCGATCAGATAGAGAGAGCATTTAATGTCATGCACTTATCGGATGATTTAAAACTCAGCCTTGGTACCTATCAGTTGATTGATCAGGCGAGTGTTTGGTTGAGGAATGTGTCGAAGAGGGCGAATGCTCCTACTACCTGGGAGCAGTTCACCCAGTTGTTTTTAGAGCGTTATTTCTCACCGGTCCACCGTATTATTAAAAGGGATGAGTTTCGTTCCCTTATCCAAGGGAATATGTCCGTGACGGAGTATAAGGCAAAGTTCGAAAATCTGAGTCATTTTGAGAAAAGTTTAGACAGTGATCTTGAGGAGAAGATACATTTGTTTCTGGAAGAGTTGAAGCCTTCTATTAGAGAGAATGTGTACCACTTGAACTAAAGTAGTGTGACGGATGCTGTGAAAATAACCATGAAAGTCGAGCAAGAAAGAGCAGACGCCAATAGATTCCTAAAAAGAAAAAGGGGTACCGAGGGAAATAAGTCTGATAATCAGGGGAAGAAGTTTAGAAGTGATTCGGGGTCTTTCAGTGGCAGTGTTGGTAGAGGCCGTCTTTCGGGGAGCAGTAGCGAGCACCAGGGACAAAGAGAAAGGGTTTGTTATGGGTGTGGTTAACCAGGGCATATTCGTAGGGATTGTCCAAGTGTGAGTTGAGAGTAATAGCCGTCTCAACCTCCCTACAGCCAGTCTCAAACTTAGGATTCGAGCCGTATTAGCAAAATAGGCCAATCTTTCTCTAGTGGTCAAGGCCGGGGTCAGAGTCAGTCCCGTGGGGATGGAAGTTCGTATTCTCGGGGAGGCAGTAGGACTTTGGGCTAAATGTATATTATGAGTCAGGTGGAGCAACCCGAAGCTAAAGTAATAAAAGATAATATTCTATTTTTTAATTCTTGGGTTAATGTTTTGTTTGATACCGGTGCTTCTTATTCATTTATCTTGTTGGCTTTAATAAATATATTGGGATTGAATGTTGAATGTTTGGATACATCGATATGTGTTGGTTCGCCTTTGGGGAGTGATGTATGGTTGAGTTCTATTTGTATCAATTGTTCCTTGAGTATAAGAGAATTCTCGATAGAATTTGATCTTATTGTGATGGATATAGAGGTCTATGATCTTATTTTATGAATGGATTGGTTGGCTACATTTCATGTGATAATTGAATGTTCTAAATGTCAAGTATCAATTGCATTGCCTAATAGTGAGATGTTAATCTTCTATTGTAAGCCTGAGTCACATACGCCGTGTACGTATTTGAGACCCAAGGAACAACGGGATTTTTTTTCGGTGGTTGGCTAGTATGGTGGCACGAGAAGAGGGTAGTTCATATCATTTTAATCTTCCCATGGTTAGGGAATTTTTAGATATGTTTTCTAATGATCTTTCAGGTCTTTCCCCACATCAGGCGGTAGATTTTTTTATTGACCTTATTCCGGGTACTGCTCCGATATCGTTAGCATCGTATCTTATGGCTCTTGCCGAGCTGAAGGAACTGAAAGTTCAAATTGATGAGTTATTGCAAAAAAGGTTTATTAGACCTAGTTTGTCTCCTTGGAGCGCACCTGTACTGTTTGCTAAGAAGCAATATGGGTCTTTACGGTTGTGTATAGAATATTGTCAGTTGAATAGTGTCATTGTCAAGAATAAGTATCCGTTGCCCCGAATAGATGATCTGGTTGGTCAGTTACAAGGTGCCATTAGATTTTCCAAGATAGATCTTCGATCGGGCTATCATCAGATGTTAGTCCGTGAAGAAGATATTTCAAAGACAGCGTTTCATACTCGATATGGTTATTACCAGTTCTTAATGATGCCATTTTGGTTGAAGAATGCGCCAGCGGCATTTATGGACTTGATGAATTGCTTGTATCTTCCTTATCTTGATCTGTGTGTGGTGATTTTTATAGATGATATTCTTATATACTCCAAGTCTTATGAAGAGCATGAAAATCATCTCCGTCTAGCTCTTCAAGTCCTTCGAGATCACCAGCTCTATGCTAAGCTTAGCAAATATGACTTTTGAATGTCGGAAGTTAAATTCTTGGGACATGTCGTCTTGAGTAATCGAATTTCGGTAGATCCAACGAAAATAGAAGTTGTTCTAAAGTGGGAGAGGCCTCGAAATGTTACGGAGGTTAGAAGTTTTCTGGGTTTAGCGGGCTATTATCGTCGGTTTGTGAAAAACTTTTCTCCTAGAGCATTGCCATTGACTTACCTCACTCACAAAGGTGTTCAATTCGTTTGGAGTGACGATTGTGAGAAAGTCTTCCTAAAGTTGAAAAGTAAGCTTACTTCGGTTCCAGTTCTTGTTTTACCCGAGCGGGAAAAGAGTTATACGATTTATTGTGATGCTTCTAGATTTGGTTTGGGTTGTGTTCTTATGTAAGTAGAGCAGTTTGGTACTTGGCCAAGAAGAGTGGTCCTATGCGCTTTTGGCTAGTGTAGACCCACAAGTCCACAGCCTAGTCACAACTTTGGTCCCGAGGTTAATAGGGTAAATTCACACTCGTTATAATGCATGATGATAGTGCGTGCGTGCAAAATAACAATTATGGAGGTATATTATGATAAGCGCTTTAGGGTTTGTTCAAGTACTTTCAATTTTTATTTATGAAAAGATTTTCCTCAAACAATTATTACAAACAAAAAGGGAACCAAGGTATCCACCTAAATCGCATCTATGTTATCCTAAAACTAAGGCCCAAAAAGAAAGCATGCAAACATAAACAATTATCCATGCATATTCTACTCTTGTTTAGAGTCTAATCCTCTTAAAAATCCCCAGCAGAGTCGCCACTGTGAGAACCCGTGTCCTCGACGCCCGGGGGTCCCCGTGGGCGGCGATTCCGTTGTTGATTTCGAAAATCGATTTTGAAAAGAATAAGAGTCGCCAGTTTGTTTTACTAAACAAACAAAAAAACGTTTGTGTAAAAGAGACGTATTTATGGACTAAATATCCTCTTATACACAATGTATGCGAAACCAGTTGATTCGAAAGTTCGGGGATTAAGTTACGAATCGGGAAGGTGTTAGGCACCCAATTCGCCCTTTCGGTTTCTTGAGTAGGATATGCGTGTGTTATAATTCAGCTTTTGCATGCTATTGCTATTACTTTACAGCTTGTCGTGCTTACCTTAGAAACAGGGATTTTTGGGTTGGGATAAAAACGATGTGTTTCCTAATTCGCCCATGATTTTGAAAATAAGTGTGTGTGTGATTTGCAAAAATAGAGTTTGATAATAATAGATGCAATGAAACAAGTGATTTTGTAAAGTATTGGGCTTTTCAAAAACTGATTCAATGTGGAATCTTATACTCGATATGATATGAGGTGACTTGACCGATCGTATACCATAGTCTATTGATTAAACCGGTATAGATGGCAGTAGTGCTCTCATAATCGAGTGTTTATCACATACACACCGCAATCTATGAGTTAAATTGGATATATAGCGATTATCGATTCCTTCGTATAACAATGCCGCTAATCCGGGCTTTTGGAAAAGTAAGAAGGTAATAATACTATTTTGGAATTGGATTAGGGTTTACTATACGCCTTTGGTTTTGAAAAACAATTTGAAAAGGAGTTTTGAAAAGCTATCAAGTGATAGAAATTATGCAGACAAGAATATAAATTATAAAACTGACGAATAAATAAAAAAAGAGAGAGAAAATTATACCCGGGCCTCCTTGGGGGGAGAGAATAAGGATCTCTTGGTGTCTACCACGAAATCCCCTTGATTGTTGACGATAATAATGAATGGAGGGGGGTCTATTTATAGTTGTCAAAATACTTGGAGAGCAAGAAAAGAGATTGCAACTAGGACTCTTGGAAATTATCGCGAAGCCTTCCCACCGTTGGATCATCCTGATTTTTGGATATGTATTGGGAATAGAACTCTTCTAGATTGTACAAAAATTTCAGGTCGATCAGATTTCGGGAAGGTTCCCATTCGTTCTGATTGGTACGAAGAGTTTGTGTCCGCGTAAGAAAGGTACTTGTTGTAGACAAGGTCCCTTGTTTGCACGTCAAGTCAGGTTCTAACCGTTGGATCATGCTGAATTTTGGATATGTATTTCCAATATAAGTCTTATAGACCCTGTAAACAATTGGAGGCGATCGGAGTTCTGGAAGGACTCGGTCTCCTTGGCTTGGTACAAAGAGTTTGTTCCCGCGTAGGAAACGTACTTGCGTACCAAAATCTCGACAATTGAACTTCCAACCGTTGGATTATGCTGAGTTTTTTACATGTTTTCCCTCCAAATGTTTTTTAACTTGTGTCCAAATTTGAGATCGATCAGAAGTCGGGAAGGCCACTATTTATTTTAATTTGCTACGAAGGACACTTCAACTAGAATTGCACGATAGACAAATTGATTCTTGAGGATCCCATGTCTGAAAAAGCTGAAATTTTAATATGCTCTTCCCCACAATAAGGCCTATCCACTTACCAAACTTCAAACCATTTTAACTTCGAGAAGACCTCCATTTGACCACCCAAAATAAACTCGTGATTTTCTGAATTTTCGGAGATCCGACTGTCGGATTGAGCTGATTTTCGAGTATGCTACTCCTCATGATAATGTCTAACAACTCTCAAAGTTTGAGGATGATCCAAAATGCGTAACTCTCCTTTCACAAGTTTTCAGGAGTTTTTGACGATTTTCGATTCCGATAATTTTCAATAATTCTGTAACTCCTCATCCGGGGTCCTTTTGGCTTTCTTCTTTGACATGTATCACATGTACATAATATATGCATCTAGGAATACTCGTGTATGCATGCGTGTTCATTTATTTGAAAATCAGATTTCTTGCGGGGGTCGCAAAATGAGGTGTTCACATTATCTGTATGGCAAGACATTTTAAGTCTATTCTGATCACAAGAGCCTGAAATTTATCTTTACCAGAAAAATTTGAATCTTAGGCAGTGACGGTGGATAAAGTACTTTGAAAATTATGATTTTATTTTGCAGTATCACCCGGGCAAAGCTAATGTTGTAACCAATGCCTTGAGTCGAAAATCCCAAGGGTCTTTAGCTGCTCTACGATGTCGAGAGTGGAAACTAAGATAAGATTTACAACGGTATAATCTTATGGTGAGTCGGAATGATAACCGAGTATATCTTTATAATATGGTTGTTCAATCAGCAATCCAACAACAGGTGATTGATGCCCAACGTGTAGATAAAGAACTTCGGGTAATAAGTGAATGTTTGATTACGGAAGCTGAACACGGTGACTACAGATTTAAGGCCGATGGAGGAATTCAAGTCCGAGATAGATTGGTAGTGCCGAAAGATTCAGAACTTATAAACGAAATTCTAAGTGAAGCCCATCATTCTAAATTTTCTATTCACCCAGGAGGTACGAAAATGTGTCGAGACTTATGCCAAAATTTCTGACGAAGTGGTATGAAACATGATGTCGCAAACTATGTAAGCAAATGTATGACCTGTCAGTTGGTGAAGGCCGAACATCAAAGACCCGCAGGGCAACTTCAACCATTACCCATTCCCGAGTGAAAGTGGGAACATGTTACTATGGATTTTGTTTCGGGGTTACCTAAAGCTTTGGGTGGTCAAGACACCATTTGGGAAATTGTCGATAGGTTGATGAAGTCTGCTCATTTTCTTCCCATTCGTAACAACCAAAATGTAGAGAGCCTTGACAAATTATATGTTTGAGAGATAGTTAAGTTGCACGAGGTGCCACTTACTATTGTATCGGATCGAGATCCTCATTTCACATCTTGATTTTAGGGGAGTTTACAAAAAGCTCTGGGTACTCGTTTCCTCGAGGACATGTTGAGAGCTTGTATCTTATATTTTTGAGGAAATTGGACAGAGCATTTGCCTTTAGTGGAGTTTGCCTACAATAACAGTTCAGGCTAATATAGGCATGGCGCCTTATGAGTCCTTGTATGGTCGACCATGTAGATCTTCAATTTGTTGGTATGAAGTCAGGGAAAGAACATTGTTGGGTCCGGAATTGGTAGAATAAACAATTGAAAAAGTTAAGATTATCCGACAACACCTCCTTACTGCTCAAAGTCGGCAGAAAAGTTATGCCGATAAGCGTTGTCGTCATTTGGAGTTTGAAGTCGATAGTCATATATTTTTGAAAACTAAACCTCGTTTTCGTATTACACGTTTTGGTGGCAAAGGAAATTAGTCCCTCCTTACATTGGGCCGTTTGAAATCTTGGAACGTGTTGGAAATGTTTCGTATCGTTTAGCTTTACCTCCACAGATGTCGATTGTTCATAATATCTTTCATGTGTCGATGTTTCGACGGTATGTTTACGATCCGTCCCATATTGTTCAATAAGAAGATTTGAAAATCCTTGATGATGGGACGTATGAAACTCGGCCGATTCAAATCTTAGACCGTCGAGACCGAGTGCTGAGAAACAAAGTCATACCCTTAGTCAAAGTCTTGTGGTTGCACCACGGAGTCGAGGAGGCAACATAGGAGATGAAAACTGAGATCCGCCACAAATATCCTGACTTATTTACCTAAGGTACGATATTTAAATTTCGAGGAAGAAATTTTTATTAGTGGGGAAGATTATAATACCCCGTAATGTAATTAATGTAAACTAGACAGATATTAATCTCGACTAAGTGAAATTTTTGAAGAATTTATAAATCTTGGTTGAGCATGGACCAAATTGTAAAGTTGCCAAAGTTCAGGGTTAAAATAATAAAGTTATGAAACTTCAGGGTTAAATGCCGTAATTAAGCCAAAACTTTGAATATTTTACATTGACCACCGACTTGGTCACTTTCTTCATCCTTCATTTTTCTTCATTTTCATACTATTGCCGAGAGTGATGTGGAGAAAAACTAATAAAGGTGTAAATTTTATTTTATATAAATTGGTCATCAAAACTTCGCCGAATCGAGTCGAGCCTTAAGGGAAAGTTGTTCTATACGTCGAGGACTACGCAACGATATAAGAATTTTAGAGTTGTGCTAGTCGGGGTTCGGGTATCAACTTAAATTTCATCTTTGGGGCTAAATATTTTGAGGTATGGGTTTAATTATTTTTAAAATCTGACAATATGATTTTCTTTTATATAAATCATCATATTTTAATTGTCTTTATTTTAAGAATTATTACATGATGAGGATGATGATACTTTATGATTTATAAAGCCATGTGCATGTGATTTGAAGCAAGATATGTCATTATACTTGATATATATGTGCTATTTGACATATATGATATATCCCTTGGATGTATAAATATTGTATATTTATGAAATTAATTACTTAATGAATTATATACATCAAGGGACATGTATAGAGATTTGTTGTAGTTATATGGCATAAATTATTTCTAATGTTCATTTGTTAGCATGTTATGCATATTGAGCATCATTATTGTGTCAACCTGATTCTTAGAGATCTTTCGGCAAACTCGGACTATTCTTATGGCCTATCATGTGGCCATATATCTCGTATCTTTGGTGTCGAAAGTTTCTTATATATGTTGTATCATTCTGGGACGTGATATGATCCCGTGACGGATCTGATTATTATTATTATGGCCCTTCGATGATGAAGGGATGATGAAGGGAATATGCATTGACTGGTACTTGCCGATGTGAAAATAAGTAGGGCTCTGTGCTCTTGGGTTGAAAATCCCTAAACTCTTGGGGGACAACAATGAGGTCGACTATCTAGAGTCAACGGTGAGTAGCCCGAAAATTTAGACCTTGGCAAAGCACTTATGATTATGTGATATGATATGGATGGATATGTGGTCCAATTCTATTATGATATGATGATGATCTTTTATGGGCTGGATGATGTTATAATGTGATTATGTTCGATTTATTCTCTGAGGCGGTCAGGCCCATTTTTCTTCTTATGATTATGGTTCGGCCCAGCTTCGGTATCTCTTGAGGCGGTCAGGCCCATTGTTATTATTATGATTATGATTCGGTTCGGCCTCGGTATTTTCTCGGTAAAATAGTTGACACAAGGGAAGTAACCTGCATATGCACATGCATGCATTATTTTATCGATTGAGCCATGATTTATTATTAAATAATTAATTATGTTTTGTACGTAATATTGCCTGTTATATCCTCTCAACTGAGCTGTGAGCTCACCCCATTTTATGTAAATAAATTCAAGTATCCATGAGACAGATAAGACAGAAGAAGCGACTGGGTCGAGAACGAAGTATAGGACCTCTGATACTGACTCATTTTTGTTGTATATGTGTGTATGTGGCAAGTCACGGCTAGCCAGAGTTGTTGTTTACTTTGTAATACATGTTAACATGGTGTGTATGCCTCTCGGATTACATGTATGTGTATAGATGTATATTACACTCATGTTTTATATTATTGCCCACGGCATGAATATTAGGATTGTTTATTCCATGTGATGTGATTCTCTTGAATTTATTGTTTCATTACTTATTTTAGACCTACTTTAGCTCGTCTAAGGTGGGTTAGTAACGCTACAGGTCTTAATTACAGGTGTTATCTTACTAATTAAGGCGGGGGTGTTACATAATATGTCTTATTTTTCAATGTTAGTTAGATTAATAAGGTTCCTAATTGATAGTTAGGTGTTAAAATGAATATTTTGATCAAGTTAAAATTAATTATTATTAATATTTTTAGTGTTGATAATTATATTTTTGTCAAACATTCTTCTTCCTTCATCTTCCATTGTGCTCGATGCATTAATTACACCAGACACCGTTATCACTGGGGACCTGATAAGCAATGGAACGAGAGAATGAACACTACAAGAAAAATGGGTTTATGTGATGACCATAAGTCGTCACAAAAATAGGCAAATTCGTCACATAAGACTATAGGTGAGGAATTTTGATCGTCACAAAGGTCGTTATACTATATCTAGTGTTCTAAAAATCGGGATTTTTTGCCAATAAATCGGCCAAAAATCGAAAATCGGGAGTTACCCAATTCGATTTCCATGAATCGATTGGAAAAATCGGCTAGGTCAAAAATCGGACCAAAATCGGCCAAAAATCGAAAAACGAAGAAAAAGAAGAAATCAGGAAACAGAGAAGAAGAAGAAGTCGGGAAACAGAGAAGAGTGGGAAACGAAGAAGAAGAAGAAACAAAGAAGAGTAAAGAAGAAGAGAAGAAAAAGAGGAAGAAGTCGGGAAGAAGAAGAAGCTGCGGCGAGAACGAGCTGAAGAAAAAGAAGCAACAAGCTGTTGTGCGAGACAGCTTGCTTTTAAGTTTATTTTTTTATTTTTGTATTCAAGCCCAGTATTTTAAGTTATTTCATTTTGATCCATTATAAGTTTTAAATTTTACAAAAGCACTCCTTAAATTTTGGATATGCATATTTTGTTACTTGAATGTTGAAAAATTAATGTTAATTTGAAAAATATATAATATTTTATTAGTATTATGTTATTTTGAAAACTATTTATGAGTATGAAAATGTTATTATATTTATTTAATTCCCGATTTTTCAAATTATGGGTTTGCCGATTAATCCCCGATTTTTTCCAATTTCTCCAAAAATCCTGAATCCCCACCTTGCCGATCTAAATCCAATTTACAATTTTTAGAACATTGACCATATCCATGATTTTGTAATTAATTTCATATCCACGATTGTATAGACAAACAAATAGAAATCATTTTTTAATTATATTACTTTCTATTATCTATGCAGACGCCCATAAATAAGCGAGATTATTTTTTGTAAGTGGACACTGTAAAATATTTCAACCAGCAGATGTTATATAAATAATATTAATACCTACAGAGGCAAAATTAAAGCGGAGCGGTACGGGCCCCTCAAGTATTTCAAAACTTTTGCAACATGTTACATATTTTTTGAATTTTGAATTTATTTATTTTTTTGTATGCTGTGACAAATATTACATATTTTTAATGATTGTCCATCTCAAATTAAGCAGTCTATTTTCTTATTTTGAGTTTTATTTTAGAAAGAGTTCTTAAGTTAAGACAATTCAAAAGGAAAAGTGAAGTTGCATAAACCCTTCACAATTATACATGCATAGACATTGCAATTTCTCTGATAATAATGTATTTATGGACATAAAAGATGAATTTAATTAAAACAAATAATATTGTAATTGAATTATGATATACTACAATTTATTAATACATGAGAAAATTATTCAACATAAAATTAAGAAAGAAAAGAAAATTACATTACATGTAATTATAAAGACAAATGCAATGGTGGATGATTAATTAAAAGACTTCAATTTTTCATGGGTTTGGTGCAGGTCCGGCCTTGATTTTTTGAATAGTGGCTACATCTATTTTGAAAGACTGAGCCAAAATATTGTCATCAATTCCTGTGGTGAAGACACTGTTAGGTACAGAAACAATGCCAGCATTAGCACTCCCAAAGGTAGACACAGCCAAAGCATGGATCTTTGGGTCAGCATTGTATTGAAAGTGGACCAATCCTTTGAGAAAGATAAACAAATCAGCCACTTGTAGTGTTTGTGTGTAGAGCTTATTTGTTGTGTCCACAAACCCTACTTGCAATGTACCTTCAAGAAAAATAATGAAAATTTAGAACATAAGTGATCGAGCGAGGTGGATACCAATGTACTCTAGTTCAAATGATATCACTATCTACTACTCGTTACTGAACGGGCAAGGTTCGAACCTTGTACTAACTGATTTGGCGGCTTCAACTATTAACTTTCTACTTTACCACATTTAATCAAAAAAGTTGAAATGTTTTGAATAATCTGCATCATGACTAGTTTTTTTTTTTAATGAGATATTGGACAAACAAATATAATTTGTTAAATTCGCTAACTTCTTGATTTAGGTTAGTTAAATAGTTCTTTTGACAAAAATATGTTAAATTTTTGCAAATTTTAATTTGTAACTCATCTGCTCAAAATATTAAAAATATATATATAATTGAAGTGTGTTTTAGTCGTCAAAATTAAAAGCGCACAAAATTAAAATCGACCATCGACTATAATGTATGAGGATTTAATGTAAATTTCTCGTAAATATATATTAATTCTCGTAGGCATTACCGTTACAATTATTATGCTCGTTATTTTCTCTTACCTTGAAAAAGAAAGAGAAGTTCTGAGGCACGAGGGTGGGTGTGGGGTGGGTTGGTACTATTAGCAGGGAACTAAAGAACAGCATAAGAAACACTCTGTCCATTGAGTGCGGGGAACTCAATCATGCTCGCCTTGGAAACTTTGAAAGCAGGTGGTGGATCAGCGCCGATCAGTACTCTCATGCCAGTGAACGTAAAAAAATTGCCATCAATAATCGGGTTAGCAGTCCAGTTGGCCGGAATTACAAAGTCGGTCAGGATATCAGGATCACCGGCAATCGCCCTTTCGACAACGGCGAAACAAGCTATGAAGAGGAAGAAAAATTGAAGGAGGGGGTGTTTGGAAGCCATATATATGGTTGAGTTTATGGATCAAATAAAGGAATTAATTAGGTGAGTTTTGTTGCTTCGGGTTTAAGGGGACGAGGTCCTTTTTATACGTCAAAGGTTGAAGTTTTGTTGTGTCCAGTTGGCTTGCCGGATGTGTATGAATATGAATTTTGCATGAACAACAACGTAATTTGGAGACTACACTGTTTTTCTTGTTATGACAGTTGTTGAATTGACTTCCTGACTTGGATAAATAGAATATGCAAAAAAATGGCATATGGCTATCGTGGCTACTATTTGCACATCACAAAACATTTAAAAATACTCAATTTGTTTATTCGCTCGATAACAAACGAGTAAAAGTTTGAAAATGCCTTACTCGCTTGTCATCGGGCGAGTATGTAAGCATATACTCGCTTGTTATCGGGTGAGTAATGTCCACTTACTAACCGTTATAGGGTAAATAAAAAATGGACTATTATCAAGTGTTTTGTAGAGTGCAAATAGCGGCAACCTATGGCTAATTAAGGTTTTGTTGATAATCTTACTTCTTCTTTTTCTTTCCCTTTTTTTGGTCCGGATGTCATTTTTTTCTAAACATGGTATCAATGTATCAATTATCACAACAAAAATAAATTGTATTCATCATTAATGATTAATTGGCTGAATTTAATATTTTGTAATAAAACATCAAGTCAAAAATAAGACTATCAATTTAATACTTGCGCGCAAAAGACGCTATTGCCTAGTGTAACTTCTTATCTTCTATCTCAGTCTTATAAGACAACTTTCATCTAAACTGACCATCCATTTTTTTGTAGTATATATGCACATTCATCTTCACCCTCAAGAAGAAAACATCCCTACCCTTCAATCTTTCAGTTTGTACTCATATACATTTATTAGTATTCAAATATAAATCTCACTAGATATGTTGTAAGGTCCGGAGGTTGACAAAAGAGATAAGGTGTTGCGTATGCCAATTTCAGGAATCGAGTCTCATTCTCTTTTGGCTCGCTTTTTGCTTTTTCGTTTTTCCTTCTTTTTTTTAAAATAAATAAATAAATAAACCCTCTTCACACCGAGTGAGACTCGAACCTGGATTTCCTAACTCGCTTATCTTGAACATGAATATAATTGTCGCTGTGTATCAAAAAAAAAAAATTTATTTCACTTACTACATAGATTAATTGTTTTTTCAGGGAATGTAGATTAATTTATTTTAACGTAATATTATTGTAAACGAACTTAATCTTATTACTAGCTCGTATAATCCACCTCCTCTCCAATACATTTTACCTCAAATTTCTCTTAATGTATGAAAAGAATTTTGGTACACAATTATGACTGGTAAAAAGAAAAAGTAACTCTTAATTTAATATTACTCACAATTATTGTACATAAAGTTAAGGTAGCAAACATATGGCTTTAAATTATCATTACATATATATATATATATATTTCTTTTTTTAATGTAATGATCCAAAATATCTTACATCAGTAGTGTAATGGAAAGGTTCTCGGCATATATGTAGGTTCAATGAGTCTAATTAACAACTTGGGCTAATCATTTTGAGTGAGAACCCGGAGGGTTAGATATGGTATTAGAGTAGACCCAAGACTACTATCACATGAGTGCGAATATTGTGATCCGTATTTGTGCAGCTGATAGTGAAACTGAATCAATGGATGTGACTAGCAAGTCGAGATTGTTTGTGTGTAAACCTGTCTGACGAGAACGTCAGGGATTCACTAAGGAAAAGTTAACAACTTAAGTTACTTATTTTGGATGAGAACCCGGTGATTACATATTAATCTATAAAACGAAAACTAAGGCGAAATGCAGATTTAATACTTTTGTATTGCGTATATACAAATTGTGCATGTATAGTACGTGTATTCATGATAGAATTGTTTCTTCTATTATAAGTCGACTTTTATCAAATATTACTTATTATTATGATTTTTAACTATGGATTATTTCTTAAATTACAACTACAAGACTATCGTGACTGAAATTTATCTTATCAAAATATGACTCAATCACCATCTAATTATATCATCATTAAAGATTTAGAAAATTATCAATACTTAAAAGGCTTCAAATACATGGAGTGTTAGTACAGTAGAAATAGGGATAGATTTTCATATTCCATGCTCAGGTTCTAGTCCCCATCTCCGGTGATCGACCACCACGTATATATAAGTGCCGCCTGTATAAAAATAAAAGTTCAAAAAAAATCAATTTAAACTTTTGGCTAGAGCCTTTGTACATTAAGGGTTCATCCATGCATGTGTCCGAGAAAAAAGGTTCATCAATATTGAGTGGACTGGGAAACCCTTGGCATGGAGCCCAAAGTTTGTTGGAATTTAGAAAATGGGCCAGCTGGCCTCCCATTTATTTAGCTTTATTGGTTTTAGGATATAAAAATTTGGATTTGCGGTTGTAGTCCCTACCTTTTAAGTTAACGTGACCACAGTTCCTAGTTTTTCTTTTTCTTTTTTGTAGGGTTTTAGACTTATTTTTATTTTCTATATACTATTTTCCCTTTACTTAATTGACGCCCTATTATGTCTTAAAACTTATTTGGAATAACTGTTTTATTTTTTTTAGTCTATATGCTATAAAATGCTTAAACAGGTATCAATATGCTATTTGTTTAAAAATATGAAGAAAAAAAAAGCACGTAATTTTAATTTCATACATGTCACTATTCTATTCATAAAAATTAAAAAAAAAGGGACAAAAAACATAAGACGTTCATTTGTAAACATGTCAATACAATTCTCTTAAAAAGGTGGATTAAAAATTACATAATTTTAATCTTTAGCACACATGTCAAAGCAGTACTCTTTAAAAAAGATGAGAAGAAATGTAAAACTTCATTTTATATTTCTTTTCGTAGGTTTTATATTCAATATAACCTCACTATAAGCATGTTTTATAATTCGTTTGCGAGGATAGTTTGGTAAATTTAAGTTTTATCAAGTGTTACACAAAAAATTGAGACATTTTCGAAATCTTTAATTTACTTTTCTATATATTTTATCTTGATTTGCTATTCCACTGAACAGGAAAATTGACGCCCTTTTTTTTTTTTAATCTTGTTCTGAATAAATGTTTTATGTTTTTAAAGTATCTATAGTATATAAGTAAAATGGAGGAAGTCCTTCCATTAATGCATAATTAATATGCAATTAATGCAATTAATTTGCTTTTTATGTTTTTTTTCCAACTTTGCACCATAATTACACCATTTGACCTATTTATTGAGTTTATATATTTATAAAATGGGAGAAGTGAAAGTATTAATGCACTTTTTTTTATAATTAATTAGGCAATAAATAACACACTTAATATCATTCTTTGATGGTGTCAAAATCTAGAAGTAGATAATTAACCAATCAATAAGCGAATATCGGTGAATAAAAAAATAAATGCGGCGCAATAATGAACACATGACTTTTTTTTTAAGGTAGGTTCCCCCGGTAACGCTTATGCTATTCCAGTGGTACGTCCTCCTTTTGTGTGTGCTTGCTTTGTATTAGCTCAAAGGCGATCAATTTGGAAGATAATACAAGCTACCAACTTCTCTCTCTCTATAATTTCCTTAATTCTATTTATAAGTATAGAATTAGGATTACAAATATTTCAACAGAATAAATAATAAACTGTGTAGGAGAGAGAGTGTATAAGGGTTGTTGGTATTTTTTGGAGTATGAAAATAGAGAATATATGACTCTTCTATTTTTTTTTGGTATGAAAAGAGAGGGTATAAGACCCTTTCTATTTTTTGGAGTATGAAAAGAAAGAGTATATGACTCCTCTATTTCTTCTTGAATTGGCTTGTATTTATACTGCCAATGGCTTTATATCTCTTTGATGAGATGGATGAATCTTAGATAAGAAGAATTGTGTGTTTTTTGTTGTGTTTTTTTTTTTTTGGTGTGTTGAATGAATGAATGGTGGGAGGTATTTATAGGTAAATTGGGAATGGCAAAAATGTAAATTTTTTGTGGAGGATAATTATTTAAAGGAAATTAAATAATTATCTAAAGGAAAGTGTGGAATATAATGGAGTGGGATAATTATTTAAAGGAAATTAAATAATTATCTAAAGGAAAGTGTGAAATATAATGGAGTGGAATAATTATTGAATGGAGTGGGATATTTATTTAAAGAAAAGTGGAGAAGAAAAATGGAGTGGGATAATTATTGAATGGAGTGGGATAATTATTTAATTTCTTAATTTATCTAAAAGAAAGTGGAGAATATTATTTTTGTAGGCCAATGGTAAATTAATATTTACCCCATCATTCTTTAATAAATAATATAATTATAATTATTATATATACTTACTTACTATATAGTGTTATGAAAAAAGTAGATACATTAATTATTTTTCTTATATTTTTAATTGTAGTAACATTAACTACTTATTAATTGATTTTTTATATTCTTAATGCATAATAAAATAATAATTATTATTATAATATTGGAAGTAGCATAATTTATTATACTATTTTTTGAAAATGTGTTAAATTAATAGTATTATTTTTAGTTTGTCATAGCAAATGAGTTATATTATCAACCATTAATTAGATTGAAATTAATATTTTCTTGAAAATAATAAAGTAAACGTTGTAAAATTTATTTTAAACGGAAGCAATATATATTTTATTCTCCTACACAACATATTAAAATCAATTATTTGTCAAACTTATATTAAGACAAATATTATTAAAATTGCATATTTATCAAACACCCGTGCATCGCACGGGTCGTTAACTAGTGTAATTGTAAAATGTCTACACGTGTCTCAATATGTTATTACTAAAATGTTTGAAATAAAAGCATATAATTCTAATGTGTATACGTGTCAACATTTTACACACAACTAAAAAAGAGGGACAAAAAATGTAAAATGTTCATATGCCGTACACGTGTCAATGCATTTTTTAAAAAAGGTGGACTAAAAGTTACGAAATCTTAAATCCGCGTACACGTAAAGCACCATTTGTTGAAAAAGGGAAAAAGGGGAGCATGGATGTAAAACTTTATTTTATATTTCTTTTTGACCTTTTATATTCAATATGAAATCACTATAAGCGTGTGTTATTATTCGTATCTAAGGATAGTTTAGTAAAACAAGAGGTAATTGATCTTAAGAATCTATTGTAATAATAATAATATAATTTTAAAATATAATTATAAATTAACAGTGTAAATTAAGAATATTGTATAAAAAAAATATACTAATACTCTTCCTTATTGAACTAATAATTCAATAATCCTAATATAAAATCTCACGTCTCCAAAAGATACTTAAAATTCAAATAACCTTTTATCTCAAATCTCCAAAAAACTCTTAGTACCAATTGTCCATAATATACTAATTACATGGTGTTAAAATAGTTTTAATACCAATTGTTTAACACTGAAATGGTGCTAAATAAGTTTTAGCACTTTCAGTTTAGTTATTTCACATATGGTGCTAAAATCTTTTTAGTGTTGTGCCCATCGGCACATAAGTCGAGCACAAGGCACCAACTGAGCCCACCGGTAGGCGCAAATAATAACGATATTATCCCCAACTTAAATACCTTTGGGTCATAGGCGTGGGGTTTTAACTTTAACAGGCCTTGTTATTAAGTGGTGATACTTCCCTACTTATATACTCATGTTGAGTTTTACAATTTTTTCATGTGAGATTGATAGTTTGAGTCATCCATTATCAATAATCTTCACTTTTGATCAAACTAGTCCACCTTATTTCCATCTTGAACTAACACCGGTCCATCTGGGCTCCACTTGGACCTATATTGTAGTCCACTTTAAATCCACCTTTGAACTGTTCATGTAGATACCATTCAATAATGATCGCAAAATCGTCCATATTTTCTCAATGCACATCTCGTGGTACACCATATTTCAACTTGCTAAAGGAATTTGCACAACCACCTTAACAGCATCCCAAGTGTACGTAAGCTATAGCGACTCTACCACTGGCTTCTCCAAGTCTAACTCCACCGTAAGCTCCACTAAGTCCAGCTACCAAGATGTTTTTTGTAGCGACTCATCATCTTAAGCTCTACTGAATACTTCCTGACTCCACCAAGTCTAGCTACCGGTACTATTCCACAAATTCGTAGATTAACCATCGACCTCTTATACTAATTATTATGCCCACTGGCACATGGGTTGGGACCAGGACATCAACTAGGCCCTCCAATCCATGCACATAGTAGCGATATCATGCTGAGTTATACAATTTTTACATGTGGGATCAATGGTTCAAGCCAACTATTCTCAACATTTAGCACCTTCAATTTAGTTATTTGTATTTACTTGTGGTGCTAAAACAGTTTTAGCACCAATTGTTCAACACTATAATGGTGCTAAAACAATTTTAGCACCAACTGTCTAACACTATAATTATGTTAAAATAATTTTAGCACTATTTGTTCGACAATAGAATAGTGCTAAATATGTTTTAGCACTTTCAGTTTAGTTATTTGTGTTAACCTGTATTGCTAAAACAGTTTTAGCATCAACTGTCCAACACTAGAATAGTGCTGAAACAGTTTTAACACTAATTATCCAACACTAGAATTGTGCTAAATATGTTTTAACACCTTTAGGTTACTTATCTGTGTTCACCTATGGTGTTAAAACTTTTTTAACACCTTCAATTTAATTATTTGTGTTTACATGTACGTGGTGTTAAAACCTTTTTAGCAGTTTCAGTTTAGTTATTTATAATCACATGTTGTGCTAAAACAATTTTAGTACCAATTATCCAACACTATAATGGTGCTAAAGTTGGTTTTTTTTATCAAATCGGGGTGAGTTGAATGTTGTGATAGTTGTAAATGTTAAGCATAATATTCATTGTAATTCCTTCTCCTAACAGCTTAAACTTTTGGGAAAGATGATTCTTAACAGTAAAAAAACTTATTACCAAAAAAAAACACACTCATATAGAAAACATATGCAGTTCTACAATCTAATAATAAAACTATTAATAGTAGCAAGTACATAGATAAGAATTGAAACTTGCGTTAAGCTATATAAAATTATAAATACATTGACATGCATGAGAGAGACAAAGATTTATGGCAAATTAATAAGATGGGGTAGAGATGTTTTTTCCTTTGGGATGGTCAAAGAGAAAAGACGACAAGAGATCTTGTTCTATGCGCAAAACATCAGGGGTCGCCATGGTTGATTATTGACTCCTCTTCTGAATCAAACTCAATAACAAATAGATAGAGATTACATATCAATGGCATATTTATTCATTAACATTTATTATTTTTTTTAAAATAAATTAATATTATAAAAAGTATTTTTATTGTAAAATTGAATTATAAAATTAGTATTACTTCCTTTTATTAAACATAAATCTATCCTTAAAATCATAAAATATTACAATGCAAAACTCTAGAATCCATTATCTCCTAAAACGAAACTATTTTAAGTGCTAAAATGAAGGTACACAAAATATTGAGACTTTTTTGAACAAGAAAAACCCATAGAACAACTAAAAAATGGAATTTAAATTTATTGACTCTGTTTAAAAAAGGTTTATAGTTACCTTATTTTATGATTCGATAATATATTTTTACGTTAATGGTGTTAAGTTTTAGAGAAAAGAGAAAAATATATTTGTATTGAATGAATCATAACATAAGAATGGGGCTCTATTTATAGAGCTAATTTAGACAAAAGAAATAACCTAGACTAATAAGGAATAGGAATACTAATCCAACAAGGAAACAAAGACAAAATAAATAAATAAATAAATAACTTTAACACCCCCCCTCAAACTCAAGAAGGCTTAGAAAGCATTCGGAGTTTGAAAACGAGAAAGTGAAAACGGGTGGTCACATGAGACTTGGTAAACAGATCAGCAAGTTGATACTCAGACAAGACGAAAGGTAAGCGAATAGTGCCATGAGTGTAGTGATGTCGAACAAAGTGGCAGTCAACCTCAATATGCTTGGTGCGTTCATGAAAAACATCATTATGGGCTATCTGAATAGCGCTTCGACTGTCACAAAATAACGGCGTATGAGTAGGAACGTCAATTCCCATATCTTTAATCAACCAGCGAAGCCAAACAATTTCAGAAGTCACATGTGAAAGGGCGCGATACTCAGCTTCAGCACTAGAACGGGCACTTACAGTTTGTTTCTTACTTTTCCATGCGATGAGAGAATCACCTAGAAAAACACATAATCCTATGGTAGATCGGCGATCAGTTATATCACCCGCCCAATCGGAGTCGGAATATCCTTGTAACACAAGACTGGAAGTGGATGAAAAATGTAATCCTTGGAATAGAGTTCCTTTAAGGTACCGAATGATACGGAGAACAGCATCAAAATGAACAGAGCGTGGTGCGGACATAAATTGGCTCATAATATGAACAGCGTAACTAATATCTGGCCGTGTGATAGTGAGATAGTTGAGACTACCTACAAGTTGGCGATATAAAGTAGGATTATGTAGCAAAGTCCCGTCAGAAGCACAGAGTTTGACATTCATTTCAAGTGGAGTATCGGCAATCTTGTTGTCAGTTAAACTAGCTCGCTGAACAATATCGGAAGCGTATTTTATCTGAGAAAGAAAGTAACCAGTAGACAAACGATCAACCTCAATACCAAGGAAGTAGCGAAGAATTCTCAGATCTTTCATTTTAAAACAAGAGCACAGATAGGTCTTGAGCTTGTATATTCCATCGAAATCATCCCCAGTGATAATCATATTATGACATAAATGAGAATAACAACAATGCCTTGTGGAGAGGAACATGTAAACATTGCTGAATCCTGAGCACTTTGTGAAAAACCATGGTGAATGACGGCTGTGGAGAACTTTTCAAACCAGGCTCTAGGTGCTTGCTTAAGACCATAAAGAGCACGACGAAGTTTACAGACTTGCCCAGGAGAGTGAGGTAGCCCATTAGGAGGCTGCATATATACTTCTTCGGAGAGGGCGCCATGAAGGAAAGCATTTTTGACATCCATCTGGTGAATCGCCCACTTACGGATAGAAGCAACTGAAATAAGTGTGCGAACTGTGGTCATTCGAGCTACGGGAGCAAAAGTTTCTTCATAATCAATACCATATTCCTGGGTAAAACCTTTTGCAACAAGACGAGCTTTGTAACGATCAACAGAACCATCGGCGTTGGTTTTAATCTTGTATACCCATTTTCTCCCAACAACAGATTTTCCAGCAGGTAAGGGAACAAGGTCCCATGTATTGGTTTGCTTTAAGGCAGCAAGTTCATCGGCCATAGCTTGTTGCCAAAGAGGATCGGTGGATGCTTCACGATAAGAGGATGGCTCATGTAGGGACAGCAGGGCGGAAAGAAAACAGTGATAATCTGATAACTTAGCTGGCGGTCGACGATCTCGAATTGGTCGAAGTGGAGGATCGCTATCGGGACATGCAGACTCAGGGCTAGACATAGAGTTGTCAACAATGGAGTTATCAGACACTAAGGGAATGGGGTTAGCAAGGACTGGATCAGGGACAGATACTTGAGTGGGTGAAAGATGAGAGACTTCTATTGGCGAGGACTCGGGGAATGGATCAACAGGCAGAGCAGGTTCAGTGGATAAGGTGGTATTTTGGGCCAGAGTGTAATATGGAGTATTTTTCCAAAAGGTAACATGTCGGGAAATGCGAAATCTTTTGGCAATGGGATCGTAACAGCGATAACCCTTTTGTTGAATTCCATATCCTAAGAAAACACACATAGAGGTTTTTGGTGTGAGTTTGGTACGCTCTCTTTTGGGAAGTAATACAAAACAGGTAGATCCAAAGATACGAAGTTCAGAATAATCAGGATAAGTTGCATAAAGATGCTCAAAGGGAGAAACACCATTTGTAACAAGAGAGGGAATGCGGTTTATAATGAATATAGAAGTATGGATGGCTTCTCCCCAAAAAGTGGAAGGGACAGAGGACGACACAAGGAGAGTACGGGCAGTTTCGACAAGATGACGGTGTTTACGTTCTGCAATGCATTTTGCTGGGGAGTGTCAAGACAGGATAATTGAGGAAGAGTCCCTTGAGATTTGAGAAAGTCAAGGAAAGGTTTGGACAGATATTCGCCTCCGGAATCAGAACGAAAAAGTTTGATAATTTTAGAAAACTGAGTTTTAATCATGGTGGCAAATTCAATATAAATTTTAAGAAAATCGGAACGAGAGTGAAGCAAATAAGTCCAACTATAGCGAGAGTAATCATCAACAAAAATCACATAATATAAGGCACCCCCCATAGAAGCAATAGGAGCTTTACCCCACACATCAGAATGCACAAGATCAAAAGGAGAAGATGAAACTATAGTACTATTATTAAAAGATAGAGCTGGTTGTTTGGCCAGTTTACAAGCAACACAAGAAAAATCTTTATCTATTGTAACCGGTCCTAACAACCCTTGATTAATAATATATTGAAGACGAGAAAAAGAAACATGTCCTAAGCGAGAGTGCCAAAATGATGATGGGTGGGAGTTAAATGCTATTAAGGATGTATTGGTTGTAGGGGGAATATGAAGTGTGTCTGTAACACATAAACGTCCAACTCTATGGCCTGTCCCAACTTGCTTGCCCGTCGAGCGGTCCTGCACAATAAAACCCAATGAATGAAATATAATGATTAGTCCAAGATCACATAATTGCCCGACAGATAACAGTTGCATTGAAAGTTGAGGGACAAAGAAGACATCAGGAATAGACAAGTTAGGAGTGTTTTTAATAGAACTAATGTGACTAGCAGTAATAACAGAACCATCAGCTGTGTGAATTTTGGGAGATGAATGCATGAGATGGAATGAGTCAAAGTGTGTAGGATCAAAGGTCATGTGATTTGATGCTCCAGAATCAAGGAACCAATGAGAAGAAGATGTACCTGATGAGACTAAAAAAGCAGAGGCAATGATATGATTATTACCGGTTTAAGGAGATTGTGGAGCAAGTACGGCAGCAGGAGATTGTGGAGCAAGTACGGCAGCAGACGATCCAGTTGAATTTTGTAATCCCCGCATGTACCGAGATGTAGGAGAGGGACAATTCTTGACTATATGCCCAAAACCCTTGTAGTAGTTACATTGAACCTGAGAATAATCTCGAGGTGGTGGCATCTGGGTATTATGAGGAGGGCGATGTGATGGCTGATGAGGGCGTGGTGAAAAGGTATTGTGAGGTGATCGGTAACTCTGATTCTGCGGGCGAGGAGATGCAGCATACGAGGTATTCGAGGCCGGTGGTGCAACAAAAACTGATGAAATATTTGGAGTGATACCCTTTCGAGTTTCTTCAGTAATTAATTATGTTAATGCTGATTCAACAGAGGGGAGGGGTTTACGATGAAGAATAGATGCCCTGATCGGTTCAAATTCATCCCGGAGTACCATGAGAAATTGTACAAGTCGCGTTTCTTCACGGAAGGTTTCCCATAAACCAAAGTCTGTTGTCCATGGAGATTCCATGAGTTCCAATTGATCCCAGATAACGCACATGCTAGAGTGAAAATCAGACACGGATTGGCCTGGTTGTTGTAGTAGCCCACGTATATCTTGTTCAAGTTTATATTTCTTGGCAAAATTGGTTTGAACATATCCGTGTGCTAAGAAATCCCAGGCTTTCTTTGCGGTATCACACTTTCCAAGCTGAAGACTAATTGATGGAATGACAGTGTTGGCAATCCAGGTTAAAATTTTGTTGTTATTAATATCCCAATCATCATACTTTTCATCGGTTTCAGCACGACAAGTTGCTTTGCCGTTAACATAATTCCATAATTCCAGAGTCCCTTTCCTTTCAAGAAATTTCGGAACAGAATAGACCAGTGATTATAATTGTTTCCATCCAATTTGATGGTGATAGGAATTTCTGAAGTTTTCATAACATAAAACCAAATAAGAATTAAGCAGACAGTGTAAGAAATAGTGCACGTGACCTGATTTTATATCTTAGAGATTGAATTTGGAGAGACGGAGACTGCGGTTGTGTTCGGAATGCTTGTAAACCTCGGGAACAATCTTGTTGTTAGAGAACGGTCAGAAAAATAAGCAAAACGGTGTTAAAAGGAGTGCGCTATATCTGGTTTTGTAACTTGAAGACTGAATCTGGAGAAACGGAGACTGTAGTTGCGTCTGGAACGGTTAAAAACTAGGGAACCGGTCTGAGTTGCTGTGAAAACCGATCAAAAAATAACAAAATCGGGCAAAAAACTGTCGGCTGAACCGGTCTGAGCTGAACTGGCGGACGCGTTAACGGAAAGGCTGACGGCGTTAACGGAATGCTAACGGCGGTTAACGGACTTCTGAGGACGTTAACTTTAACGGAGAGGACCTGACGCCGTTAACTTTAACGGAAAAGTACTAACGCCATTAAAGTTAACGGCAACTTGACTGACGGTGACGGCGGCGGCGCGTGGCTTCGGCGTGACGGACTGAGCTTCACACTCGTGGCGCGTGAGAGCGCATGACGAGCTTTTTCCGGATGATTCTTGCGGCAACGGAATCGTCTTTGGAAGACGAAGGTTTTGATGTTGTCGTTATCGAGGTTTGGTATATTTATCGATAAGAACGTGCAGAATATTGGTGTGGATTTGATTTGATGATGGTTGCTAGTTGGATGGCTGGGCTGGTGGCTGGGGCAATGATTCAACCTACCTCTGATACCATGTTAAGTTTTAGAGAAAAGAGAAAAATATATTTATATTGAATGAATCATAACATAAGAATGGGGCTCTATTTATAGAGCTAATTTAGACAAAAGAAATAATCTAAACTAACAAGGAATATGAATACTAATCCAACAAGGAAACAAAGACAAAATAAAGAAATAAATAAATAACTTTAACAAATGGCACGTTATTTAAAATAGAATCTTCACAGTGAAAAATAATTTCGCTGGCTAGACATAATCATATGTTGAGAAGAAGACAAAAAAAGTGAGATTATTTTGTAAATGGTCCTATTTTTCAATGTTAGATAGAAGAAGGTTCCTTATTGATAGTTTGATCTCAAAATGAATAGTTTGATCAAGATTAAGATAAAATTAATTATTATTAAGATTTATAATTGATTATATTTTTTTCAAATATTATTTTTCCTTCCTTTCCCATTGTGCCTGACACAATACACCAACTACCATTGTCACATAGGACCTGATCAGGAATGGAATAAGAGAAAGAATCGTATTTTAGTATTTGCACTTAAGTTATATTTAGTAATTTATTTATTTGTATTTAAAATATTAATTTTAATTGATTTAGGATTACTTAAATTATGAGGATTTTGATAATAGTAGAATTAAAGTTTGATACATCTTTTAATAATAGTATAACTAGGAGTTTATTTCTATTATATATGGGTAGTCATATTGTCAAAGTAATATTTACTTCATCAAAACATAATACTAATTTCAGAAGTTGTACAATATATATAAATATATATATATATCTAAAATTATGCATTGCTTTGACAATAAGAATAATTACTTTGATAATAGTATCACTCAAGACAACACGAGAATGAATGAATGAATTTATTATTTTATTTACTAGTTTTTAGTTTAAATTTGTGCTCTTCTTCTTCTTCTTCTTCTTCTTCTCTTCTTCTTCTTCTTCTTCTTCTTCATTTCTTGTCAATTTGATGCTAGAACAAATCTTTTAATAGTTGCTCCTCCACCACGACCTCACTTAATCTCTACAATGTGGATATAATTATTTTCCCATATCATATTTATTTATTGTATAATTATTTTGTTATATTATATAATGTATGCATGAATAGTACAAATAATAAAATTATTATTTTTTAGTTATATAACTTTCTATCATCTATTTAGACACTTGAAAATAAGCAAGATGATTTTATAATAAGTGGAGCATCATATTCAGATGGAGAAAATAGTACATGGATAAGACCAAGGGTGGACCTTGGGGAACAAAATAGGTTTTTGCACAAGGAAAATTTTTGAAAAATTTACTAGTACTTGTAAAAAAGATAAAAAATGTTAGTATATAAACCCACCAATTTGTTAAGTTTTAACCCACATCTTAGCCCAATTCAAATATTATATACCCACTAATCTATAACTCTTTTAAATCATTTGACAAGGACAAAATTTGCATGCATACAAAATTCTATCCAAATGATTTCACTACTCAAGATGTTCATATATTGAGATTTCAACTAATGCATTACAAGCTTGATATTATTTGTGATCCCGAGTTTTATATGCTTTTTACTCTTGCCAAGTTATTCCGAGAACTAGTTGTGAAAAGAAAGTTGGATTATACTATGCTTGACAGATTGACTCGTCTCGTATTGACTTAACATGTTTATACGGCAAGTACAGAAAAAGCATTTTTCAGTACGAATAACATCAAAACAAATATATGCAACTCAATGGGGGATGTAATTCTTTCCGATTACATGTTGCTAAATATAGGGCGAGACCTCGATTTGAAAATTGATTTAGAATCTATAATAAATTAATTCAAATCATTAAAAACCCGTTTAGCTCAACTTTGTTAAAAATTTTTCATTATATATGAATTCAAATATTTAAATTATAATATTATATTTTATTTTTACTATATAATTATACTTTTAATTTTATTTTTTTATAATTTATTTTGTTTATTATTATTAATTTACTTTTTAAAAGATTTTTGAGTCCGCTTCTAAATGAGACGTATGATGAGAGTGACATGAATCAATTGGGGCCTTTTATGGGGCGGAGGGAAAGCGGGAAACCAGCTAATTTCCTTGAAGGAAGGGTTAAAGTTGCTGCCTCAATTAATTAGGCATGTATTTAATGCACACGTAACACATCCGGTTTGGAGATTGGCCAATTGGACTACCATCAACCACGCATACTATAATATTATCGCGTACTTATCAACTGCACTATCAAACATTTAAACAGCATTTTAAATTTTAGTTATATATATATTTTTATCATTTATATATTTTTTAAAATAAAAAATTAATCATTGGTGAATATGAATGATATATTCTAGAAACCATATTTAATAAGAGGATATAAAACAAAATAATATTAGTGCAAAATTGACTTTGAGAAGTTTTGTGTCAAGAATTTTTACCATGATATCGTGTCCAAATTCTAATATAAAATTAGATTTATATTGTGTGATCTCTTTTTGTTAATAAATTGGAGGAAACTATTTTTTTTTACTTGTATTGTAACGTGTCTATTAGAATCAAGGGCAGATCCAGCCCTCGATAAAATTTTCAATTCTAATTCAGTCAAATCTAAATAAACACCACATGAGTTCACCTCCCTAAATATTCCTAAACAGTTGTATTTATATTTGATAAAAATAATATGTCGTCTCAAATGTGTTGTGTGCAAAACACAAGCATTTATAACAAATGTCCTTGGGGATTTCCGTGATTCAACTAGAATCAGTACAAGTCATTATTGTAGAAGTGTTATCATCAATTCGAAAATCGACTGACTGACTGAACTAATTCGATAAAAAATGAACCGAAAAAATCTTGAAACCAAAATGATAAAACTGAATAGATTTGAGTTGGGTTTAAGTTGCAACTTTGCAAAACCAAACCAAACCGAATTAATTAACATTATTTACTAAATTCCTATTGTATTTAGAGATAATGGGTTATAAGGTCTCGCTCCGTAATGTGTTGTAACTCTAAGGACGGATT